>JAUFNR010000040.1:0-297643 GCA_031216915.1 Pictodentalium vernedei | reverse complement strand
TGGCGAGTCCGTTGGAGAGTCTAGCAGTTACTTGTCGCTGTGCGATGGTTTCTCTAGATACTCCGGCTTTCTCCATCTGTAAAACTGCTCGACACGATATATGGCCTTGGCATTCGAAAGTGTCGTAACCCTCAATAAACAAACTAATTATCTGTTATAACAGTTTATTAATCTGATTGTTTGGGTTTTATTATAGGGAAGTGGTGGGACTGAAAGATGTCTTCTTTTACGGAATTGCAATTGCAGAAGTTATGTAATTGGGGATGGAGGAGGAGGGGGGGGGGGGTGTCGTGAAAATGTCACAGCAGAACCTTTCAGAATGGTGTTTTCGTGGTCAGTACTGTAAGCCGAAATACCCCCCCCCCCCCCCCCCACCTCCACTCACACACGAAAAATAGCGTACAAGTACGCCATCAGGGGTGAGAATTAATGTGATTGTTTTTGTTTGGGAGTGTAACAATGGATGTGTGTGTAAGTGTGTGTGTGGGGGGGGGGGGGGGGGTGCACGCCCTCCTAGTCCCTTCGTGTTACATTTGTGCAATTTAAGAAAAGAATTGACAAGTTCCGTCATCTGGGCAATCATCAACCTTTCGTACGAGATTGTGCAAATAAAACCTTTATGGTTCACAGATGTGGTATTAGAATGGGATTTTAAGGCTTATGTGACTGGGTACAGACCTTGTAAAGTAGTAGAGCGATATGTGTTGGTATGTACAGTATATGGCTAGAAGCCCACGTGTATCTCCATGCCTGTGGTAAGGGTCTCTGAAGAAGGTTCGTGACCACTGAAGCAGTTTTATTTACGTAAACAAATCTGTTGGGTTTTCCAGGATGTGGTCTGTCGGTCAGCGGGGCCTCAACGTCGCTGGGGCTTTTGGGCCTTTTCAATACGGCTCGACCCGATGCTTTTATCGATGCTATTGCACAACGCCTTCTTTCCGTAGCCTGTTTACCCTATATAACACTGTACCCCCCCCCCCCCCCCCCCCACACACACACACACACACCCCTCCATTGTTACAATGGCACCAGCATTCTCAGTGCACAGCCGCCCTCTCGCTCTGACGTCTCTCGTGCCCATGACTCTTTTGCGATGTCACTCTAGTAGCCAACAAGGCCTCTTTGACTCAACCGCGACTACAGAACTGCGCCCCACCCAACTGGGCCTTATGATGCTTTACCCCATGTAACACTGTACCGCTACGGCCCATTCGCTTTAACACGCGAAGACTCGGAGCAAGTCCCATGCAGCTCTACCAACTTTATACACCGAGCCCAAGCATCTGACTGCCACCTGGTCTTCAGTCAACTTTTTGTGACAGGTGTCCAACACGCGCTCCTACCTCCGTTTCTTCTTGCGAGATTTACTGCCGTATCATACGGGAAATTTTTTGGACTCTTTAATTCCCCTGTTCTACAGCACAACGCAGCCACACGCATAAAATCTTCATCCAGTAGGTGATTAAAATATGCAACTTGGCATTTTGACCGGACCCAACCCCGCCCCCCCCCCCCCCGCACCAAATACACACTACGCCACTGACCTATTTAGAAATAAGCCTTAACACATGACTCCTGTTGGCCCAATATATATTTATTGGCCAAGTTTCTGTGAGGCGACGCCTTATCCTGGTACCCAAGTCTGTACTTTAGCTCTCTAATTTCATAGAAAAATAAACTGAGACTACCTTTATAATTCCGTGTCGGTGTTGAGACCAATTTGTTTCAGCCACATCTCACTCTACCATTCAAAAATAAATTCAGACTATTCTTATAATTCTAATTCGGTGTTGGGACCAAATTGTATCAGCCACGTCCTCACTCTACCAAAAAATAAAACATTGTTGAAAGCTATTGCAAGGTTCAAAGCTTCCAAAGGTTTTGCACATTGCAGTTACATTAAGTGTCGAATCTACTTCCATTCACAGGCACTTGACAAAATATCAGATTTTATCAATTTTAATAAAATGTATGTTATATTATCAACACTATTTTTTTAGTATTGATAATATAATATATATTTTATTAAAAATTATAAAATCTGATAATTTGTCGAGTGCCTGTGCATAGAATAATTCTTGTCAGCTGCCGATAACGCAACCAACTTTTTCTGTGTCGTCGGTTAATTCTTCGACGAGAAACGCAATCTTGATCAATATCGATTATTCTGAATATCATGTAACGTGAAATGAACGTTTTCTTGAGAAAAAGATTCTGTAATTGCACTGCCCATGACACACTAGTCGGGTGAATTCTGAATATATTCGGAATGGCCCACGGAAACGTATCCAAAGTACTTGTTAGATTTTAATTGTGTACTACACTCTGTATCAAGTACACATCCCATCATATCTGTGATATCATGCTATCAATCAAATTGGTTTGAATATTCAAAAGCTGTTTTGGAAACAACATTTTAGGATTTGAAGAAAATGCTATGAAACCTTAAACCGAACTTAGAATACTTCACTATAATAACTAAATTGAGTGCCAAATCACTTCAACAAAGTCATAAGAAAATTTCTGTTGATCGGCATATATTTCACCACGTGACAGTGTCAAAACTACACAAACTATGGAACATAACAGAAAATGGAAATTTCTAATTTCCGTATTTATCATAACAACCACTTTCCCAGACATGCTGGCACTCTATTCGTGAGAATTTGGGCCAAACTCTTAATTTACAATCTACACATCCCAAAACTAAGCCAAAACAATAAAAAAAATAGAATCCTGTATAACCATCCATATTTTGCTTCTGAGCATGCAGGGAGACAAGGAAGTGTCCTCAATTCCCACCAATAACTATTCTTTTATGATACCTGCTGTGTGTAATAGTTCTCATGCGGGGAGGTATGAGTTAGTAGCTCACTGGGGGGTACTTCCCGTCTGGGCTAGTGGTTGGTATGATAGCAATACCATCTTGAATGGCATAACCTTCTTAGAGTTTAAAAAGAAATCAAGCGAGATTCCACTTAGGAATTAGTCTCAAAGACCTCGGCCTTTTAATGGAAAAAGTCTTTAGTAATTTTGACAAGAACTGAGCCGAACCAATATCATAGATATCGGAGGAGACAGAGGGGCTATCAGAATAGCTTTGCAGGTTGATTGTTTGATGTTTAGAAGCATCTGTATTAAGTATAAGCCGAGTCAGAGGGAAGGCATAGTCGATGGCTGTGTTCCAACAAAATGGCCAGAGCATCTACTGCAAAGTCTAAGGGATCTGGGCATGGAGACACGAACGTCTGGTGCTGTTTATTCCATCTTGTGGCAAAAAGACCTATCATAGGATGTTCCCGCAGGTTGCTGATAGCTAGATAGATTTGCCTGTTGAGAATCCATTCTGATGGCAGAGAGTCTGCAATCACATTGGGCTGATCTGGAATGTGGCGTATTGAAAGAAAGATGTTTCGAACCAGAGAGAAAACAACAATCTTTTCTGTTAGAGTGAACATTGGAAAGAAGTGGGTCCACTGATAAGTAACAACAGTTGAGTTGTGTGAAAGAATCTGAACCTGACAATTCGAAAGGTGATTTTTCCAGTGAGCAAAACTTAGAATAGCCAGCATTTCCTTCTGGTTGATATGGCGAAGGTAATGTTGATGATTCCATCGTTTATGGCAATTCAGATTCTCCAGAGCGAACGTAGCACCCAAACTTTGATTGCTAGCATCTGACATTAGAGTGAATGATGGAGGGGAGGAGGTGGTAACCAATAGTATCACCTGCATCATCCAATCCGAGTTTTTCCAAATTCGAATGTTATCCTTGATAGCTGGGGAATAGCAAATGGCATGATCAAGACTTTTGACCACAGCCTTCAAGTTTTCTAGAAAGTAAAACTGGAGAGGCCATGGTGAAGGGACGACCAAGCGGAATCATATCTGTAGCAGCTCTGTACAGACCCAAAAGTATCATAAATTCCCTCACAGTCACTGTCGCTGTTTGAATAAGCTAGAGGGAGAATGTTCTTATATGTCAAGCTCTGGCTAAAAGGAGACGAACTAGATAGAGATGAGTCTGACATTCCATTCCTTAAGATGCCAAAAGGTGATTGATGGGATACGACTTCTGTATCTAATGTATAATGTAACTGTAAGAGATCTGGGAGTTTCTGAACTTCCTAAAGAAGTTTCTCCTTGTGAAAATGCCATTGAATGACATCGTCCTAGTCAGCAAACGTCAGGACTGTTCAATGAGCTCTGTAATGGGACATGACCAGGTCCATAACCCGAGTGATTGCCCACGGGGAAAGGTTCATTCCGAACCACATTGCCGGAAATTAGTAAACCAACCTTGACGTTTATGGCAAACCTTCAAGTATTTCCTGAACAAAAGGTGAATCATTACGTGGAAGTATGTGTCCCTGAGGTTGTTGATTGTCACAAATTCATTTGCTTGGATGCTGGAATTAATCCCTCATGAACCCATGGATCTTAAGTAATTTACTTCCAGTTCTCCGCAAAGTAGGAAAGCCTTCCAACGACAGGAAGATATTAGAGGTTTATAGCCTCATCTTGAACCTCCTCGAGGCTTACAGTGAGAGAAACTCTGTTTTCCCTAGCGGACTTTCCTCTTTAAGAAGACTTAGAACGTCCCCTGTTCGATACTGTTTACCAGGAGCTGAAGATTTTGAATGTAATTTCATGGGATCTCTTTGTTACGGAATACTTCTGTTTCTTAGAATGAGGATAAGAATTAGGAGCCATTTGACTAAGGATGAGACTACTCGTGGCTTGTTTTGTAACCTCGTCATGTACAAAGGTGACTTGATCATTAAAGAGAGAAGTTTCTGTCAGAGGTGCTGCTCTTAGAAAAGCCTTAAGAACTTTGTCTACAAGAACATTGACAAAAAGACATTGTCACATCTAACAAGCTCAAGGTTACCCACTATCTGCTACAGTATGGATGAACGCTATAATGGAGCAAGATAACACTCTTAGTGGAGAAAGGGTGTCTTCAAACTCATCTTTGTCTAGGCGTTTAACTAAAGATCGATGAATATGATCTGCAAAGGATAAGACATCCCGTAAGCACCTGGATGATTCTATAGTCTAATCCAATAGAGGCGAGGTTAACGTGTAGACTGTTCAATATTCAACCCTAATGACACAAACAGTTTTCTGGGATAGTTTTTCCCCAAAGTCGCTTTCTTTGAGGTATTTTTATACCTTAACTATTCGTGTAGCAGATTCTAATATTAAGGCGATGCTCAGTTTGTATTGATGAAATGCTAGCCTCTGGAATATCATATCTCAATTAAGTAACTATGTTAAGACGATTATAGTAGTTTATTTGACTGGGAACTCCATGTCTAAGTTGATATGGTATGAAGTATATTTCAATATTATAGTGAATGGGGTATTATGATAATTTATGTATATTTTCAGAGATTTATTGTTTGCATTGGTATAATATATCAGTAATAAATAGGGTAAATTGAACCCATGAGACATTTTGGATGATGATCAACCCTATAACATTGAGGGGGTTAAATTAAAGATATTCATAAAGGAATCAGACAACTTTTTCCTCTGCCACCTATGGAAGACTTGAGAGGGTTAAAGCATTTCAGAATCATTTTCCTTCCCTTCAGCTCAAACTAATAACAGAACATGTGTGTTTGACAGGTCGCTGAACTCTCTTGTTTACAGAAGATGACGCATCAGATAACAGTGAAAACAATTTGTTTTGGGAAATATTGCTGTGAAAGTGCCAACTCATCATTTGTTCATTGCCTCCTACCGCACACCCTAACATAACAAGGGCATTTTTAAACCATTCCTTTCTACTGGACCTAAGGATGTTTCATACCAAATAACGGTTCTCTGTTCTTGTGGTTTGGGAAATACGGGCTTTTGATTTTTTTTCTATTTTTGGCCACGGGGCCGTGAAAAAAAAATGGGCATCAATCAATTACTTAGTACCCACTTATACTAAATGACAAATGTGATTCAAAAATGGCCCACCGTTTCTTGCAATACAAACTTTGGGTAGAGCCCAAAATGGATATGCTCACATAAGGAGCCCAAATATTGACCTACCCATTTCCCTTGAACACACTTTAATCTTCATGTCTGTGCAATATATGTTTGAATTTGGCCCAGTGGTTTTGAAGAAAAAATCAAGTTTCAAATAGTTAACAGACGACCGACGCCAAGTGATGGCAATAACTCCCACTGAATAGCAGCCAGGTGAGCTAACAACGTTCTTTATAAAAATTACCATGGCACTGCCTAATGTACAGGATAATAAAACTAAATGTGGACAAAAAAGACAAATAATAACAGTCTAAGAACATCACTCTTTTATTTCAGTGTGTTTATGTTAAGGGGACGTCCAACCTAACTTTGGTCAAATTTCAGGTCATTTTCTTCCAAGTCAACAAAAGACCCAAAATGAATAACCCCAATAAATTATATACCAAAATGTTTGGAATGAAACATAGAACATGTGCAAACTGAAATTTGCCATGGAACTGCTGCTATGTGGTAGATAGCACCGCCTGAAAGTCTGCTGTGTCATAAGTGACCGACCAGATTTTAGACAATAAAATACCTTAAATTTGTTGAATAGTTAAATTCTGCAATCCTTCTAGTACAGACTCGGAGAAATCGTTTTATCATTCTTGTAAGGAACAGACCACAAAACAAATTGTAATTTAGGATGCCTACATTTCAAAAGGGCTGCCATTTTTCTTGTTTGTTTACCTTTTATGAAGTTCACCAAGGGTCAAATCTACACAGTTCAGAAGAATAAGTATGGAGTCATGAGAGAGTGCATCAATGAAAAATGTCCAATGTGGCATTTGTGAGTCTGCTATGACCATACCCCCCACAATCCTATGCCATATTACATGAGATCTGTATCAAATTGGTAAAATACGATGAGATTGATACACCAAAAAAGGGTGAACTGCCAATCTTCCTCATTTAGTGTTATATGTGTCCATTTCTGTGGTTGCACGAGCAGTGACAGCTGCCAAGAGTGTCATTTGAATGTTCAAGTGTGGCCAAAACAACAAAAAATGACCTGTCCTTCGTGCTAAATACGTTCACCAATCGGCTACACTTAGTTAGACATCCTGGCTTGCAATTCATTTATGTACATGATTTGGTATGCTTCGTTTGTTTTAGAATTAACAGCACAACTATGGGCTGTGTCTCGCATTTGTCACATTGTCAGTTGAATATTTTCCTATGAAGGTGTCGTGAGTTGTATTCTTTTATTCACAACTCAGACATTCGAATTACCGACCTATTCCTTGTTAATCCTGACGGTTACTTATGCGGTTGGCAATTTCTTTGTCATCAAAAGCAAAAAAAATTTTTTTAATTTCCAAAAGTCGATAAATTCGGGTTTTGTATACCTTTGTCATTATTTTGGTATATAATATGTTTTTGCCTTTTGGGGAATATCGGCCTTTCGTAGTTGTTGTTTGGGGAGGTTTGACTGTTTTCGCATGAGATTTAAGAACATTAATAACTGATCTGCTTACCAATACTAATTTTATAGGCGGAGGGTTACCGGCCCGAACAATATTGGAATTGTGTTGGTTATCATGAGATTTAAGAACATTAATAACTGATCTGCTTACCAATACTAATTTTATAGGCGGAGGGTTACCGGCCCGAACAATATCGGAATTGTGATGGTTATTAAATTCATTTATCTAAACACTTATGACACGTTGTGATCTCATTTCGGTAATTCGTGCGAATTTTTGTCCGCCTAGCGGAATGTCTCTATTTCTGTCCACAGAGTGTCAACACACATAGATTTTCGCAACCTTTTGGTGCTAACTGCGCTCAAAATCGACGTTGATCCGCCTTATACACAATGCGGTTGTGTGAGGGAGATATTTAAATTTACGATGGTATGACATTTCTGTATATTTGGTGAACAGGAAGAAACCTTTCTGATAATTCTCCTTGGCATTGGTCTTCTTTTTTTCGTATTGATTATTATGTTTAATGGTTGCTATATCTTTCAGTACATTTCATCCAGTGAAACATGACGTTTCTGGTTGATTGCGCACCCCAAACACATCCCTTCGTCTACGTGAAGCATGCTTCCCACGAATGTCACAAAAACATTATAATCCACATGCAATATCTGGGTATAAAACAAGAAAATTTGTCACTTCTTTTACCAATAAATGTTGACATGGCAAGGAGGAGACTGTCAGAGGCACTGAGATGGCGAATGGTTGGCATGCATGCAACAGGCATGTCCTTCAGATCTATTGAAAGGCAACTTGGCTATAGTCATTCGGTCATCAGCAGACTTGTCCGAAAACTTCAACAAACCAACGATGTTAACCCTTAGACACTTTAATTGTCGTGACGTTCAAACGTCACTGGGAATTCAGTTTCTTCAACGTTTTTCAAAATGCGACGTCAAACATCGGAAAGTACAAATAAGAAGATATTTTTCACATTAGTGATTATCTGGTTGAGGGCTAGATTATTTTTGGTGGTCTGAATTTGCTATTCAGTCTTGTTTTATTACAAATTATTGGAGAGTGCCCTCAGGCACTCTCCAATAATTTGTAATAAAACAAATTTATATAAACAAAATATTATTTGTCTTTGACTGAATATGAAATACAAAGCAAGGAATGTGTTAGCTTTTGCTCTGGTACATGTATCCTCATTTTTTTAAAACCCTGATGGTGGCCTCCAACCAGTTAAGAAGTCTTGACAGCGGGATTATATTAGTATTTTAAGCTGCGATGACATTCATTTGGCTCAACGTTTGTCGCTGAGCACTATGCGGGAGAAACTAGAAATTGAGGGTTAAAACTTTTAAAAAATCGAAACATGATAAGAAAACAAATGACGACAAAGTATCAACGCGCTGTTTGATTTCGTACGTGATAATACGAACAAAAGTATCAATGGGTGAAGGACCGGCCAAGGCCTGGACAACCCCAACTCTCATCGTGAAGATCAGGGTCTGGCACACCTCGTTAGGCGTGAACCCTTTGCTTCAAGTGGGATTTTGAAATGCCTTTGGCTTCCAAACAGGCGTTTGTGCAACAAAACTGCCCGAAACCATCTAAAAGCACTGGGTATGGGGCACAGAAGGGTCATGAAACGTCCAGCTCTGCCCGATCAGCATCAAAGACGACGTTTGGAGTGGTGTATGGCACGACAACATTAGAATCTCAGGACGTGGACGTGAGTCCATTGGTCAAACGAGAGTAGGTTCCCGCTTCACGTCACAGATTGGTCGCCTGAGAGTAAGGAGGCATAGATATACTGCTTGCTTGGCCCAGGAACATCAGACCTAGTGTTCCGTATTGTGGAGGATCAGTAATGATCTGGGGATTCCTCTCTTATGATTGTAAACTTGATATGGTGACTGTATGTGGGAATCTCAATGGTCATCAGTACATTTTGGACATTCTCAATCCGGTTGTCGTGTCTCATTTTGATAACCACCCGTTGGTTGCTCGCCCTGTATTTATGGACAACAATGCAAGGCCACATTGTTCCTATGCTGCGGGAGCATTCCTTGAGAACAATGCTATTACAACATTATTTTGGCATGCAATGGGCCCCGATTTGAATTCCTTAGAACACATATGGGACTTTCTTGGACGTCGTGTCGAAGCAAGGGATCTGCCTGTAAAGAATTTGGCCCATTTGGAAGCTGCATTGCACGAGGAGTGGCAGCAATTGCCTCTAGAAAATATCAGAAGCCTCACTGGTAGCATTAGAAGGGTCCAGGCTGTCATCCGGACACGTGGTGGATACACTAGCCACTGACGCCTGACGCTGCTATTGTCTTCAGGAGATCAAAAGTTACATTTTATGTCAGTAATTACCGGCAATATTCATCACAGGCCGTTCCAGCACCATACTTGTCAAGAGAACATTTTTCCATCAAAAACATTCGTGATAGATATGTGTAATTAGCACCATTACAATATTGCATATTTTAATCAAAACGTTTTCTTTAATTTGTCAATAGACCATTCTTTCTGCAAACAGTCAGTTTTGGCCATCTGAAAGACATGCTATGCGATATGCAGCATCCTCTGAAGGTGAAGATCAAGTTTGTTCAAAGTCCCTCAGTCAATATTTGCGCAGGCCACTGGGAGATCCCAATTATGGCTCTGCCCAAAATTTCTATTTTTAGAACCGATTGGTGGATTTGAACCAAATATGGTGTGCGGTTTTAGTGGTTCATATGTACTTCATTTATGCAAAAAACCCTATCAATAGAATTGATTGAGCAAAACAAACGCAAATTGGTTGTGCAAAAAACAAAAACATTCTCTTGCTCTCCTTCACTTACTCAAACACCGTTCATTCTCTTTTGACAACTTTATCCAAATAAGTGTTCTAGGATCACTTGAACGGCTGAAACTCTAGTTTCGAATTTAATTTCATTTAATCAATCAAAATTGCCAGATTTTGTATGTCAGTAATCACTGATCATCTCATATTATAATCTGTGCACTTCAGAATGACCATGCAAACTCGCATCACTAATGTTATTTATAGTTCTATTTAGCCAATCTTATAGACCCATTTTAGAGGAGCTCAATTCCAGGTTATGGTACCATGTCCTTTTTAAGCAGTGGAACAGGACTGTTTCTTTTTTTAGTAATAATTTCATGAAAGCCCTTCTTTATTTCAGGTGAAATTTTCAGCTGCTTTCTACAGAAAGAGACACAGGCTGAGAAAAGAAATATGACGTGAAAGAATTGCGCCACGAATCAATAACAAGATTCCTTTCAAAAGAAACAACAAATATAAAGAGTATTAAAATTATCCCACAAATTATTGCCTTGGGACTTGATATTTTCAGTATACTGGTTTATGTAGTAGATACATGTAGATATATTATGTATTATATGCGTGCCTATAAAATACATGACTGCTGAAAAATCAATTATGTTTGACCTGCACGATGTACATAAATGTGTTGTTAAACATTTTTCTGTGGAATTTGTCAAAAGATGTCAGTTACAACAATAGCACTACAAAGCAAACATGATGAATACATAACAAAACGAATACCAATAGCTTTTGTTTCAACACCTGAATCATCTCGTTCCTGGCTAGAGAGAAATATTGAATTTTCACTTGTGGCTGGTAAAAATTATGTATTTCCTTCCAGCCACTCCTGAATTAATTAAAGTATTCGAACAAAAAATATAGGAATCCTCTATGTGCATTTTCAGTTTACAAGAATTTATATTGAGTAGGCGTGTCAGATCACACTAGTGTGCAAACTGAAGTACATGTAGAAAAATTATGTCGTAATCAATTTCTCATTTTCCAAGGGTTTACTTACTGGTTTATGGCATGACCATTCTTACTTGAACATGTAACAGCTGGATCCCATTCAATAATGATATGCTACTCCAACCTGATTTGAAGGTTACCACATTTCTTATTTTCAAATATTTTATCTATTGGTGAGTTTCGTTAACACTGCATGTATTTGTTCTGATCCAGCATGTTCAGCGTGTAAAATTAATTCAGGAAACCTTTCCACTTTCCAATAAAAGACACACAATTATCAGTGATTGTAAATCCCCTATGTCAATTTGCAATGTTCAGACGAGATAGCTATGATGGGGTGCCTATAAAACAGTTATTTCCCTTCCCTTCCCGGGCTGTGGAACAATATCGCAGGTAATTGAAATATCTGAAAATTTACTGGTATTTTGCTGGAACATAAATGAATACTCAATGAAATTTTAGTTAAATTTTAGTAAGATTTCGCTGAAATTTTTGGTCAAATTCCAGTGAAATTCCAGTGAAGTTTCATTGAAATTGCACTGAAATGTTTGGTCGAATTTCTATGAAATTTCATTGATATATCACTGAAATTTCATTGAAACTTTGGTGAAATTTCAAACAAATTTTTCAATGAAATTTCACTATAAATTTTCACTCGGATAATTCCGTTATCTCATTCAGTTTTAAATTGAGATACCGCCATGGACCACGATGAAGACCTAGGGTACCCTGTCTTCACATAGTACCACAGTGTGGTCCTATGGTGGACCTTCTCGGGGGGGGGGGGGGGAGGGGGGCTCTCAATAAGGACAACCGTTATAAACATTTTGTTTGGGTTTTTTTACTAGATGCTGGTTAACAAAGGTATATGTTTCAACCTCCGCCTAATCAGAGTCACTGGCCTTTGATAACACAACATTGCATTGAGTTTACGGCTGTCAAAAATATCAATGTTCATAGTCAACTTATCGCCAGCATAAGTCGACGGTTAGTCAATTAATAGTCGTTTCCCAGGAACTCAACCATCTCTCATATACTCACAAAATGAATATAAAACTGACGATGTTTGAATGTGTATACCCTTCTGCATTGAGATAAAAACATTGACATCCATCAAGTTTACATGATTTCTGATCAACGCTGAAAATTTGAAACAAAGGCGTCTCTGAGATATAGGTGGTAACTAGGGCTGAAATGGTTAATTGGTTAATCGGTCAATAATTGGTCATGTTATTGACCGGTTTTTATTTCCACAGCCGGTTAACAGTCACCACATATAACATATACCAACTCAAGTGGAGTTAAAACATCTAGGTACTTATCATATGCGGGCTTTTCCTTCTGGCAACCTTTTGGCAACCTCTTTAGCGCTCATGCAAGCCATCCAGTTTCCAATCTTGACATCTCACTGTACCCAGAGTGTGGGACGCCATGAAGCCCCTCTCCCTGTCACAGGTAGACATAGTCCTCTTAATACTTCTTCGCATCAATTGCACGGAGATCCCAGACCCTAGTCTCTGTAAGACTACTTACCAACTCAGGTCTACCTGAGATGAGGGCCAAGGTAGGCCAATGGTAGTAAGTAAGTTAACAGGGAGAGACTGAGAGACTGTTATCTTATAGGCTAATATAACTCTGGGTATGAAGTTTGGGTGAAACGACCCAATGCCAAAGGGTATTGGCGCGAAACGATACTGGGTAAATGGAAATTGGGGTGAAACAACCCAACACCTTTCACTCATTTGTACTATCCAATTGACACTGCGATTAACTTTTCATGTTTTCGAGTTTTAACTCTGGGTATAAAATTTGGGCGAAACGACCCAATGCCAAATGGTATTGGCGCGAAACCACACTGGGTGAATGAAAATTGGGGTGAAACAACCCAACACCTTTCACACACTTGTACTGTCGAATTGTCACTGCGATTAACTTTTTATGGTAACGAGTTTAACTCTGCGTGTTCCTGGCGGATTTTTCTGTCCAGGACAGGATTTCTCTTGCGACTAAAATAAGTATAATTTCGCCACATTTAATCAAAGTTACCCATCTAAATTGAATGGCTTTTTTCACCCATGGTTCCTTGAGTTGAGTGCAGATGCATTTTTCATTAAACTTAGTTACGGCTGCTTCGCAGCAGCCATGATTGAATTCAGTGAAAAATATCCTGAAAACACTCAGCGGTTTTAGAGTTAATGACTAATTGTCATAGCGACAAAGCAGTATTTTCACGGGAGGGTTGATGCATGAGATATGCGTCGGCTATATAAAATACTATCTGGATCCAAGGTCACAGGTCTTGTCGAGGCAATATCAATTGTACATAATGCCTGATCATTGCCGAAAATTTGAAACAAAAGCTTCTCTGAGATACAGTTGGTAACAGGACACACCAACATAATATATATAGAAATGGCTGAAAAAGCTTAAGTTCATTTAATTTGCATGATTTATACAGGAGAAAAAAACTAGTATGATGTGTTTTTATCTTATGCAGCTACACCTCTATACCAAAAATTATTGAAATCGGAAAAGTTGCTTATAAGTTCTAGGCAGAAAACTAATTATACGCGATTTCCAACAAAAATGGCCACCAACCTGCCATCATGAGTTTAAAAAAAAAAATTGATGTGCATCATCTTTCATAATGTCTGATTGATGTTGAAAATTGAAATGCCAACATTCAACCATCTCAGAGATGCAGGTGGTAACAGCTGAGAGGGGCAGACAGACGGACAGAGTGCAGATCACAAGTCTTTTTCACGGAGAAACTGTGGGGGACTAATAAATAGTGTATTCAGTCGGTGGTCTGCAATATGACTTCATGATGCGCACATGCACACGTCACACCACAATAGGAGAAGAAAATAGAGAAAAAAACTGAAAATCTATTTTAATGGCAGATGATAGTTATGAAACATGTTTGTCACATTGTTGTCACGGACACAAAATTCATTGTTCAATTCAGTTACCTCCCTTGATGAGTATCTCCAATGTTGCCAGCATTCCAGTAAGCAATGGAAAAACACATCAACGGATTCAAAAATTTGAAAAATATATATTGGTGTTTACGGTCATTTTCAGCATCTAAGGCTATATCGTGACCACAACACCAGTATGAAGTCATGTTTGGCCAATCCTTTATAACTGTTGCCTACTTTAGAGAACTTGCACCACAGGTGTTAGGTATCGGGTTCTATTATACAGTAGAACAGAACCTGTTTATCACAGTAAACAAGCACTGCTCCACCCCCGGGGTTCCCACGGGGAATGCGAGCATACGATTGAATGTTGTGATATTATAAGTTATTGTGATGAATTGACAGGAATAGGGTCTGAGCATCTCGGTTGAACATAAGCTCCGAGCCACTACCCATGTTACCATCAATTCTTCACAATAATATATATGTTTCAATATGATTGGCTCCTCTGAACAAAACCCACCTCGATAAATAGACAGGAAGTATTCAACGATAACAAATTTAGTAAATATACCCCTTGTGTAGCTCACAACAAATCAGACAACACTTCATTCGGAAGATTGTTTGCAGCACTTGTCAAAAATCTAGAACAATTTAGCAGTTTCCACATCACACCATTGATGAAATAATTGCGAAACTGGCATCCTCATTGCAAATATTTTGTGTGGTGACATCAAATGATAGCCATGAATAAAGACAAAACTTTGCAAGCTCTCATCCAATCTGCCTTACTGGAACATAGTTAAGCCTCTACATGCATCACGTTATTTTTTGTTTTCTAGGCGTTTGCACTGATAACAAAAGGGTATGCGGCAGCCATAAATACCACGTAGTAGGGCCTGAGAAACAGATTTTTAAATTGTTTAGGCTTTACTTAGCTGAGGTATAATACTTATGCATGTTGCCAAAAAATCCCAGACAATTAGATGTATTTTTTTTCATTGGGGATTAATGCCACTTTCAAAAGCTAGGGTCAACTTGTGTCAATTTTATGGCAGGAGTACCCAGAGAGAGCGGCCGAGCAGAAGCGATCAACCGTCAGACTCCCCAATGTACTCCGCGCAAGCCATTAAACTGAAAACAAGTGCACCACTGACGTGTTGTACGCTTTGGTACACAGTGCCTCCTATGGGCATTTGGGATTAAGTGCCTTAACGAAGGGCACAATGCAATTGTTCTAGTTGGGGTCCAACTGAGGACCTTTCAGTTTGAAGTCCAATGCCAAAACTACTTAGACATCCAGACATTCACGCCCACCCACACACTCCAATCCCCCCCCCCCCCCCCCCACCCATACATACAAATAGAAGTAATCCTCTTGTGAATTCATGGCAGCCTCCCTTCCTTTTCCATTAGACCAACTTATGGCTGTTTTAGAGCAGTCCTATGAAAATCTTTTTTTGGTCATAAGTGCAATACTGAAAGTTACAAGAAATGTACGAGAAATTCAATAAAATGCACACCAGATCAAGACGTAACTCCTTGTGTGTTGCTGATGGATATTCTTGCCCAGGACACAAAATCTTTTGTCACTAAATTAAGTATAATTTTGGCACATATAACCAAATTTAACTCATGCAAATTGAATGGAAGTTTGGACCAATGATTTCTTGAGTTAAATGTGAATGAATTATTCACCAAATCCAGTCAAGGATGCTTCACAGCAGCCATGACCAGATTTAATGAAAATTATTTTGAAAATACTCAGTAGGTTAAGAGTTAATATCAGATCTGATGGGTGATTGTCACCCTATTTTCATAAAATGGATTTTTATCCATTCAATCAAAGTCAGCCTTGTGGGGTTAAATCATCAAAGAACAGGACAGCTACTGTAAAATATGATATGGTCCTTTTCGGCATGACCAATTTTCAGATTTTTCAGCTATTGGTAAAAACACATCCCAAAAATCACCTCTTTGAGTGACGGACGGACGGACGGGCGGACGGGCGGGCGGGCGGGCGGGCGGGCGGGCGGGCGGGCGGGCGGGCGGGCGGGCGGGCGGGCGGGCGGGCGGGCGGGGGGGCGGGTGCTTTTTGGATGGATGGATGGATGGATGGAGGGAGGGAGGGAGGGAGGGAGGGAGGGAGGGAGGGAGGGAGGGAGGGAGGGAGGGAGGGAGGGAGGGAGGGAGGGATGGATGGACAAATTACATAATACGACCATTTTTACAAACGGGCGTATAAAAAATGGTAATGTAACACAGTGTTTGAAGAATGAAAGGTACAACCTTGAAAAGCAAAACTTTAATCCGAAACATAATGCTGGGAATACTAAGTAAACCTGACTGCAAAAAGGGTTAAATACTTCCTAAAACTGATAGAAAAATTCTTTGATGGAGATGCAGTCATTAAGTGGATTGACCATGCAAGAATTAAAGTAACAACGTCTGTGGTAAAAGCCTAATTTAAAATGTAAAGAAACTAAGTCTGAAAACATGTTTAAAAGGGGTTAAAATCATGCCAGGGTTCCCGTGGGGATGCGGAATTTTTTTTTTTTTCGCATGAGTCAAGTACTTATGACCCAATAATACCACAAAGTCAAACTTGGTTCAAGTCGGACCATCGGTTCAGAAAATAGAAATTTGGGGAGGGGCCAAACATCTTACCCCTCCCAAATAAAAGCCAAGTATTGTTTCACGAACTTTGTTTGAACAAACTTGATTCTATACCACAAAAGGAAGCTACATAACAAATATCAAGTCATTGTACACCCTGGTTTATGAGAAGAAGATTTTTACAATATTTTGGAGCATTTTCCTCCACTCCCTCCCTATGGGACTGGGCATGTTGAGTTGAACAAAAATACAATGCCCCTTCGGGACCATTACTCACACAAACTTTCATTTGAATTGGCCCAGTGGTTTTGGAGGAGAAGACCAAAACATGGTGTTGAAGGACGACGGACAGAGAGCGATGAGATTAGCTCAGCTTGACTTTGGCAAGATAATCTAAAAACTTTAAACACAAATTTTAACCAAAACTCTAAATGTTAACCAACGGACAGACGGACGGACGGACGAAAATCATGACTATAGCCCTTATTGTAAACAGTCGGACTTAAAATGACTGGACCAATGTTTTTGGCCAGACTTCAGAACAAACAGCTAATTAATGGTTTTCTTGTTTCGTCTCTTGATAAATTGATGTTTCAAAAAGTATGCATTAAAAAACTCAAGTGACAGTAGTAGAAACTTAACGAAACATTTTGTCGGATAAATTAAAAAAAACAATAGGTACACCTCCCCACCCCCCCCCCCCCCCCCCCAACAACTACCACCACTACAACCCAACACTATTTTGAGGTATAGGTGCAGGGCTGGGAAGGATGTTCCTACTAGGGTATGTAACCGGTCGACCCTCATTACCCGAATTTTTGCCGGTGCAAAATGTCGGCACCTTGCATCTAGATCCAGTAAATGGTCCACATACTGTATATATAGCATGCTACGGTATGTACAGTGATATATGTAAACACAGGGCTCTGTGTATGTAGTATGGGTGTGTGATGAAAAATTAATGGGAAAGGTGAGTTTTCTTGAAAGTTTTTTTTTTCCCGCGAAACGGTTGACATTGCTATTGACATCGTGACGTGATGATGCGCACGCGACGTCATAGAGACGTTGGCCACTGTTGTTGTCCACTATACAATCTGACATAACGTTGTTCGGGTCAGGGTATGGCGGGCTTCTCGTATGGGGTGGTGGTGATATGGTAGTACCGGTATATATCCAAGTAGGTTCCCTGTTAGCCTTTGGTAGGTCTACTACTAATCGAACTTTGTATTATTCCATTACTGGTATAGGTAGTATGGAATTCCAGACCAGGCGGTATTATACTAGATTGTTTAGAACAATAGTAAAGAATTAACGGCCTGTTGGTCTATTATCCCCTAAGTTCTACTATCCTACTTACTGCATTTGAAGGTGGTATTGGTGGGTGTAGTTGGTTGTGATGTCAACGAACTTTACTTGTGGTGTTTAATGCAAGAGATGTCTACTGGAATGTACATAAGAAGACGTAAACGACGCGACTTTAAACCAGAGTATTCTCACAAGTATGGCAGAATGACGCAGCAGTGGTTGAACTTTTTCTCCACAAGAGACAGTCTTGAAATCCAGCATCAGTTCAATGGAGAAGAGAAAAAGATTGGAAGAAGACATCTGCGCCTAGACGGCTGGTGTAAAGAAACTTAGACTCAGCCAGTTTCACGGCTGCTTCTGGCACGGCCACAAATGTCTGTTTCATGCAAATTATAAAAGTTCCTTTGTGAACATGTATGTTCCAGGCAAACTCAACTAGATATCTAACAGCTCCAGCTGCCCCACCCTAACTCACCCACCAGCGAGAAATTCGGGGTCCTGTAAGTCTACGCAGGGACAGTTTTGTTGTAACATTATTGACTAGTTACTCTAATTATCAAATCAAAGATACAACTGACATATTTTTTGAAAATTGGCGACTCGAGGGAGGTAATCATCGGGAGGATAAGTTGGGCACAGTTATCAATAAAACAAAGACAGAGAAGGTGATAGCTGAAAGTAAACATTTGCATCTGCTCCGGAGTGCAGGACAGAGGAAGAGTGACATGGTACGTATAACAAACTGTTATTTATTCAGTGATCAGTGTGATCAGTTCAGGGATGCAGGAGACCAGCGTGCAGGCTGGACAGAGTCTTGTGAGTGGAAGAACCAGGATTCCGAGGGAGGCACCACATTTTGTTTATGGATCATGATGTGAAACATCATCCTACGCAGGCCAACTAGTTGGGGGACAGGGTTGACAGGGTTGGGGTGTGGGGGAGCTCCTTGTGGAAAACAGAGGGTCAGATTGTCAAGGCTTTTTAGCCAAAATATCCTGTCACTGGAATGAAATCATTTAAACTATAACAACGGAAAGAAAAGGTATAATGGCTCATAGGCGCCCGCACAAGGATATAGATGTATGTATGTATGTTGTACAATATTATCGTACACGATGACACATGGGGATCCACTACCCGTTGTAATGGATGATCATGTATTATGAGGGGTAAACCGGGTCGTATAGGTCTCGATGTTTGAGAACAAATTTTTAGTTATAAAACATTGGAGGAGGGATACCAATGCATGTTAGACTAGATCTCAAAGTTGTCTTGCTACACTTCGGTTTGCCCAATGAGTGAATCCCCGAGGGTATCAATGGTTGTACAAATTTGGCGAACAACCACCTCTTTCGCCTCAAAAGTAATTTAAAGTCACCAAATTTTTGTTCGCACATTACTAGACATTCGCGATTTCTGCTCATTTAACATTTGCTAATTCTTCTGGAACTAGAATATACCCATAAAAGGATAAAAAAGGAGCTTTCTTTGACTTTGGTAAATGAAGGCTGCATGTGGTTTAACACATTTATATACTGCAAAGGGCTATCCGAGAGCATTTTTGTAGTTTTTCGGTTTGGTAGGGTTTTTTTCAGAACCGAAGCGGAACTGCTACCTTAACAAAAAACAGATATTCGGTTTCGTCAAATTTCCTAGAATTGATAAGTTTATAGCCTCTCAATCAGTTGCATTGCGTACGCCAAAGACAAAACGTTTGGACAAAGTAAATGAGATGTCGTTTATGCTCACTTCAAGAGGATTGACAATAAATCCCCCAATTGAACCTGTGACTTGAACCAAGAATAGTGGTTGCAAATTTTGGGAATACTTGCAATCTTAAACGATATCTACAGAAACACCACTAGAAGTAAAACGAAAAATTAAAAAGGCTTACATAAGAATCCACACAGGCCAAAAAATCGTAAATGTATTGAGCTGGGCACAGCCTCAGACTCGCAGATATTCGACCAAAGAGGGATTGAAAGTTACCTGACAATATGTGGTGTAAATGTAATATAAATTATTTTCAACCCCAAATCATCTGCATACAGTGCGTAGTAAGTCAGTTTGGAGGTAAACCTAAAATTCATTGGGCTGTGAAACCTCGGAATTCACATGGAAATAATGATGTGTAAATTATGTTAATTTGCCAACTTCTGACACATGCTGTGGAAGTGTCTTATGCTCAGAGATATCGCAATGCTTTGGCAGTTCTGTTTTTGGCATCAATGAAGTGGTTAAATTTAAATTCTGTCAAATGGATGGCAGGTAACTATTGAAAGTTTCTTAAACTTGTCGCATTTTGTTTGTATACTATTTGAACTTACTGTAAGCAATTGCACAGTACTACATGCCAGGTATAAATTGTCAAGTGTCAATGCTGCATTCCAATACACTGTTGTTACAATGAACTTGTGTTTTCCCGTGTTTTTTGTACCAACAAGAAATCCCTGGATGCAAACTCCACCATGCAGTTGTCTCCCTTCATATATATCAATCGCCAGTCCTCAATGATGAAAGAAATGACAATTGAAAATATTCGCAGTTCACTACTATAAACATGAAAACACCCCATCATTTCAACTTGGAACTAAAAATTAACTCTTTTACTACTGATGTTGTCAAGTGGCTTGTTCTAGCCGTTATGGAAATATGTCCATTAAGTTATAATAAAAATATGGCAGATTTTCATCCAGCATTTTTTCCAAATTGGGTTGGGAAGGGGGGATTGAGGGTGGCAAACTTTATATTTATTTCTCCAGAATACAAAAATCGGTGCTAGATTGTAGTGAATTTACGACACACAAGATCATTCAAGTTCACACGGCGCTAAACAATGGCATCAATAATGGTGAAAATATTTCTTTTATAAATATAAATCAACACAAAACTTTATTAATTAGCACAGAGTGTAACTTGAAAATCTAGGATATTTTTCTATTAGGGCATTACCACGAGGTGAAAATAGCAAATTGAAGTAGGAATTCGTGGAATAGGTCCATGGGTACTGACTACTGGCAGTACGGTAGTATTGAGCTAACAACACTGCAGTCACTGTAGTGGTTCTCACTAAAAGCAGGCTTTCCCAAACCCAGTTTGGGAAAGACTCTTGTTGTTCTTCTTTTTCAAATTTTTTTCTCCATTCTTTCTTCTTTTTTTAGGCTTTCCCAAACCCAGTTTGGGAAAGACTCTTATTCCTCTTTTTAAAAAATGTTTCTTCGTTCCTTTTTTTCCGCCGTCAATTTTTAACCAAATTTGGCATACTTGTGTAATGCCATAAAATCTAGTGAAAAGAGGTATCGTCATGTCTGTGAAAGCGCTTATTATCAAAATATTCTGCCAAAACCTTCAAAATTTCATCATTTTTCAACATAGCTGAAAAACAAGCCATACGATTTCAACCAAATTTGGCAAACTTATGTATTGTCACAACATCGAGTGAAATAAGGTATCGTCATATTCGTGAAAACACTTATTTTCAAAATTTTCTGTCAAAACCATCAAAATTTCACCATTTTTCAAAAGACTCAAAATTGTTTACAGTTATTTAGCTCAAATTTTCCAAACATTTAGAGCATAATATAATACACCAAAATCACCACACAAATATTTCAAAATTAACGCCTATTGGCCAACAATGATATGAATATAGAATTTTTGTCTTCAAAATTAACCAACTTTAAGGGCAAATTTCTCTAATTGCAAGGTTGGTGTGACAATTGTTTTGGTATAGATAGATGCAACAATGATTGCAGAAGAAAGTTACTGTTTATTTTTTAATCTAAGATTTAACCCTCAAGCACAATGAGTGTGAGAATAAGAGTACCGTTCGCAATTGTCAACATTAAACAACTTTGGTTGCTATTTTCTATCATTTTGGAATGGGTGAGTTTAAGTAACAATTTACTCCATTTCTAATTGATTAAGCGCTGAATGTTTTCTATGGCTGCATGCAGAAGTCAAAGTATGACAAATTTCGCTTTATATGTTATTATTAAAATGTTAATCCTTGGCATATTTGAGACTTCACATAAGGGCACTGCCAGAATAATTGTTACTTTCTCCAATTTTTAAAGCAATTTCTCAGCTCTGGAGCCATATTTTCTCAAAACGTTTCCCATGAGAAAATAGGGCATTCACCCAAGAACATGTTTGCTGTTATGTGTACTATCCAAAGATTTAACCCTGACCCAGTTGTCAGGCCTTGAATTTGAGTACCCTCTACTTGTATATGTTCATTCAAATACCAAACTCAAGATTCCTGCACGTCACTTATCAAACACTCAGTCTGTGATTGATGTCCACACTTTTAGAGCATAATACGATACACTAAAATCACCACACAAATATTTCAAAATTAACCCTTATTGGCCAAAACTGATATGAATTTCAAAATTTACTAACTTCAATTATTTTTGTACGGATAGATGCAACAATGATTGCAGAAGAAAGTTACTGTTTACTTTTTAACCTAAGATTGAACTCTCAAGCACAATGAGGGCGAGAATACGAGTAACGTTTGAAAATACCAAAATTAGCCAACTTTGGAAGCTCTTTCCTGTCATTTTGGAAAGGGTTAATTTCAAACACTTCGCTTTTTTGCTATATGCAGAGACGTTTTACGGACACACCTGCTTTTGTAAGTTATGCTATGGGTCTTTACCCAGCATGTGCTTTCGCCACTTAAAGAATAGTACCATATGAAAAAAATTGATTTTTAGTGAATTTTGCATATTTCTGTACTCATTTGTCCAAACACCAAAAGAAAAGAGCTGATTGTGCTTTCCATAACTGAATTCAAAAATCAATGGGGAACAAATTTTGTGTTATATGTTTTGGTGTCTGATTTTAGCCTTAGGAGCCTCCATGGGTGAGACGTGAAGGTCTGCATGTCGACTGAAGTAGATTTGTTTTCCTCCAGTGGTAAAATAGCACCAAGTAACTAACGCCACCGGGGTACAATCCCTCGGTAGGTGGACAAAATAAGCATAAACAATTGGCAAAACTTGACTTTATGCTTTGTTGTGTCATGATATAGCTTAGATACTGAGAAGGGCGTGAGACACTAATAAAGAACACTTAAGAATACTGGATTGGAAACTAGAATAAGAGTACTGATCAAATACACCTATTTTGGTAACCTTTTTCTATCAGTTTGGAAACGGTAAAATTGAAACACTTTGTTTCCATCAGTGTACAGGTGCCTATTTATGGATAACCAAGAATAATACAAACATGACATGCCAAAAGCCAATATTTATTTCGACGCAATAGGAACACATACACGAACCGCGAATGCTGTAATATATACACAGGTTTCAGCAGTGAATATAATAATAATCTTCGGCCTTCAGCCGATTTGTCGCGATCCACTAACGAGGAAGCCTACATTACCCAGGGGTATTCCCCCCCCCCCTCCTAATCTCCAACCATTCAGTCAAAACCGGTTTCATAATTCCCCATCCACTGGCGCCTGCTCATCTCACGGCAGTTGGTTCACACACACGTAGAGTGTACGCTGCAATATATAATGGTTCCAGCAGGTGAATATGCAGGGCTTATTTTATAGCAGCTGGAACACGTACACATAGTGTCTATGTTACAAAATATACACAGGTTTCCGCAGGTGAATCTGCAAGACTTACTGGGGGGAAAGTGGACTCATGAAGCTGTTATCAGAAGGGTCAGTGTATCTTGAGGTTAATGGAAAGTACGGATCTAGCAATAGCATGGTGCATTGATAGACGGAATGAAACAGAGCAGCCCAACATTCCCTGGTGCATACCTGCACGTATGGTGGTGAAGTCAGCCCACTATGGGGTGTACCAGAAAGCCTGCATACCTACACGTATGGTGGTGAAGTCAGTCCTGGATGGGGACTGAAAGAAAGCTCTAAACTCTGAATGGGGAGACTGGAAGAAAATACAGTGCGGGAATGGCTAGTCCTCTTCGTACTCCTGTTCTGAAAAGTAGGGGCTGAAAACCCAACGCAAAGAACGCCACCGACCGTGGAGCTGCGATACGAAGTCCGCTGGACACTTGCAGAAAGAGTAAGAGGGATTATAACAGGAGAATGAAATAGAAGGAAAAATTGGTACCACACGAGTCTTTTTCGGGCGTAGACTTGATGGTGGTGTGTAGGCTGATGGTGGAGTGAAAATGTAAACTATATGACAAACAAGGTAAGACAGAAGACAAAGGGATAAACTACTGTGGTGGAATAAAACAAAGGGCGTCTCGTGTGACTGAGTTAGCGAGTTTCATGGGTTGTGGGTTGTGGGAATGTTGTAGACCTGTACGTTTGCTTCTTGGATCGAACAGACAATTTGTGTGAGACAAAGGATGGGTTAATCTGGCCATTTCTCAAGCCAATGCCAAAGCTCAGGTGTAGAGATAATTAATATGATTGATAGTTTCGTGTACAATACAGTCTGCCTTTTCACATTAAAAGTTAGTAAAGCCCGTAATTTGTCCAACAAATTACAATTCTCTAGTTTTCTATGAATGAATGAATCTTTATTTAGCAGTATACAACAAAAATATACATAAGTAATATATATATAACAAACATTATCAAATATACCTGTACACCGCAGGGAGACGGCATAGCCAGATTGGCTGTCTACCTGTCGTCTCCGGCAAATTTCATCATGCAGCATTGGAATCGGACTGTCTAACACCGTTTATCTATTCTTGGTTTACTCACATTCAGCATTTTATATGTTGTTTCTATGCAGTGTTTTATTTAACCAGCAACCTCACCCAAAACAGAGTGAAGAAATAAAAATGTTTCAATGTTCATGTAAAGTAAGTACACAAATGAACATTCAAAACTAATTTACCGAGCTTGTGAGACATCACTCCAGGTAATTAATATTCATGACATGACATGAGAATTGTGAGATATTGTTGACATTACGTTTCAAAGAAAATAACCCTGTGTTTTTTATTTGTTTGGGATGTTAAGATAAACAAAAGAACGAAATTTTATTCCACAAAAGTTATTCAATGTTTTATTGATCTGCCCCGAAAATCGCTTAGGCAATCGGCAAGGCTACAGCCGTTTGCCAAAGCAAAATTACTAGGCTTAGGTAACTAAATGCCGTACCAGATTAAAGAGATTATCGGCTCAGTGTTGCATTGGCTGTTTGGATTGGTGTATGTCGTGAACAACAAACAGCTGCCTTATCCTTTAAGAAATCAGCTTCGGCCAACTTCATCTCGCAAATAGCAAACATATCTGTGCCATACAGTGCCATGATAAACGGTGCCTGTTTGTCTTTTCGACATAATGAAAAAAGTTCTACCGGCAATCCATGCAAGACTGCACTCTGTTTAGATATTATACTGGAACCTATATTGACAGACAACTGTTTTAGATGTCTTTCATTTGTGCGTAAATGTCATAATTTTTTGTCTGTTATTTTATTTAACACGCCCACTGCACAGTGAAATGTCAAAACCTTGAAGTTATAATCCCTTTTTTTGCACAAAATTTGAACGGAGTCTGAATAAATGCAAATGGGAAAGTAGCACAAGTTCAGAAAGTGTGTATAATTACTCATTTCTCCAAACCTGCACGAACTCTGTAAAGTGTTGTTTATAAACTCTTACCCACCAATTCCTTTGTCTTCTCCGGGTTGGTAAGAGACGTGAAATAACCGATAGAACAATAGACTAGGTCTTTTCAAGTGTGACGTCACTTAAACACCTGTGCTCACTTACCATACCTGGGTCCGTGCTTTCTGTGAACTGGTGTGCAAGTAAGTTACTAACCTCGCTGTCGGTATTCATGAATTTAAACAACCTGCTGTAAAACTTACCGCACGTTGGCAGGTTGTTCAAATTCATGAATACCTCCAGCTCAGTTAGTAACTATTACATACCAAGCGTGAAGCGTCATAACCGACCACCCACATACTTAATGACTTGTCAGCCAACCCATCGGAAAAGGATCTTTGGATACCGGAAATGAAGTAAATCACGTCTTTCCTGTGCCTAAATTACCAAAACGAGAGGGGGACACCCCTTCTTGTGCTCTTCCCCAGCGATGCCTTTGGCGTCAGGTCATGATCATTGCCGTAGCAAACTGTCCGGGTTAGTGCAATTTATTGCCCTAGATTTCTCCTACTTCCAAGGGTTGTACTGATTATAAATATGTGAATCTTAACTTGTAAAAAATAAGACAATAAATTATCGAATTATTTGAACACTAATAACCGCAACAGAAACCAAGTCTTTTTTCAAGACCAAAATCAAACCGAAACGCCAATTTCACAACTGCCCAGCTCAACTTGTTGTAGGAGATTATTCCTTATCAAGCTAGTGTAATAATAGGCTATGCCCTGTAAGTTTGAAGGTAAAAATCAGCAATGAAACTTTGAAGCTGAACGCAAAAATACAGTTTGTTGTGGGGGGGGGGGGGGGGGGGGCTGCTTTCTTGTTTGTAGGCTAAAGATGAGTAATTGATTGTTTTTAAAATAATATAAAATAGATGCACAGTAGTTTTAGCATGACTACAGTTCTGGTGGAATATGATGTAAGAAAACCACTCAAACCTCCCATTATCTTTTATCTTTAACAGTAGGCCTATGTCTAATACTAACTTTAGTCATTATTGTGCAGAAAATATCAGAGATTTTAAATAAATGATGCCAGAGGGCAAAGGCAAGCATTATTAATGAAAGTGTCAGTGACACTACAGCTCAACTTGTCGAAGATGGGACTGAAATAAACACAAAGATTCAATAATGTCATCTCATTCACTCAGGTTTCTACAGAAAAGACATCATACCAAAGCTACATAAGAAATTTGAAAACATCGAGTGTGGGATGGTGCCTGTTGAGTTTACTAATGCAATTGTTAACAATTTATATGTGAAATCCAAGATGGCTGGTGGCGACTATCTCTTTCAATGGAATGCAGAAAAATTTGATAACTCCAATCTCGACATCATACCAATTTGAAAAAGATCGGGTGAGCGGTGCGGCCTGAAGGATCAAATCGGCGGCCGGCCAACGTGTTATTAGGGTCTGCTAATGGAATTGTTGACAATTTATATGCCAAATTCAAGATGGTCGCTGCCGGACATGTTTTTGAAGACAATTCAGAATTTTGAAATATGAAAAACATTGGGTGAGAGATGCAGCCTGCGCGGTGTGCTAATGAAATTGTTGACAATTTATATCCGAATCCAGGATGGCAGCTGGCGGCCATGTTTTTTTAAAGAAATTCGGCAACATTTGATACCTCCCATCCAGATATTCCCCCAAAGCTGCATATGAAATTTGGGACTGATCGGATGAGAGCTGCGATCTGTTGGCTGTGATAAATGAATTGTTGGTCAATGTATATCCAAATCTAAGATGGCCACTGGCGGCCATGTTTTCAATGAAATTCGAAAACAATTGATAGCTCCCATCTAGACATTGCTCCAAAGGCACATATGGAATTTGGGGACTAATCAGGTAAGAGCCGCGGCCTGTATAGTGCGCTACAGGAATTGTTGGGCAATTTATGTTCGAATTCGAGATGGCTGCTGGCAGCCATGTTTTTAAACAAAATGCAGCAATAATTAAACAGCTCCCATCTAGACATCACACCAAAGCAACATATAAATTATGAAAAAGATTGGGTGAGAGATGTGGCCTGTGGGGTGTGCTAATGGAATTGTTGACAATATATACTATTCAGAAAAGTAGGACATATTTGATAAAAGTAAGATATATGAAGAAATATATTTATATTTGCATCAAAAAGACAGTTGAGGTATTGCGCTGTGACATCTGGTGAATGATTTAAGCGACAGTTGGGTGTCTGACAAGCGCACATTCCACGCACTGAGCTGTAGAAGACATGGTCGGTCAGTCAGAGAATTTATCACATTCAGTCCAAGACCTCACTACCTTGTAAATCCTCCTCGGTTCTTGAGACAAGCGCGGATCCCACGTGGCATACTCCTCACCAAACGTCTAATATCAGCTCGACTGATGGTATTCCATTCTTCCTGCAGTGCAGCGGCGAGTTCTAGGACATTGGTGAGGGCTGTTGGTTTTGTCGTAGGCGTCTGTCAAGCATATCCCCGACGTGCTCGATTGGTGAAAGGTCTGGACTTAGTGCTGGCCAAGGCAGAGTAGTGATGTTCTGCTCCTAGAGAACTCTGTAGCGACACGGGCCTTGTGTGCTCTTGCACTGACATCTTAGAAAATGAATCGACGGCCGTGACGTCGCGCAAATGGCACCACATGGGCAGCTAACACGTTGTCACGGTAGTATTGTCCTGTGACACGTCCTTAGATGACATGTAATGCCGTTCTGCTTGTCATGGTTATGCTTCCCCACATTGCCCAACGGTTACGTCGTGGTATCGTTCTTTGCGCCGCCGCTCCACTCTGTTTCGTCTGTCGTGGAATTCGAAAGTGAACCTCGATTCTTTGGAAAGCATGACGTTGCCCCACCGACGATTGTCTCAGCGCTGTCGTGCTCCATTTGCGCGTTGCTGCAATGTGACGTTCAGTCAAACGTGGAATTATTTGAGGTCGTCGAGCGTACTAATTCCAGATGTGTAGGCGATTTCGGATAGTCTGACTACAGACTCGCACATCTGTCGCTCGGTACAGCTGCTGTCCAGTTTCTGAGGAACTTTGATGGCGGTCACGTAATGCTGTGGTTCGGATGAAACGATCCTGGTTGGCAGTTGTCACCCTTGGACGGCCTGACCGACGTCTGTCATCAACATTGCCTGTCTGACGGTAGCGTGACCACAACCTGCTAATCACCGATTGAGTAACGTTGAGAATTTAAGCCACCGCAGTCTATCTGTTGCCAGCTTCCAACATGCCAACGGCACGTAAACGTTCGTTACGTGTCAGTCTTAGCATACCTCAAAAGTTACGTTTCAACTAAAAACTATTGATGAACGAGTTTATACCAAGAAAGGAACGATGAGACCTCCGAAAAAGCCCGTCCAGTACAAATAAAAATTTCAAAACGTACCCCACAAACATTAACGCGGTGCTCTTGTGAAAAACCTGCACGAAGTGCTCGTGGGCCGGTGACATTAATGATCCACACTAAACTTGGTAATATACTGATGTGTCCAATCACGCGTATCCAATACCATTTTCAGAAAATATCAACATCAGTTTGGATATCCCCTACTTTTTGAATAGCATATATTCCAACTCTAAGATGGCCACTGGCGGCCATGTTGTTTAACGAAATTTGAAAATATTCGATAGCTCCAATCTAGACATTGCCTCAAAGCTACAGAGTGTGCTAAAGGAATTGTTGGACAATTTATATCCAAATCCAAGATAACCACTGGAGGCCATGTTGTTCAACAAAATTCGACAAAAACCGAAAGCTCCCATCTAGACATTGCCCCAAAGCGACATGTGGAATTTGGAACTGATCGGGTGAGAACTGTGGCCAGCAGGGTGATCTAAAGGAATTGTGGACCGACGGACGTACGGAAGAAGGACGGACGACGGATAACAACACATCCCGATAGCTCATATTTGACGTTCTCATGCTGAGCTAATAAAAATAATGCTGAAGTCAGTTGCAGCTTTTTGAGATGTTCCTACAAATTATTTTAACTTCTACTGTAATCGGATGTTTTGAAACAAATGATTGAATCCAACGTGTGAACAAAGAAATCGCCAATCAGCAGAATTTCAAATGATTGAATTCAAAATCTGAACAAAGAAATTGCCAATCAGCAGAATTTCAAATGATTGAATTCAACATGTGAACAAAGAAATCGCCAATCAGCAGAATTTCCGATATAGTGAAAAACTGCTTTATCAAATAGAACATGATTTAATTCAACAGTTGGACAAAGAAATCTCCAATCAGCAGAATTTCAGACACAGTGAAAAACTGATTTATCAAATAAAACATGATTGAATTCAACAGGAGAAAAAAGGAATCGCCAATCAGCAGAATTTCAGACATTGTGAAAAACTGCTTTATCAAACTGAAATCATTTTATTTACATCATCAACTTATCGCCGAGTTCCTACATGTAATTACCAATCGTTGTAAAAAAACGTATATTTTTAAAAAATGTAGGGAAATATTTTGATCCATGTAGGTCTACATGTAACCTTGACCTCAGCCATCGGTATAAATGAATTACCAGCGGAACAAAAACTGTTTCTTGTATTTGTAAAGTTTTGAGAGTTATTTTCACTTTGTTATTTTATTAATTTTTCAGAAAAAAACCTGACTTGCCTAACATCTACAAGCCAAGTTATACAATGTTCAGCTGCTCAAATAATCAATCAAAAGCACTGGCAGAGACCAAAAACTAAATTACTTACAGTACTTAACTAGGAAGATGCATATTTGTGTATCATCCACGTTACAGAGATCAAAGTATTTTCAGAGTGACTTGTCAGTCCTGTAGTTCTGCAAAATATTTTTAGTTGCCTGCATGGGCAGAGAGGCGCAAATTCGGAATGCCATTGGTATTAGAGAATGCATTGCAACTCAGCAGTCAATACGATACTCGTTAGTGTAGTGTAGATTTTAACCAGTCATACAGGAGATTTAATTTCATCATTTAAATTGAAAAAAAACCCCTGAAAGTTCTTAAGTTAACGATCATTTACTTGATACTGACAGATGTACAAAATCACCGAATACCCATTCCTGGTTCTCGGAAAGCCTTACATAATTTATTGAAATCACAGACAGAAGCGCACATATGAAAAAACAGAGGTTTTGAAACATACGTTCAATTCAACATTCATTGCAATGTCACATAATGACAATTCAGTGTGTAAAACGCCAAAACGCAAGCAGCAGCGCGGAAAAAAAACATTTGCTTCTCGTCTACTGGAAGAGCTTCGAAAAATAATTTTTGTAGCCATACAATTACATTATTCACGTTATTATATTTTTAGAGTATGTTCATTTTACGTTAAAATGTTTCGCACATCACAATTTATGACTTTAATTTCACAGTTTAATGGGAACAGAGGAAGCCCAAAGCAAACAACCAAAGAATTTCAAATACCAAGAGATGTTTGCTACACAGTAAACAACAAGTCAAGATCAAGTAAATATCCACCATTCTTCCACAATTAATATTATATATATTGAACACCATTTTAAAAATAAAATTGAGACTTACATTGAACATTAACCGCAACTGACACAGAACTGCTTCTCTCTTGATTACCCTCATCAGTCAGTGTTAGAATATTCCTAACTGTACATCTGTAGTTTCCAGCATTGTTCCTCAATATTCTACTGAAGGACAGTAGCGCTGTGTTACTTACAGTACCACCTCCAGTTAAATACATCCATTCATAACTTATCGGGTTAGGATCTGCATCAACAAAACTACTACAATCGACATTCAATGGTTGGTATTCGACGACACTTTTGTTTGAGATAGGCCCTGTAAAAACCGGTCCATCTACAAAATAGAATACAAATTGCTTCAATCTACATGTTCAGCTGCTTGAAGTATTTTATGGTTGACATTTCTATAACTACTAAAAACAATTCCCCTTTTTCAACAAAACTTGTCTACAATGCAGACATAACACTGCTTAGAACAAAACCTGTTGACCTCGAATTGGCAACTGTATTGTTTATAACCCAACTGTAGACTTTGTATTACTTCGATGAGATTCGAAGACACCGTAAACTCAATTTCCCAACTTTACAGGAGAGAGAAAAAAGTGATTATTTTTAAAGTATTTACTTCTCGAGCGATGTACTTTAGAGAAATGGACGTGAACATGATTAATGTGTTGATCGAGAATAGTGCTGATCATTATTGTCTAACACTTAACAAGAAAATAAGATTCTTTTTACTGTACAACTTTTCTGAACTAATAAAGGGAGATGGGAAAATTATACAACTTGAAATGAAATGAAATTTATTTAACAATATACCATCTCACAAACAAATAACATAAAATATTACTGATAGCAAATGAACAGTCGAAAATTGTGGAAGTGAGCATATAAAGGTGCCGTGGATTACATTACGCTTAATGTATGTGAATGGGCACATTATTTGGAGACATAATAACCGGATGGCTATCTTCCTGACATCTCTATATTACTTAGAATAACCCTTTCTTGGAGCAGACTTTTTTTCTGTCGGCAGGATGTCACAGTCCCAGTTTCAGCTTACAGATATAATTAGTATCCAAGTTCTGTTGATGACATAATAAGTTAATGTGTAAAGGGTCAGGATTGATGGTTGATGAGATACAAGAATTCGATTAGGATGATGCACTCTTGTCAGGGCCACGTTTTCAAATCTATGCACTCGTGGTAACTTTCTGAAATGATTATGACATTTTCGTACTGGTATTTTTGTTTTTTATGTTTTACGGCGTTTTCTTCGTTTAAACGATGGATCTCAAATCGATCTTTGCCTGGTCAGTAAAGTCATTTAAATGTCCGAATTTGTTAATAATCATCAACAGAACCTATGAAACACGATAACGTGACCTTCAAAACACCGAATCATCAATATTGAGGTCTATTCTAGAGACTTCCTTTTGATAGTGAAGGTCGGAGGGCGGAAAGGCCTTGTTGAACTCTGGTTCCATTTTGTGCGCTCATGCCCAATCCAGCGCTCCACCATGAGCGAGATGAGGTATTGGAGAAAACATAAGGGGTGTTGTGACCACGGACTCATTTCATTACCCCCAACAGGCTATGGCCTGTGGCGAAAACAACCAGTCACATACATTCTCAAGGTACTCAACTAGGGGATCTCCCTCCTTTATGAAGGAGAGCCTGAGCATTTGAGTGGAGATGGTCACACCGATGTTGTTCATGTTGTTTTGCATGACCATGTAGTCATTGTCCATTTGGTGATGGTCTGCTCATGAGCTTGTGTGGTCGCAAGGGTGAGATTTCGCGTAAGCTGGACCACATGGTCAGCAGATTAGCGACCTGGGTCTGTAGTGGGTGTTCAGCAAGCTTTTCCATCCCCTTTCATTGGTGGTGATCTGCCGTATGTTGCACTAGTGCCACTCTCCTGATGTGTAACATCAACTGCAGAACTTAAGAGGTTCTTGTTGCTTGGCTTGCTCTTCCTGGGGCAGGTCCTCCATTCCGATGAGCAAGCAGGGATCCAATAGGGGGTCTGAAATCCCTGTGTATACACTTTTGTGTAGACTGGGGGGTGGGGCACAGGGAGGGACACAGTTACTATTGAAGTCTGGATACAACAGTGACCGTTTTGCCCTTGACTTTGTATGTTCCAGATAGAGGCACCTAGGTTTCTGTAACCAGACAGTTTTGTTAGAAACATATTACATTACTGTAGCTGGACATCTACTAGTGAATGCTAAAATATGGATAAAAATTCTAGATCCTTGTGAGAATGAAAAGTGATTTCTGATTTTTGTTGTCTTTGATGCCTTTTGACATGAATTAATGTTCCAGAAGCATTTTTCTCATTAAAAAAAGACTCGCAGAAGATTATTACTAATGTTGTGGTCTCCTTGATTATCAGGTTGAGGTTAACTTATGTGTTCTTATTGTGTACCTTGTCTTCATTTGAGGTGTTATTCTTAATACATTTTGCAAGTGTGTCAGGTATTTTAGAGGACACACATAAGCCACAATATTACCAGACAATCCTGATAATTATTCTGATGTTTAGGGTAAATTATTTGTGAGCATTAGCTGTATCACCAAAAGAGTTATTAGGCATTTCCCTCTGGAAAAGACTATTGTTTTTCTACGGATTATTATTTCCCCCCCCCCCCCCCCCACACACACACACACATTTTGTCCGTACGATTCAGAAGCCATTTTCGAACCGATGTTCACAAAATTTTGTACACACATAGAGGGGCACAAAATCTAAAAATGTACCCAAGCGGAATTTTCGATTTAACCCTTATTTCGTCAGAAATGGTAAAAAACTGCCAAATTGGGGTTTATCGGCACTTTCTCGAAACACGTCTAGTAGATTTGTTTTAAACATTCATCATTGCTAGACCTGCCTGTGACACGACCTTTGATACACACGTCATATCAGGCGATGTATATGGTAACCCTCCACAGGCTGCCAAACATCGAAATTTTGATGAAATGGGCTAGTGTCAGGCCCCCACAGCACCCAAACGGTACACGAGAGATAAACATAACTTCCTTTATTGGAAGTAGAATTCACTGAGGACCATTTTTGTAAGTAATAATGGTGTTCAAAAAACCAAGCGTTAACCCATTTTGGGTTGGTTAAATAGCAATACCCCATAAAGCTAAAAAATTCATGTTTTCCGTGGATTTCTCTAAACGAGTCTTGTAGATTTTCAAAACAAATTGACATTCTCAGGCCTTGGTGTGACAACAGAAGTTTCATGGACAAAATACTGCGGTGAGCATTTGTTAACTCTCCACGGGTTGCTAAAAGTCAAAATTGTGATAAAATGGGCTGTTTTTTGGACGCCAACAGCACCCAATGGGTACGCTACAAAGAAAAGTGCCTTCTTTTATCGAGCGCACAATCTATACGGAAACATTTTTGTAAGTAGTAAGGGTATTCAAAAGTCGAGGTCTTTACCCATTTTGGACAGGCTAAAGAGAGAGACCCCTTAAAATCTTAAAATTCCCATTTTCTGTGGATTTCTCTAAAAACATCCTGTAGGTTTTCAAGAAAAAATGACTACTCGCCGGTCTTTGTGTGACTTTACAACTTGCATGGACAAAATATTCCGGAGAGGGTTTATTAACCCTCTACAGGCTGCCAAGCATCATACTTTCGTTGAAATGGGCTGTTTTCGGACACGCACAGCACACAATGTGTACCTGAGAAATAAACATAATCTCCTTTGTTGGAAGTGGAATTTAACGAGGACCATTTTTGTGAGTAATAACAGTATTCAAAAAACCAAGTGTTAACCCCTTTTGTGGTTGTTAACAGTGATACCCTTCAAAAGCTTAAAAATTTAAGTTTTTCCTGGATTTCTTTACAAACATCAGGTGGGGTTTTCAAGAGAAAGTGGCCATTGATAGGTCTTGGTGTCACATTACCAATTGATTGGATAAATTATTCCGGTAAGCATTTGTTAACTCCCATGGGCTGCTAAATGTCAAAATTTTGAAAAAAAACAGTCTGATTTTGGACACCAACAAATGGGAATGCAACAGAGAAACATAAGTTCTTTCACCGGACGCAAAACTGACATGGAGACATTCTTGTAAGTAGTAAGTGTATTCAAAAATCGAGGTCTTAACCCATTTTTGACCAGTTAAGGAGATATACCTATTAAAAGCTTAAAATTCCAGTTTTCTGTGCATTTCTCAAAAAAATTTCAAGAAAAATTGACCATTCGCAGGTCTTGGAGTGACATTACAAGTTGCATGGACAAAATATTTCGGTAAGCATTTGTTAACCCTCCAGAGGCTGCCAAGCACTGGAGAAAATGGGCTGTTCTTGGGCAACCATTACACCAAATGTGTACCTGCGAGATAAACATAACCTCCTTCATTGTAAGTGTAATTCACTGGCGATCATGTTTGTAATGAAGGTATTCACAAAACCGGGTATTAACCCGTTTAGGCCTGGTTACAGAATGATACCCCCCAAAAGGTTAAAAATTCATGTTATCCGAGGATTTCTCTAAAAACATCTCGTAGATTTTCAAGAAAAAATCGCCATTCTCAGATCTTAGTGTGACATTACAAGTTGCATGTACAAAATATTCTTGTAAGCATTTGTTAACCCTTATGCAGGTTCTTAAACATCAAATCGTTGATAAAATGGTCTGTGTTTGCGTACCCACAGCACCCGAAGTTGAGAGGAGAGAACAAAATAAGTGGAAGTAGAATTCACTGAGAATTATTTTGGGAAGCAATAAGAGTATTCACAAAACAACACTTAACCCGTTTTGGGCTGGATAAACAATGATACCCATGAAAAGCTTATAATTCATGTTCTCCCTGGATTTCTCTGAAAACGTCCTGTAGATTTTAGAAACATCTTTTAGGTTTTAAAGAAAAAATGGCCATTTGCAGTTCTTGGTGTGACATTACAAGTTGCATGAATAAATATTCCTGTTAGCACTTGTTACCCCTCTACAACGTTGCCAGACATCAATATTTTGGATACATTTGAGATAAAATGGACCATTTTCAAATAGACACAGCACTCAGTGGGTATGTGTCAAACAAACATAACTCCTTTTGTCGGTCATTGACTTGTTGGACGACGATAGTGACATTAACCCACTCCACCGTTAATCATGGTTTTTCCCTAAACAATTTTTTTATCAAACAGTCATTTGAGACTACTATACTCACCTTTCTCATAACATCAATGAAGGAACTTCAGTGAGACAGTTAAAACAATTCATCAGACACAGTGGAGTCATGAAAAATCATGGAATCTCATCGAGAAAAGCCATGATTCTCCAGAATCATAAAGTCTAGTTTGATGAAAACTTCTGTTATTGAAGCTAAACCCAACAGTCACACCATCAATTCTATAAGAGTTAGCACAGGAAATTTTGTTGCCTGTTATTTATTTAATTAATGTGATTAATATAACATCGAAACTACGCTGTCCAAAAAAAGTTAAGCCTCCCACCCCCCACCCCCTCCAATAATACAAGTAGGTATATAGTAAATGGGTAAATTCTCATGGGAGAAAACCTGCTATCTGCAGCTGGGGGAGGATGCCTTATTGGTCAAACAAGGTTTTCTAGAGCAGTTTTTTTAAGTGAATGAACATTATCAGGGCTGGCATATTTCCCGCTGCCCATACAAATTTTTTTAAGGCAGGTTTTTTAAGACTGCAGAGCCCCCACACCTCCTATTTCCAGATATTACAAGTTAGACGAGAAATCCGATTTGCAGGCCATAAAAACAAAATCAGGCGAATTATTACCACATTCCATTCATCAAATCGTATGGAATTGGGAACTGGATAATGTTTGTGGACTTTTTTTGTGCGCTTTTATCCAATCGCGTAAATTCAATGAGGTGAGTATTATATATTCAGTTCAACTGAAATATCTCATGCAAGAACGACCAGTTTGTCAGTCAGTTGCTTGGTGATAATCTCTAAACCACGCCTTCATGATCTTCTCAATTATTATACAATAGATACATATAGTGGTATTTATTTATTTTGTGTATTTTTGTTTGTTTTGCTTGAAAGATATGAGAGCAAATTCATTTATTTTTTTTATATTTCCCACACAAAAATAATTTAATAAAACCAGGAAATTTGACCAGACGTTTTGACATTGAACATGTGGGAAGTGTGTTAACTCCCTTGATGTGCAATACACTGTTTTGACAAACTTGTTTCCATTCAGACACAGTGGCAACGTAATACAGTAAACTCGCCGTGGACTGGTCGTAATCCACGCATGAGTTGCGATGCCCACGCATGCGTTTACCAGGTAATAAAAATCATCATGATCAAAATTTTAACTGATGAAGCACCGGGTTGTACCCGGTGCTTCATTCATTAAATATTTTATGATTATTCCTATAATTAGGATTTTCCATCTGGAAAAGACTATTGTTTTTCTACGGATTGTAATTATTTTTTTTTTTTTTTCAGGTTTTTTTTCCCACACATTTCGTCCGCATGATTCAGAAGCCATTTTCGAACCGATTTTCACAAAATTTTGCACACTCATAGACGGTCACAAAATCTAAAAATGTACCGAAGCGGAATTTTCGATTTAACCCTTATTTCGTCAGAATTGGGAAAAAACTGCCAAAATTGGGGTTTAAAGGCACTTTCTCGAAACACGTCTTGTAGATTTTTTTAAACATTCATCATTATTAGACCTGTATGTGACACGACCATTCATATACAAAAGATATTAGGCGATGCATATGGTAACCCTCCACAGGCTGCCAAACATCGAAATTTTGATGAAATGGGCTGTTTTCGGGCTCCTAAAGCACCCAGACGATACACAGGTGATAAACATAACTTCCTTTATTGGAAGGGAAGTGGGATTCACCGTGGATCATTTTCGTAAGTAATAAGGGTATTCAAAAAACCAAATGGTAACCCGTTTTGGGCTGGTTAAACTGTAATACCCCTCAAAAGCTAAAAAAAATCATGTTTTCTGTGGATTTCTCTAAACGAGTCTTATATATTTTCAAGAAAACATGGCCACTCCCAGGTCCTGGAGTGACAATATAAGTTGCATAAACAAAATACTCCGGTGAGCATTTGTTAACTATCCACAGGCTGCTAAAGGTCACCATTGTGATAAAATGGGCGGTTTTTGGACAGCAACAGCACCCAATGGGTACGCCACTAAGAAAAGTATCTCCTTTTATCGAGCGCAAAATTTATACGGAAACATTTTTGTAAGTATTAAGGTATTCAAAAGACGAAGTCGTAACCTATTTCTGGCAGGATAAAAAGAGATAGCCCTTAAAAGCTTGAAATTCCCATTTTCTGTGGATTTCTCTAAAAACATCTTGTAAGTTTTTAAGCAAAATTGACTGCTCACAGGACTTTGTGTGACATTACAAGATGCATGGACAAAATATTCCAGTGAGCGTTTATTAATCCTCTACAGGCTGTCAAGCATCATAATATTGTTGAAATGGGCTGTTTTCGGACACGCACAGCATCCAATTCCAATGTATACCGGAGAAAGAAACATAGTCTACTTTGTTGGAAGTGGAATTCACCGAGGACCATTTTTGTAAGTAATAAGGGTATTCAAAAACTAAGCGTTAACCCCTTTTGTGGTGGTTAATAGCGATACCCAACAAAAGCTTAAAAAAATCCTGTTTTCCCTGGATTTCTTTACAAACATCTCGTTGGGTTTGCAAGAGAAATAGCCATTGATAGGTCTTGGTGTCACATTACAAGCTGCATGAATAAATTATTCCAGTAAGCATTTGTTAATCCTCCGCGGGCTGCTAAATGTCACAATTTTGAAAAAATAGTCTGTTTTGGACACCAACAACATCAAATGGGAATGCCACAGAGAAACGGAACTTCTTTTACCAGACGCAAAACTGATAGGGAAAAAAATTTGTAAGTAGTAAGGGTATTCCAAAATCGAGGTCTTAACCCATTTTGACTGGTTAAGGGGATATACCCCTTAAAAGCTTAAAATTTCAGTTTTCTGTGCATTTCTCCAAAAATGTTTTCAAGAAAAATTGACCATTCGCAGGTCTTGGAGTGACATTTCAAGCTGCATGGACAAAATATTTCGGTAAGCATTTGTTAACCCTCCAGACGCTGCCAAGCATAGACATTTTGAGAAAATGGGCTTTTCTTGGGCATCCATAACACCCAATGTGTATCTGCGAGATAAACATAATCTCCTTCATTGGAAGTGGAATTCACCGAGGATAATTTTTGTAAGTAATGAAGGTATTCACGAAACCAAGCATTAACCCGTTTAGGGCTGGTTACAGACCGATACCCCTCAAAAGGTTAAAAATTCATGTTATTTGAGGATTTCTCGAAAAACATCTTGTAGATTTTCAAGATAAAATGCCCATTCTCAGATCTTAGTGTGACATTACAAGCTGCATGTACAAAATATTCCAGTAAGCATTTGGTAACCCTATGCAGGTTCCCAAACATCAAAATGTTGATAAAATAGACTGTGTTTGCGTACCCACACTACCCAATGCTAAGAGGAGAGATCAATATAAGTGGAAGTAGAATTCACTGAAAATTATGTTTGGAAGTAATAAGGGTATTCAAAAAACAACACTTAACCCGTTTTGGGCTTGATAGACAATGATACCCATCAAAAGCTTAAAATTCATGTTCTCCCTGGATTTCTCTGAAAACGTCTTGTAGATTTTAAAGAAGAAATGGCCATTCACAGTTCTTGGTGTGACATTACAAGTTGCATGGACAAATATTCCTGTTAGCACTTATTAACCTTCTACAAGTTGCCAGCCATCAATATTTCGGATACATTTGAGATAACATGGACCATTTTCAAATAGCCACAGCACTTAGTGATTATGTGTCAAACAAACGTAACTCATTTTGTCGGTCATTAACTTGTCTGGCGACGATATTGATATTAATCCTCTCCACCATAAATGATGTTTTTTACCTAAACATTTTTTATCAAACTGAGTCACTTGAGACTACTATACCCACCTTTCTCATAACATCAATGAAGGAACTTCAGTGAGACAGTTATAAACAATTCATCAGACACTCTGGGGGCATGAAAAATCATGGGATCTCATCTGGAAAAGCCATAATTCTCCAGAATCATAAAGTCTAGTTATAGTTGCAATCTAATATTATTGCGTCTGTGGAAATACTTCCCAAAGAGACCAGTCCACAGCGGCCGTACTGTATAATGTTGTAGTTACTTTGCGGTGACTAAGGCTAACAACAAATAAATCAGTTACATCATAAAATAGTTGTTTGTAATGGATAAGTGCTTCTATTTCAACTTTTCTATGTGAGCTGAAATTTAGAAGGACTACTGTCCTCCTAGCCAAATAGAGGAGGGAGATATTTAGCCCTCCTTCATTTTCTAGCTTTCCAGCCCCGCATTAGCATCGCAGACATCATCACAACATCAAGAAACGTCACGTTGTTCAGTATCTGGTGTGACCGCCTCGAGCATCTCTATCACATCTAACACATCTTAAGCGGCGTGGCATGCTGTCGATGACCTTCCGAATTTCTTTCAATTTGATGTTGTTCCATCCCTCTATAAACGCACGATGTAGACTGTCGATATCACGAGGTGGTGTTATCTATTAACCACTCTCCTGCCGAGCATGTCCCACACATGTTCTATCGGATTGAAGTCTGGACTCTTTGCAGGAGCATCCACCCAGGTCACGTCCTGTTCCATATCTTTGAATTCTCTCATTATTCTTGCTCGGCGAGGCCTGGCATTATTGTCCAAATAATGAAATTGGTTTCCAAGGAAAGGACGACGGTAGGGGGTGGCAATCGGCTGGCTCCAAAATGTGGTCCCTGTATATTTGTGTGTACATGTTTCCGTCGACGATGTGAAGTGGAATTTTGCCTCCAGAACAGACACCGGCCCAAACAATGATACTTCCATCAACAAAACGGTCAAAAGGCTGAACATTCCTGAGAAACGCAACAGAGAGTGGCCTAAACAGTGCCTTCAAAATCAAGACTTAACACAGTACAGCATATGTCAAATATGCACGGCAGTGAAGTGGTCAATAGCCAGAAAATGTTCGCCAATTTTGAGGATATGTGCCCACTCCGACCGACGAATGAGGAACATCACAATATGACATATTTGCATACCCACAGTGCACAGGTGTTATAGGGAGGGGGAGGGGAGAGGCTTAACTTTTTTGGACAGTATATATCATGGTGATGAACTAATTATTTGAAGAACAGTTGGTATCCAAATAGATTTGAAATTATCCGAGGAAGTATCATTACAATTAAAGTTTTTTAAAGATAAAAAAATAATAATAACACAAATCACTAGAGGTAGCCACCAACGGTGGCCAATCCCCCCCCCCCCCCGAAATATCACCCTGATAAAGTAGCCTTGGTAATATATTACATAAAGAGTCCTTCCTCTCATCATGCCCAACCCATATGCCAAGTCTGGTTTCGATCAGAAATGCATTATTTTAATTGGAGAGCGGAAAACAACTCTGACTGTTAAAATGTTAATTTCAAGGTCACTGTTTCCCTGACACATTGACCTACGAAATATATAGGGTTCTTCTCTCATCATGCCCAACACACATGTCAAGTTTGGTTTCAATCAGGCAAACAATTTAATTAGAGAGCAGAAACCAACTCTGACCGAAAAACTTTAAATTCAAGGTCACAGTGACCTCTGCCTTTGACACAATACCACAAAATAAATAGGGTTCTTCCTTTCATCATGCCCATCCCATAAGCCAAGTTTAGTTTCAATCAGACAAGCAAAATTCCGACTAGAAAAGCCAACTCTGGTAAATGTTCAAGTTCAAGGTCACTGTGACAAGTTTGGTTTTAATTTCAGAGCAGAAACCAACTCTGATAAAAACAAATTAAAGTTCAAGGTCACTGTGACATTGACCTTTGGCACAATGACCCCAAAATGAATAGAGATCTTCTTCTCATCATACCTAACACACACGCCAAATTTGGTTTCGGTTGGCCAAGATGAATTTTAGTTAAAGTGCGGAAACCAACTCTGTCTACAGACGCACGGAGAGCCTCGGCGATTCCCTCCCCCCCCCCCTGAATTAATTTCGGAGGGGAGGGATAAAAATGGCTGATCAGCCTTTTTACGTGAACAAAGATGAAAAGATGACTAAAATTTACTTTGAAACATAAGAATATTTTAAATTTATTAACCATTGGGGGCCTAGAGATACACTTTGCTGCTGTTATTTGGAGAGGATTGACTGCCTATATACTAGGCAGCCAAGTCTTGCTCGAAAACAACTACCAAGGTATTTAGAATATAACTTTTGAGTTGACATAAAGACTGTGTGTAGGGGACCTGTTCTGTTGCAAAAAATGTGATTAAATTTCGAATTAGTCCCTTAAGGGTAAAACAGGTCGATTTCCATTGGGAGCAACACAATTTCTCCAGATTTTGTTTTATAAGATAGATCTCTAACGGAAACCACAGTATAGTACTGCTGGCAGCAGGAGAGTAAAATCAGAGGTTCAAGTGAGCCTAAAATGTTCACCTGGCTCAAGTTGTCAAAAGAGATGAGTGTGTTAGTACTTGCCTGGTAGCAAAAGCAATATTTTGACTTGCTATGACGTAACCAAAGGCAATTTTTTTGGCCATTCATTTCTGCTGACCCTAGGAAAGATTCATAGGCAAAAACAAAGGTCCGTTCTGTGAAGTATCAAAAACACGTCCGAACGAAAACATGTTCTTGTCTTTAACTCCTGTGGTACCCTCTACCCACATGCCCCCCCCCCCCCCCCCCATCAGGATAAAAACATTTGGGCATAAATGAAGCACTTATGACCCAGTTATATACCGCATGACAAATTTGGTTCAAATCTGTCCATTGGTTCTGAAAATAGAAATTTTGAGTGGCGCCCAAATTTGTGAGGCCAAATTTTAACCTACCAAGTTCTTTTGGAACCAGAGACTCAATTGAGCCTAAAACGCTCACTTGGCTCAAGTTGTCAAACGGGATGAGTGTATCAGTAAGTGCCCGGCATACGGAGCCCAAATATTAACCCAGGGGACAAGATTTGAACAAACTTGAATCTGACAACCCAAACGATGTCACCCACCCAAAATGAAAAAAATTCTAACTGGTGGATCCGAAGAAGATTTTTCAAGAAATTTTCTCACATTGCACTGAGTTAAACTATGGGCCCCAATAAAGAGCACAAATATCAACCCGAAGGCCAGCTTTGAACAAACATGAATCTAAGCCCCATAGAGATGTAGTGTGCCGAATTTCAAAATAATCTGACTGGTGGATCTGTTTTTTAAAGATTATTTGGCATATTGCACTAAGTTAAAATTCTGACTCTCATATGGAGCCCAAATATTGACCCAGGGACTCGATTTGAACAGACGTGAATCTGAACCCCTAGAGATGTTGTATACCAAATTTGGAAAGATTCTGACTGGTTGGTCTGAAGAAGATTTTAAATGAAATTTTCATATATTGTTTTAAGTTCAATTTTGGGCTCCAAAGAAAAGTCCAAATATCAACCCAGGGTTCCCATTTGAACAAACGTGAATCTCACCTCCATAGAGATGTGGTATACCAAATATCAAGAGAATCTGACTGGTGGATCTGAAGAAGAAGATTTTCAAACATTATTCCCCATATTTCACTGTTAAAATTTGGACTCCAATGCACTAAGTTCAACCTTGGGCTCCAATAAAGAGCCCAAATATCAACCTAGGGATCCCATTTGAACAAACATGAATCTTATCTCCCTGGAGTACACCAAATATCAAAAGAATCTGACTGGTGAATCTAAAGAAGATTTTTAAAGATTATTCCCCATGATGCACTATGCTAAAATTCGGACTCCCATGAGGAGCCTAAATATTGGCCCAACTTGATTTGAACAAACTTGAATCGAACCCCTCCCCCCCCCCCCCCACACCCTAGAGATGTCGTATACCAAATATGAAAGAATTCTAACTAGTGGATCTGAAGAAGAAGACTTTAAAAGAAATTTTCTCATGCTGCTCTAAGTTCAACTTTGGGCTCCAATAATGAGCCTAAATATCAACACAGGGATTCGACTTGAACAAACCTGAATCTGGCCTCCGAAGAGATGTTTTATACCAAATATCAAAATAATCTGACTGGTGAATCTGAAGAAGAAGACTTAAAGATTATTCCCTGTACTACATTAAGCTCCAATTTGGACTCCCTTGGGGAGCTCAAATATTCACACAGGGACTCGATTTGAACAAACTTGAATCTGACCCCCATAGAGGTGTTGTATACCAAATATGAAAGAATTCTAACTGGTGGATCTGAAGAGGATTTTAACAAACATTCTCTCATACTGCACTAAGTTCAACTTTGGACTCCAATAAAGAGCCAAAATATGAACGCAGGGGTCTGATTTGAACAAACTTGAATCTGACCCTTCTAGAAATGCTGTATACCAAATATCAAAATAATCTGACTGGTGGATCTGAAGAAGAAGATTTTTAAAAATTATTCCACATATTGCACTAAGTTAATATTTGGGCTCCCAATAGGAAGTCCAAATATTAACCTAGGGACTGGGTTTGAACAATCTTGAATCTGACCCTCATAACAATGATGTACACTAAACATTAAAAACTTCTGACTGGTGATTCTGAAAAGGAAGACTTTTAAAGTTTATTGCCCATATTGCCCTAAGTTAATTATTTTGGCTCCTGTATTGAGCTCAAATATTAACTGGAGGGTTTAATTTGAACACACTTGTATCCGACTCCCCCCCCCCCCCCCCCCCCACCCATAAATGTTGTATACCAATTATCAAAAATCTGATCAGTGGTTCTGAATAAAAATATTTTTTTAATTTTTGCAAATATGCTGTCTCAGCATTTCCTCGATGTCCTGCACAGAACCGCCTGACCAACCCATGGCAACTTTGTTTACGTTTCCATTCTACTGGTCCTATGGATGCTTTATACAAAATAACTAGCTCCTTCTCTGTTCCGTGTGGTGTGGGAAATATGGGCGTTTTAATTCTTTCTGTCTTTAGTCCGCGGGGTGCCCACGGGGCTGTAAAAACAATTTTGGGCATCAATCAGTTACTTAGAACCCGCCTATGCTACATGCCAAATTTGGTTCAGATCTGCCTACCAGTTCTTGAAATACAAATTTTGGGCGGAGCCCAAAATGGATATGCTCCCACAGAGAGCCCAAATATTGACCTACCACCTTCCCTCGAGCAAACTTTAATCTTAAACACCAAGGGATCTTTCATCCCGAATATCAAAGCATTCTCTCTCTGGTGGTTCATGAGAAGAAGATTGTTAAATATTTTAGGCTTTTGGAGCATTAACAGAGCCCAAAAATGGCAGCTGCTTTATTCGAACAAAATAGATAGGTATACTCCACAGATGGTCTGTGCAATGTATGTTTGAATTTGGGTTAATGGTTGTAAAGAAGAAGACAAATTTCCAAAAGTTAACGGATGACGGACGCCGGACGCCAAGTGATGGAAACAGCTCACACTGACTTGCAGTCGGGTGAGCTACAAAAGTGACTCTGCATCACTAACGTAAGTTTTGTACCAGAAATGTAAGCATTATTGCGAGTGGCTTACGAGAAGAAGATTATTAATTTTGGGGGGCTTTTGGTGCATTAACCCCACACCAGGGGCATAGTCAATTGTTTTAATAAAAACAGAAGAGTAAACTCCACCAGCCCAAAGATGGCAGCAGCCTCATTTGAATAAAGTAGAAAGGGAATACTCCAAAGATGATCTGTGTCATAAACGAATGAATTTGGCCCAGTGGTGTCAGAGAAGAAGACAAGTTTCAAATTAGTTGGAGTAGAAGAAAGATTATGACTCAGCATTTTTCCGTTGCCAACAGATTTAAAATGGATATATCCATACGGTACCAATATTTTTGATCCACCTGATTCCTAAGGAAGCTGGATACCAAAAACAATATTCTCGATCGTGCAGTTTTAGAAATAATAATGCACTATGTTAAACTTTAGGCTCCCATAGAGAGCACACATATTAAGCCAGGGACTCGATTTGAAAAACTTGACTCTGACAAACCCATGAACATGTGACATACCAACTATGAAATGATTCTGACTGGTGGATCTGAAGAAGAAAATTTTAAAGAAATTGTCTCATATTTCAATACGTTAAACTCTGGGCTCCAATAAAGAGCCCAAATATTACCCCAGCGACCCGATATTTGACTCTGATCACCTCTAGAAATGTTGTATACCAAACATAAAAGGATTCTGACTGGTAGATCTGACAAAGAAGATTTTTGAAGAAATGTCCTCATATTGCACTAAATTAAAATTCAGGCTCCCATAGGGGGTCCAAATATTAACCCAGTGGCTCGAGTTGAACAAACTTAAATCTGAACTCCCTAGAGATGTTGTATAACAAATATCAAAAGAAACTGACAGTTGGATCCGAAGAAGATTTTTAAATACTATTCCCCATATTGCACAGAGGGAGCACAAATATTAACCCAGGCACTCGATTTGAACAAATTTGAATCTAACACCGCCAGAGATGTCACATACCAAATATGAAAAGAGTCTGGGTGGTGGATCTGAAGAAAAAGATTTTTAAAGAAATTTTCTAACATTGCACTAAGTTAAAATTCAGCCCGAATATTAACCCAAATATTAACGCAGGGACTCGATTTGAACAACCTTGAATCTGATCCCCCCCCCCCCCCCCTAACCTTCCCCTAAGAAATGTTGTATACCAAAAATCAAAAGAATCTGACTGAGTCTTGAGAGGGTTTTAAAAACACTGAATTGAATCATTTTCATTTCCAAAACTAGAAGCGATGGGTTCCTCTCAATTTTGTTTGAAATGAACTTCAATCCTGATGAAAAATAAGATATACATGTACATGTCATGTTTGACAGCTAACTACACTTAAATAGCAAAAATGATATTTACATAGCATTAAATTGTTTTTCTGGTTTGAGCAAATAAAACACCTGTTACTTCAGGATAAATTGACTAACTCAGCATTTTTAATGTCCCCTACAGAACACCCTGACACAAACGATGGCAATTACATTTTTACCAGTCCATTCTACTGGTCCTAAGGATGCTTCATACCAAATAACAGTTCTCTGTTCCATTTGGTTTAGGAAATATGGGCGATCAAAACAAATTTAATTTTTTATCCCTGTGGTTCCCCTCGGGGCTGTGAAAAAAACATTTCGAGCATCAATCAATTACTTGGTACCCACTTATACCACAAGCCAAATTTGGTTCAAATTGGCACATCGGTTCTTGAAATATAAATTTGGGGTGGAGCCCAAAATGGATATGCTCCCACAGAGAGCCCAAATATTGACCTACCAACTTTTCCTTGACAAAACTTCAATCTTCAACACAAAAGGATGTTCTATACCAAATACCAAGGCATTCGCTCCGGTGGTTCATGAGAAGAAGATTTTTAAACGTTTGGGACCTAACCAGAACAAGAAGATGGCATCTGCTTCATTTGAACAAAATAGAGAGGTTATACACCATAGATGATCTGTGCAACATATGTTTGAATTTGGCCCAGTAGCTGTGAAGAAGACAAGTTCCCAAAAGTTGACAGACGACGGACGCCAAGTGATACCAAAAATCAAGTGAGCTAATAAAAGCAGAAAAATGCTAAACTGTCAACAGATGCCAGCATGTAATACACTGTGGTTGAATATAATCCTCGAACAGAGGGTTTACCTGACGTGTTACTGGTGATACAAACCTGTTATGGTAACCAGCAAACCATGGTACCCTTTGATCACACATCATCACATGAAATTTTGCATGAAGTTCAAATAAAAGGGGGTTCTTCAACATGGTGTTGTGCAAACCCAGTACAGAGGACAAACAGTTGTTTATGGTGTTGAAAATAATTCATTTTTCTCTCCAATTGTGATATCTGTGAGAGAAAAGTTCTGGCTTCAGCAGTGGAAAGAGAACTTTTGTTTGGTATTCAGATTTAGGTGGGTAGATCACCACAAACAACAGTCGATGATACATTATCATTATCTTTTGATCCACATGCAGAGATACTTTTAAAAATTTTACACTTTATCACGAAATATTTTTGCTTTAATCGCAAAGTTTTTTTCTTTCTTTTTTCTGATGATGAAAGATCCAAAATAATGTTTGGTTTTCTCAAATAAACAGATTTTAAATGGGATAAATATGTGGTTCACAGTTTTGTGTTATCGAAGGTTCAAGTGTTCAGTTCTAACACCCAATGGAGACGAGCATTGCATCTACTGGTAGTGTTCTAAATGCATCTAGATTAATTCTAACACCACTATTAATCATTGCATCAAGGGGTTTAATTAATAATTTCCTGGCAGAACCATAAACTGCACAACCATAGTCTAATTTTGATCTTATAAGAGATCTATAACAGTTTTAGCCAGCCCCTTCCCTATTCAGTTTATGTGAGTTTAAAATTCAGTTTATTGTCAACAAAGTAATGTACAATATAAAATAATGGAGGTTACCCTACATTGTTGCCCCCACCCCACCCACCACTACTGGGGAGGGCAGTAGCTCATTGCCCATATGGAATTGTTGCTGGTGCTTTTTACTTCGACCGTGAATGGTCATTAAGGACGCAACCGTCGTCTAATTTTGATCTTATAAGAAATCTATACAGATGTAGTAACATTTTTAGCCAGTCCCTCCCTCATTCAGTTTGTATGAGTTGTGAAATTCAGTTTTTTGTCAATAAAGTAACTACAATATATAAAATATTAGAAGTAACCCTACATTGTACCCCCCTCCCACGCACGCACACACACACACCACCACCACCATCACTACTGGGGGGGGGGGGCAGTAGTTCACTCTCCATATGGAATTGTTGCTGGTGCTTTTTACTTCCACTGTGAATGGTCATTAAGAATATGATCCAGTCATACTTGTGGTTTCCACCAAGAAGAGGGTGACATAGAACAGAGAACCTAAAGGGTGGAGCACTTTCCGGTTTGACATTGTGTAGGTATCTATTCTACAGGTTTTGTTTGCTATGTCCCTTGAAAGTCTCCTTTGTGAAAGCTTCTGTGAATGCAGTTCTGTTGGGCAAATATTCACATGTAGGTCTAAGTACTCTTCTGATGCACAGTGCAGTTCCTCATCAGGGCTTTTATTCCAACGAGAAACCGAGACTCGATACACGTAATGATTCGTGCAACAAAACCCATCTTTAACCCATGTATATTCTTGGGAAACCTCTGCTAGGATTCGAGTGAAAAGAATAGAGTCAATTTAAACTTATACCTAACATAGCGGCAGCAAATTAACCAATACAAGCCTAACATGACCTGAAATATCCTAACACTTTGTCAGTGAAAGTGTCATTGACACTACAGCTCAACTAAGAAGGGACTGAACTAAATATAAAGATCCAGTAATGCCATGTCACTCGCTAAAGTTTCTACAGAGAAGAAATCACACTAAAGCTACAAATGAAATCTGAAAAAGCAGGTGAGGGATGGGACCTGTTGGGTGTTCTAATGGAATTGTTGACAATTTATATGTCAAATCCAAGAGGACCGGTGGCGACTATTTTTTCAACGGAATGCAGGGAAAAATTTGCTAACTGCCATCTGCACAAAGTTATGATTTTTTTATTTATTGGTGTTTCTATTTCTGCACAATGGCTAATCGTGACCATACCATGGAGATAAAGTCAAGTTTTGTCAATCGTTTATACTCCTGTTGCCTATTTTAGAGGACTCCCATCCAAGCATTGGTGACTGGGTCCTATTTTACTAGCACTGCTTCACTTCCTGGGGTTTCCACGGGGGACCAAAGTTACAAACAATTATAAAATTGGAAAAAGATCGGGTGAGAGGTGCGGCCTGTAGGGTCTGCTAATGGAATTGTTGACAATCTATATGCCAAATCCAATATGGTCACTGCCGCACATGTTTTTCAACAAAATTTAGAAACATTTGATATCTCCCATCTAGATGTCACATCAAAACCTTATATGAAAATTGAAAACGATTTGGCGAGAGATGCGGTCTGCTCATGGAATTGTTTACAATTCAAATGCCAATCCAAGATGGCTGCTGGACATCACAGAAAAGCTATATATGAAATTCAAAAAAGATCAAGTGAGATATGCGACCTGTAGGGTGTGCTAATGGAATTGTAAAAATTTATATCCGAATCCAAGATGGCTGTTGGCAGCCATGTTTTTCAACAAAATCTAGAAATATTCAATAGCTCCCATTCAGACATCAAACCAAAGCTACATATGAAACCTGAAAAAGATTGGGTGAGAGATTCTGCCTGTAGGGTGTGCTAACGGAGTTGTTGACAATTTATAGGCCAAACCGAAGATGGCCGCTGGCGGCCATGTTTTTCAATAAAATTCGAAAAAAATCGATAGCTCCCATCTAGACACTGCCCCAAAGCTACATAGGAAATTATTGACAGATCGGATGAGATTGTCATAATCAAACAAAAGCCAAGTTCCAATAAAAAATTGACCGCTCAACACCCCATGATAGTGGACAAAGTATATCTAACCTCTTTACCTGATGCAATTTCATGAACTTTGAAATCTACCAAATGGGGAGGGGGTGTTAGCTACAAAGTGTTTAAGAAAGGATTGAATTCAACCTCTATGGCTACAGAGGAGTGAAGTCATGTAATTATTTATAACTCTGTTGTCCATGTTAGGTGATTTTCTAGCATTCACAGAAATATTATCCAGATTCCAGTAATGCTAAACAAGGGGAGGTTTTTCAGGGACTCTAGGTATTCTAAATCTCTTTTTCAGTTCCAGAATAGGCTTCAAAAATTGTATTCAAATATTCTGACCTGAGGAGGGGAGAAAGAGGAAAGTCCATTGGGTGAACTGTTCCATTTTTCACTGTGAAACTTGATTATTAGAGTTTTGAAGGATTTTGAGTGATTTGGTGCAGAAAAAAAAAACAAAACAATTTTGTCCAGACCGATGAGGTGGAGTGGACGGGGGTGCCATTCGGATGAATTTTACTAGACCCAAAATCACTTAAATTCCTTCAAAACTCATTTTAAATCAAACAAGTTTCCAACAAGAAGGGCCACAACTCCTGTGAAAAACAAGGCGATTTGGTGAATATCGTAGATGACTAAATTCTTCTCATAATGTATTCCTGTGTCAAGTTTCATAAAAATATGATTTACATTTGTTCAAATATAGTATTCACATTATCATAATCAAACAAACGCTAAGTTCCAATAAAAAAGGCATAACTCTTGCGAAGCTGATAAAATTTAGTGACCCGAGATCTTCTCCAAATGTATGCCTGCAGCAACTTCCGTGAAAACCTGATTACATTTGTTCAATTTATCACATTCACAAAAATCATTATTAGACAAAGACCAAATTTCAAACAAAAAGGGGCACGACTCCTGCAAACAGAAAATTTGGGTTATATCGAACTCAACCAAGATCTTCTTAGAATGTATTACTTAAGCAAGCTTCATAAAAATCTGATGTCAATTATTCAAGTTATCGCATTCACAAAGTCATTATCAGACAAATATTCGACAGAGAATTTCCAACAATTGAAAGTGTCAATGACGCTGTAGCTTAACTTGACAGTGTGTTGTGTTTGATGAAAAGGATAATGTTCAATGTTTATGAAAGGATTATGAAATACGACAAGAAGAGTGATAATTGAGAATATGTTAATTTCTGTTCCCTGTGTGCTGTGTTTTCAATAAAAATAATTTGAGGTGTAGACTGTACTAAAGAATTTAGGGGTGGGTTAATGTAGCCATCACAGTTAATGTATGTCAACCAAAGTTACCAAGTCGCAGTGGAATTATTCCAAACGAGTCATCCTATCAAGTTACAATAACATCCCTTCATAAGTGCGGCCTGTAGACTGTGCTAAAGGTTTTGGGCATTGGGCCTGTGTAGCCATCATCACAGTTGACCGATCGGAACAAAAAGGGGACGTCCTCATCTAGACATTATACAGAGTCATCATACCAGTTACAATTTATTTATTTATTTATTTTTTGGTGTTTAAGGTCATATACTTATGCCAAATGGCTAATCATTACCGTGACAGTTTTACGGGTGGAAGAAGCCAGAGTACCCGGAGAGAACCACCTATCAACGACGAGCAGCTGCCAGCTCCCCTACATCGTACTTCCGCACTGCAGCACAGGCAGGGTTAGATTGGTTGAAGATATGCGCACCATCGACGTGCAGTACGCTTTAGTACACGGCGTCACCGTACCCCCATGTGGACAATCGGGGTTAAGTGCCTTGCCCAAGGACACAACGCGGGAGTCCGAATCGATCGTTCAGACGGTCACCCATCCGAGGACTAACCGGGCTCGACGTTGCTTAACTCCGTTGATCTGAGGAGAACCGGTTACCGCAACGCCACCGCCCCCCCCCCCCCCCACCACCACCAGTTACAATGAAATCCCTTCATAAGACCTGTAGTCTGTGCTAAAGGTTTTCGGGATTTGAGCTCGCGCATCCTTCATGGTCGAACGATTACGACCAAAACGGGCCGTTCTCATCTAGACATTTTCTAGAATCATCCTACCAAGTTACACTGACATCCTTTCATAAAAACGAACTATAGCCCAAATATCAGAGAATTCCGACTGGTTGATCTAAAAACGATTTTTAAACAATATTCGTATTACTGAACCAAGCTAAAAATATAGACTCCCCCAGAGATCCCAGGCATGAACCCAAGTACATGATTTGAACAAATTTGAAACTGCCCCACCCCATCAATGTTAAGTATACCTAATATTAAATGAAAAATAAAACATTCTAACCGGTGGAACTGAATACAAAATTTCATTAAATAATTTTCATCATAATGCACCAAGGCCAAATTTGACGCTAAAGACTTGATTTGAACAAAGTTGAATCTGATCCCCCATCCCCATAGGGAACTGAACACTAAATATTGAAAAAAATCTGAATTGTAGATCTGAGGAGATTTTCTTTTAAATTGTTCATATTGTATTAAATCAAAAGTTATAATTCATGCTCCCATAAGGAGTTCAAATATGAACCAAAGGAATTGGTTTGAACAAAAGTGAATATGTTACCCCTTGAGGATTCTGAATACCAAATATAAAAATATTCTGATGGGTGGGAAAAGGAGAGTCGGAAGAAGAATCATTTTATTTTAAAATGTGTTAAAATTCAGATTAGTATAAAAAAGCCTAAATATTAATACAGGGACCTACTTGTATATGACCCCCCAAAAAGGTTAATACCAAATAATGCAAGATTCTGAGTGAAAGGTTTAAATATGATTTTTAAAGAATATTTGGACTTCCCTTGGAAGCCCCAACATGAATCGTGGGGCTTGATTTCAACAAACTTGAACCTGCTCCCTAAAGATGCTGTATAAGGCTCCCAAAAATGTGGGCTTCTGATTTCTTGCCCGAAAATTTCCAGGTGGCTTAGTGGGGAATTCTTTTGCGATTGCAGTTTTTTTTACCCATCGCTTCTACTGGTCCTGACGATGTTTCAAACCAAATTCTTCTCTGTTACATTGTACTTCCGGAAATATGGGCTATTAAAATATATTCTATTTTAGCTTCTGGGGTTCCCATGAGTCCGTAGAATTTTTTTTTTTGAATGAGTCAAGTAATTAAAACCCAGTAATATTGCATACCAAAGCTGGTTCAAAATGGTACACCAGTTCAGAAAATATAAACTGTGGGCTTGGCCAAAAATATTTGTCCCTCCAGAACAACTGAAAATATTGCACTTCAAACTTCCCTCCGACAATTTAATGTGTACACTTCAAGAGGAAGCTGAATACCAAATATCAACATATTTCATCTATCCAGTGATGAAAAGATTTTGTTGAATTTGGGGCAAATATTTCCCACCCCTCCCCATGGCGCACATTGGTTTCAACAAAATTGAAATGGCCCACCCTAATCACCAATAATATGAAATATTATTGGAATTGGCCAAGCAGTTTGGAGAAGACTCAAACACACATTTATGACAGATAGACGGATGGACGGACGAACAAAGAATAATAACTTTAACTCACCCTGATTCTCAGTCAGGTTAACTAAAAAGTAGATTACTGACATGATGCAGAACCAGGAGGTGTTGCCGGAGGCTAAATGAAGTGAGGGACAAAATATTTTTCTGCGGCAGAAAAATATTTCCCCCCTTACTTCATTTCACCTTGTGCTTGATTCCTAGTAGGAGTGAAAACAGTACAGCTGCCGTGGACCAATCACAATCCACGCGTGGGCAGTGATGTCCACGAATGCGTTTAGCGGGTAATAAAAATCATCAGCAGCAAAATTTTAATTAATGAAGCCCCCTCCTTCCCCTTTCCCATTTCCTTGCGCATTATAATTGTCCAACACCCCGAGCCCGAAGCCAACAGAGGCTCAAACCGTGATAAAGAGCTACACTGGATCACTACACTCAAAATCACACAACCATTTGGTTTGAAAAGGCTTGGTTTCGGGCTGTTTTACTTTTTATCATTGTCAAAACCTGGGAGTTTCACTTTTTTCAACCATTTTTTCTATGACAGAATTTAATAATATCCTGTGCTAAAGAATTTCTTTGGGGAAAATGAGGTTAAAGTGACCCAAAAAAATTAAAAAGTATATTTAGTTTTTATCAGGGTCCTTACACTAATATTTGGTTAAATTTCCAAACCTTTCCCAGTAAATGTTCAGTATCCATTGAGAAATTTCCAATATTCCAACGCGATACTTTTTAAATAGGTAATATGTGAAACTGATACAATAAACATGTCTGAATGCCCTTTCTCAGTCAGATTCAGCTAAACATATCTCAAAAGCGCCAAAAGAATACTTATAAAATATAATTATTTGACCTTCCTTCTTCTTCATGACATCAAAATGCTTGGTTCCTTTGGTGTATCTTTTAACTACATATTTGGCAATATTTTCAACATCAAAGGTTTTTTAACACATATTGTACTTAGCTTGTTTCTTGTCATTGATAACTTAGGCCAACCAGGTATGATAGTCACCTTTCTGCAACCAAGATTCATTGAAAGAACAGTCTCCTCCTATTTTCACATCAACTTGCAGAAAGAATGATTTCAGAAAACGCAAAAATGGTTTTTAATTTTCGAGTTATAAAAAAGCGGCTCACTAATGGTAACCTGTAACCATAAATAATGACAGGACACTAGACTTTAAAATTCATTGTGTTACCTAACGTGACACTAGTTGCGTAAGGGCTACACTCAGTCAGCATGATTTATGCCTAACACTCCCAATTTATCATGCCAGAGGTAACTGTTTGGGGGGAATTTGGAAAACAATAGGAAGTAGGGGCAACGAAAATTGAAATTCAAGTATATTATCAGTATTCAGCGACTGGGGATAGTTTCTCCAGTATTTTTCCAGGACTGGAAATTGCAACTCCAATTTTACAGTAAGTTTCCAGTAGGAGAGTGCAAACCCTGAGTTATTTTAAATTTGTTAAGACATATTTGAACATTATGCAGTACTTTCATCCAGGAACTCAAGTGTTGAAAGATGGTTAACATTTAAGAGCCTAATTCTGACTTTGATACTTTTACTGCAAAGAAAGAGGTGCCCCAACATGCATTGTTTGGGAAATTTTCAGTCGATTTCAACTGGTGTTCCCCAGGGATCCATTCTTGGTCCGCTCCTTTTTATCATATACATTAATGATATAATAAACTATTATCATACGCAGATGATACGACAGCCTTTACCGCCGGTTATAGCCTAGACGTAATTATACCGTCTATCAATAACGAACTAAACAACATTTACGACGGGTGCGTGGCAAATAAACTCTGAATGAGAAAAAGACCAAATTTATTATATTTCACCTTCGGAACGACCAGTATTTGCACTTGTCACTGACTGAACGAATTATGATCAACAACTCAAACATTGCACACGTCGCAGATGATTAAGAGGAAAGCTCGGTAAAATTCCTCGGAATCCACGATGATATATATTTCAAAAACCATGTCTCGGCAGTTTGTTCAAAAATCTCCAGAGTGTTATACTGTATAAATAAAGTGAAGAAAATCCTTCCCAGGGAATGCTTAAAAACTTTATACTACTCTCTTATCCATAGCTACATGTTGTATGGTATTTATGCCCGGGGCCACACGGCACCAATAGGAAATATTTTTAAATTACAAAAGAAAGCTATGCGAATAATATCAAACAAAACGTATAATGCCCATACCGATCCACTTTTCAGGCTACATCGCATTCTAAAATTCCCTGATCTTTACAAACTTTATGTATTGTTATTCATGTACGACTGGTATAACAATAATCTTCCAAAAAGCTTTAAAAATACAATACACCAAAATCCCCTAGGCATAAACACACGACAATCAGGTAAACTCTACACACTTAAACTAAGAACCCGATTCTCTGCAAACCTCCCAATTCATACGTTTCCAAGAATATGGAATTCAATAGAGCCATCAATTTAAAACTGCTCGAGACAGATATCTAAAAGAATATTGACAGAGCAATACCTGAACTCCTACCCACCTCATAGTAGCTGCAACAACCCACTTTGTCCTGACTGTACATCAGAGCTTTGAGTCACACTTCAGTCAGTTGACATATTGAAACAAAATTACCACATCTAGAACGCCAGCTCTGTTATCTTATTTTATCTCTTCTCCTCCCGATTTTACTCTAGCCTGGACAATCCGAAGATTAAAAATTATTCTCTCTCATAAATATAATGAAAACTACCAAGAAGAAATCGAAATCGAACAAAACGCTATAATTCCTTTCAGAAGAAATCGATTAACTGTGTTGTTGTTAGTATTGTACAATGATATACTCTTACATCTATGGGAATGGCGGGAAGACAGCCTTTTTAGGCTACGCCATCTCCTTGTAGTACAGGCTAGTTTCACACATGTGTATGTATATTGGTTTTTTTGTATTCATGTATTAATGTCGCTGCTATTCAACGTCTGTATTTGTATATACTAGTAATGTACTACAAAATAAAATTATCTATCTATAAACTCTTCTATATACCTCGCCAGTTGTGTCAAGGCAAGTCTTGATTGCCTCTGTAGGCAGCCGAGACTTGAGTAGAAGCAACTTTCAAAGCCAGTTGAAGTGGACATTCAAAGTATAATAAAATGTATAGAAGTCTTCAAGCCCTTAAGGGTTAAACTATTTTGTTACTTGTCTACATAACAAACCCATCCCCACCCACACAATCTCATTGAAGAAGACATCTGTTCGAGGTGCCTTACCACTTGAATTTAGCTCCTGTTTCACAACCTGTGTATGAGCCATGTAAGCGATCTGACAGCTAGATCCGAGATTGCTATGCAGGAGCAAACAGCCAGTCATTAGACACATTCACTGTTTTCCTCAGTACACCATTGTTAAGTAAAGTATCCAGTAAAATGTGTATTTGTTTATGTGCTGATGGACGTACCAGTAAAAGCTAAGATAAAACGCCCTCAGTGAAACTGCCGGGAAGGATAAAATGCCCTTTGGATAAAATGGCCTCAATCATTGAATGATATTCTGGTGATATTTGTCTCATATATCGTCCCTTGAGTGGAACAAGCCGTCATTTGCAATGCTTTAGCATGATGTATTGTACCACTCAAGAGATAATATATCACTTGGTTCAACAGATGGTTATTAAAATTATAAATAAATGAAAACAAGAGCAACGTGAAGCATGGCATATGCCATACTGAATTGACTAGGTGGACCAAAATTAAAAAGAAGCATTGTCTAGTCATCCACAAGTAACCCCTAAAATTATAATTTGATCCAAAAATTTCCTGAATCGAAAGAGTAAAAAGGTGCATAACGTCGACAAAAGTTATTGAACGAAACCCTTGCTTGTGCATATATGTTCCCCCATGCAGGTCTCTCAGCATACTAAAGGAGATCCAAAACCGACCAATGCCTTTGAGATTACAATCCAAAACGTTTGTATGGACAGACGGATGGACAAGCGACGGAGGTCTCCACTAGATACCCCCGAACCCTACTTCGGAAGTCGGAAGATAATAATAATGAAAAACATGAAATTCTATCTGCTTTGATAGCAACATAAGACAGTAACAAATCACAAAAGAAACTCTAAAACCATAAAACCTCAAAGCTCATTAGTAGCATTTTATTGTTATTGTATTTCTATCTCCATGACAGAGGTGACTTGAATTTGTTCTGATGGTATTTTGTCTTCACATGCATTTTCACTGAGGTCATTTTTATCTGAAAGGCATTTTGTCCGGAGTGCAATTTTATCGGAAGGGCATTTTGTCTTAGAGTATTATCAAAAGAGCATTTTGTACAAGGACATTTTGTCCCACAATCTAGAAAATGTGGCCGAGAAAAAAGGCTAATTGTTTAAGACTTCATTATTTTAAACAGATACTTTGTTCACTATTCATAAAAGGAAAGCAACCCTCAAGGCTTATCTGCAATATCCCATGTCTCAATCTAATTAAAATTTGTTCTATATCTTTTTCTCATAATTCAGACATTTAGATTTTACTTCATTGTAAGGATATAATGAATATCAGTTATAACAAACTCATTTTGAAGGTTCCTGTGACATTGGTAAATCTGAGTTCTACTTTAGATTTGATGATGGGTCCAATTTTGAAAGACAAATGTTGTCTTTTTGTTAACCCATTACCTAATGCATATAATATTAAAATTTATTATTTAAATTATCATTTTTTTTTAAATTTCAAACAATTCTAACAAAACCACAGATCATGTGATCCATCATTGGAACGAGTTCAACAAACCCATTCCAATGATGAATCACATGATTTGGTTTTGTTGACATTTTTTTAAACATTTTTTTCTTCAACAGCTCAATATGAATATTATGCAAACAAATGTGATTGATTTGGTAGGTGAGGGGTTTAGACAATATCATCTATACTTACACTGTACATCTACTGTAATGCTGGCTGTACCAGTTCCTACACTGTTTGATGCTTCACACGTATATATCCCTTGCTTTGATTTATCTGTAGCATGTAAGTTGTAAGTACTACCAGTTTGCCCAGCTATTGGGTTGTTGTCTTTCTTCCATTTATATGATACTACAGAAGGATAAGCATCAACCCCAGAACTGAATGTTTTACTTTTTGTTTTCTCTATTCTGTAAACTCCACTTGGATTTATTGTAACTGATGGTGCATCTGGAACAAATATTAATCAGAGATATCAACAATATAAATATTGAATTCATTGCACTTTGCTTGCAGAACCTGACAAGTACACTATTATACTATTTTTAGTAGTGGTACAATGACGCCAAAGTGGCTCATTAGGTGTTAGAAGATATCCAGAATTCTGCGAAAATGAGAGAGGTATAAACATAGTTGATTTTGTATTTTTCAAGCGCTATTCTGCAGTAAGCTGACAGTTGGAAAAACGTGAAAACTGAACATTATGCCAAAATATGTTCATGGGGGATGATGAACTAATGACAACAGCAACAGTTTTAATTCTTAACCTGCTGAGTAATTTCAAGATATTCTCGTGAAGCAGCCATGACTAGATTAGAAACAAAATTCATCTAAATTAAATTCAAAAAATCACCGTTGAAAAAATGACTTCAATTAAAGTGGAACATATTTGATTAAATGAACCCAAATCGCACTTATTTCATTGGCAAGAGAAATCCTGTACTGGACAGGAATATCCCCATACATTGATTGCTGGAATCATGCATTAGAGTGAGATGGAATGGTTGGGGGGGGGGGGGTGACCAATGGTATCACCTCAATCATCCATTCCTAGTTTGTCGAAATTCAAATTTTATCCTAGATATCAGAAGAAAGCCTTCTAGTTTTCTAGAATGTTAAACTGGAGAGGCCAGGTGAAGAGACGTCCGAGTGGAATCAAGTCTGTATTTGCTCCTAATAGACCCAGAAGTATCATACGTTCTCTTGTAGTCATTGTCGCTGCTTGAATGAGAGAGAAAATGTTCTTATGAGGTAGCAGCTTTGGCAAAGGGTATACAGACTAGATTCAGATCAGTCTGAAATTCCATTACTTAAGATGCCGAATGATGGTTGATGGGGTCAGATCCGACTTCTGCATATACTGACAAGAAACCCATGTGACTGTAAGAGACTTATAATTAGGAGATTCTGAACTTCATAAAGAAGAGTGTCCTTTTGAAAATGCCGTTGAAGGATATTATCCAGGTAAGCCGAAGTCAGGACTGTTAAATGAGCTCTGAAATGAGACATGGCCAAGTCCATATTCCGAGTGAATGCCCACGAGGCAAAGTTTAGGCCGAGCCACATCGCCTTGAGTGACATCAATGGTCAGAATGTCCACCCGGCGAGTTTCGACAATGTCTATAGTGATCCGAAGCTGAGTCAGGAAACATGGTTCGCATTTACTCAGGATGGAGGGCTGTTGAAGACGTAGTGGTGGAAGGGCATTTAATTATTCTGATTGATCCACTTAATGGCAAGGCCAGTGAATTGCTGCACATTCTCTGTCCCTCATGTACGAACATATTATGGGTTGCCCTTGTGAGCTGGCTTCGGTGAAACTAATACAGTCCTTGTCACCAAGGCTGCTGCCAATGAGCATCTTTGATGCCAGCTCTCTCTCTCTCTCTCTCTCTCTCTCTCTCTCTCTCTCTCTCTCTCTCTCTCTCTCTCTCTCTCTCTACTGATACAGCCTCCAAGGAATCCAGCTCTGTTGAAGAAGGAAGTACATAAGTACATTCGAAGAAGATGAAATGTTCTGACAAACTTCGTGGAATGGAAGAAGACAGACGTACCGATGTACGTACGAATGCCAACGGATGAGAAGTAACGGCAATAGCTCAGCTTGACTTTTGTCAAGTTGAGCTAAATATGCTTCTGGCAGCCATGTTTTGATGCACGCTAACAAAATGAGAAGCGTTTGTAGAGGACCTCCCATAGACTACCCCTGTCAGGTTTAGTTCACGTCAGCTCAGTAGTTCCAGAGAAGATAAAAATGTGAATTCCCATAGGGTTTCTATAGTAACTATAAGCCGCAATTGCGGACATGTTTGCAACCCAATCAACACGAAATGAGGACAGTTGGTAGAGGGTGTCCCAGCCATCAACCATGCAAAGTTTCAAAACATTTGACCCTGTGGTTTCAGAGAAAAAGATTTTTCAAAACCCCACCAATCAGAATAAAAAAATGCTTCTCTCAGCCATGTTTCTCGATTTACGGTAACAAAATGAGGAGCATTTGTAGAGGACACTCCCATACATAAGTTTGGTTCATGTCGACTCAGTAGTTCCAGAGGAGAAGATGAAAATGTGATTTCCCATAGGGTTTCTATAGTAACTATAAGCAGCAATTGTGGCCATGTTTGCAACCCGATCAACATTAAATGAGGATCGTTGGTAGAGGGGGTCCCAGTCATCATTTATGTGAAGCATTAAAGCATATGGCCAGGCAGTTTTAGAGGAGAATATTTTTTAAACATCCTCCAACCAGAATCAAATAATGCCTCTGGCAGCCATGTTATGTTTTTCATCCGACAACAACAAACCGAGGATCGTTTGTGGAGGACCTCCCATAGACCATTCCTGCCAAGTTTGGTTCACACTGGATCAGCGGTTTCAGAGAAAACAAAGAAAATGTGAAAATTTACAGATGACGAATGACGACGGACGCCAAGTGATAGCAAAAGCTCACATGGCCTTTTTAGGCCAGGTGAGCTAATAAAACTAGAGGCACTAAAGAGTCTATAATCGCTCACCTGCTAGAACTACATAAAACTAGAGGCTCTAAGGGGCCTGTAATCGCTCACCTGGTAGAACTACAATTAACTACAGGCTCTAAAGGGCCTGTAATCGCTCACCTGGTAGAACTACAGAAAACCAGAGGCACTAAACCAGAGGCACTACCTGGTAGAACTACAGAAAACTAGAAGCTCTAAAGGGCCTGTAATCGCTCACCCGGTAGAACTACATATAACAAGAGGCTCCATGGGGGCTGAATCGCCCACCTTGAATAGAACACAATATAAACTGAGTCCCAGAATGAGTCTACATTGAACAATCCATCTCCATAGGATACATTGTCAATCCTTGACCCCCTCGGGAGTGACAAAAATAGTCTGAGCATCATGCTTTTTCTTATAGACCATTCCTGCCAAGTTTGGTTCACACCGGCTCAGCGGTTCCAAAGAAGAAGATGGAAATGTGAAAAGTTTACTGACGACGACGGACGCAAAGTAATAGCAAAAGCTCACGTGGCCTTTTTGGCCCGGTGAGTTCAAAAAGTTGTTTTTGGAACCAACAAAGGTCTTTGAATACTAAGTGACTAAAAACCACAAAAGTAACGGTATAGCTTAAGCTGCTGAATGTGGTAAAAGACTACAAATTGCATAAATAACCTAGGCAGGTTATAAAATGTAGAATTTATATTGAAATATGATGCCTAAGGAAGTTAAAAATGGCAACAGTCCAGTGATCAAAAGTGGTTGTGAACCTATGACCGATAATCAACCAATACCAATGCTGATAGCGATGAATGTTCCAATAAATTGATCGAGTGACTGATCATCATAGACATTGTCAAACACCTGGGATGATGCAGTGGTTAAATGCATGTGTCCAGCACTGACTGCCACCAAATAGTTTATACACGTTGCTTCTTGAAGTAAGTCCAATGTCGCATTGATCAAAGAGGCCATGATTCTGCACTAACTCAGCAGTCCTTCACATATGCGGAATACAAGAGCAAAAAAGTTGCTCTTGTAAAATAGTTTACGAGCTTAATATGCTCATGTAAAAAACACATAAAACAATTGTGTTTATGGAACCAGACCAACCCTAAACTAGAGTGATGTCACGCATGCAGCCCGACTTTCCCAGGAATGGCAATGCTTAGACGCAAAATAGTCGGAGCCATTTTTTGTTAACAGTTTACCTAACGAATCTGCCATATCTGCACACGTGATATACAAAATTTGCTATTCAAATTTTATTTTTTCATTTCTCTACTTCAAAACATACCTCATGACCTATAAATGGAACAAACTTGATGAGCTTGTTCCAATAAGGACTAATAAGCCATGGTTAGAAGTAAAAAATGAAAAAATCTGATGTTTCAGAAAAATAATTTGTACTGTTGGCTTCAACTTGTGTTAGGTAAAGGATTAAAGATGCAGTACATAAAGCAATGTTGGGCTATACGAGTCAATTTTCTTTTTTGCATGTAATAACTCCCAACCCTCCAAAATGCATTTTGGGAATAATTGCCTAAGTGACACGGGGAGTTGGGGGGGGGGGGGGGAGTTGTGGAACCTATATTCAAACCTGGCCTGTATTACTAGCTGGAAAATTCACATATCAACTTTGGTTGAAATCAAATAATCCAAACTGGAGTTATCAGTCGGCAACCAATTGTTTACAGACAGATGGATGGACCGACAGATGCACGGACGAAAGTCATGACTATAGCCCTGACTATAAACAGTTAGGCTAAAAATGCATTTTGTACCAAAGAAAAAATATTGCATGAATGGCCCTGGGTGAGGAGGAGGTGGGTGGGGGTGAGGGGTGGGGGAGAGTGAGGGTGTGTCAGGGGGGAGTCCATTTTTTTTCCACGTGGTCAGTCTAAATACTTCAGAATGCATTTTAAGCAGAGAAAAAAAAATACCTAACTGGCACCATGGTGGTGGGGTTGTGGGGGTGGGGTGGTGTTTGTCTGGGTTTTTGGGTTACCACAAACTTCAACCAAAACTGTAAAAAAAGCATTTTTGACGAAAGAAAAAAAAGGTGCCTAATTGCCCCACCCCCAGGGGGTGGGGAGGGGGTGGGGTTACATGTGGTTAAAAAAAGGTTCCGCATGTAGTGACTGTAAATAGTTCAAAATGCATATTCGAGGAAAGAAAAAAGAAAAAAATGTCTAATTCGGGGGGGGGAGGGAAGGCGGGAGGGGGAGGGAGGAGGGGTGATGATAATTTCTGTCTGGATTTTTAACCACAAACTTTAACCAAAACTGTAAAAAAGCATTTTTGACAAAAGGAAAAAAAAGGTTCTGCATGTAGTGACTGTAAATAGTTCAAAATGCATATTGGAGGAAATAAAAAAAAATGCCCAATTTGGGGAGGGTGGGCGCGGTGGTGTTTGAATGGGTTTTTAAACAAAACTGTAAACCGGTATTTTTGACAAAAGAAAAAAAGTGCCTAAATGGCGCCCGGGTGGGGGGGGGGGGAGATGGAGGGTATATAAAATCCATCTATAAATATGACCTATAGACTGTGCTGAACGTTTTCTGGTTTTGGGCTCGGGCATTCGTCACGGTTGATAAATCAAGGCCAAATGGGGAAATTCTCATCTAGACATCATACAGAGTCATCGTATCAAGTTACAATGAAATCCATCCATATTAAACATGACCTGCAGACTGTGCTAAACGTTTTTGGGTTTCGGGCTTGGGCAGCCATCACAGTTGACAGAGCATGCCCAAACGTAGACGTTCTCATCTAGGCATTATACAGAGGCATTCTATGAAGTTGCAATGAAATCCCTTCATAAATACGACCTGTAGACTGTGTTAATGGTTTTCGGGTTTTGGGCTCGGGCAGCCATACCGGTTGACCGATCACGACCAAAAGGGGACGTTCTCATGTACACATGACCTAAAACCTGCATATGAAATTTTGTGATGATCAGACAAGAACTACTGGGTATAGCCTGTACTTGAAGGTTGAATAAAAAACTTTAACCAAACTCTAACCAAAACTCCAAATGTCAACTAAACAGGAAAAGAGAAAAAAAAAACCCACTTGAACCTTCAGTAAAAAAACTTTTACCACAAACTTTAACCAAAACTCTAAAAGTTAACAGACGGACAGACGGACAGACGTACGGACGGACGGACGGACAAAAGTCATTACTATAGCCCTCACTGTAAAGAGTCAGGCTAAAAATTATGCCGGCCCTAAAAATATTATCAAGTAAATGTCGTTCGTTTAGTTCATTGTAACCCCAGATGGCCATCCGACTTTAACTGTGAATTTGAAACCGATTTCGGAGCTCAAGCTTTTAAAATTACGCGTAGAAATAAATACATGTGACATTATAAATGAAGAGGTGGCAAGTTCAGGATAGGAAACCGCATTTGGTAAAATGATGAACTGATGAGTTTCGTGTATTGATACGGAAAGCTTCAAATTTTGGCCAACAATCTAAAAATGTCATTGGTGCAAGTATAGTGTACAACAGTTTTTTTTTTAATTCCATTCAAACGTATACATAAAAATTATTGATAATGGGCAGCACATGTATAGATATTACATTTAAGTGAAGAATGTGGTCATTTTGTTAATTCTGTATTTATTTTATTGCTGTCAGAAGCTAAGTTGCGCTTTCAATGTCAAGCCGAATGGGGAGATTTTTATCACTGGTCATTTCAAGAAAAGTTTTTTTAATATGTAAATACAATTGCAATGATCAAATAAACCTGATCTGCATAGGCCTATCCATTTTTTGTCGGGGGAAGGTGCATTTCCGATGATTTGACACAAGTGTTGATAGGTCGTTATTGACCATCAGCCGATGATCGGAACACCCTACAATTAATTGTATGTGTGTAATCGGTTGTAATAGTTAATAAAAATGATTAATTTTGTGGGAAGTGCGAACACGCTACAATGAACAGCATATGTGTAAACGATTATAAATTAATAATAATGCCCAACTATGTGGGAATTGGGAACACCCGTCAGTGAGCTGCATGAGTGTAAACGATTGGCTATACTTGACTTTACACTCTTGTTTTGATGACACGTTTAATAATGGCCAAACTTTGAGGTAGGTGGGAACACCCTATAATGAGCAGTATGCGTGTAAACAATTGGCTATACTTGCCTTTACACTCTTGGTTTGATGACAGGAATAATAATGACCAAACCTTGAGGTAGGTGGGAAGACACTATAATGAGCAGTATGCGTGTAAACAATTGGTTATACTTGCCTTTACACTTTTGTTTTGATGATAACTATAGTAATGACCAATTTTGTGGGAAGTGGGAACACCCTACAATTAGCAGCATGAGCGTAAACGATTGGCTATACTTGACTTTACACTCTTGTTTTGATGGCAACTATAATAATGATCAATTTTGTGGGACGAGGGAACACCCTACAATTAGCAGCATGAGTGTAAACGATTGGCTATACTTGACTTTATACTTTTGTTTTGATGGCGACTATAATAATGACCAATCTTGTGGGAAGTGGGAACACCCTACAGTTAACAGCATGAGTGTAAACGATTGGCTATACTTGACTTTACACTTTTGTTTTGATGACAAGTGTAATAATGACCTTTTTTTGTGGGAAGTGGGAACACTTGGTAATGAGCAGCATGAGTGTAAACGATTGGCTATACTTGACTTTACACTTTTGTTTTGATGACAAGTGTAATAATGACCTTTTTTGTGGGAAGTGGGAACACTTGGTAATGAGCAGCATGAGTGAAAACGATTGGTTATACTTGACTTTACACTTTTGTTTTGATGACACGTATAATAACTACAATAATGACCAATTCCTCGGGAAGAGGGAACACCCAACAATTCGAAGCATGAGTGTAAACGATCGGCTATACTTGACTTTATACTTTTGTTTTGATGGCAACTATAATAATGACCAATCTTGTGGGAAGTGGGAACACCCTACAATTAGCAGCATGAGCGTAAACGATTGGCTATACTTGACTTTACACTTTTGTTTTGATGACAAGTGTAATAATGGCGATTTTTGTGGGAAGTGGGAACACTTGGTAATGGGCAGCATGAGTGTAAACGATTGGCTATACCTGACTTTACACTTTTGTGTTGATGACACGTATAATAACTACAATAATGACCAATTCCTCGGGAAGTGGGAACACCCTACAATTAGAAGCATGAGTGTAAACGATTGGCTATACTTGACTTTATACTCTTGTTTTGATGGCAACAAAAATAACGACCAATCTTGTGGGAAGTGGGAACACCCTACAATTAGCAGCATGAGTGTAAACGATTGGCTATACTTGACTTTACACTTTTGTCTTGATGACAAGTATAATAATGACCATTTTTGTGGGAAGTGGGATCACTTGGTAATGAGCAGCATGAGTGTAAACGATTGGCTATACTTGACTTTACACTTGTGTCGTGGTGACAACTACAATAATGACCAATTCCTCGGGAAGTGGGAACACCCTACAATTAGAAGCATGAGTGTAAACGATTGGCTATACTTGACTTTATACTTTTGTTTTGATGGCAACTATAATAATGACCAATTTTGTAGCAAGTGGGAACACCCTACAATTAGCAGCATGAGTGTAAACGATTGGCTATACTTGACTTTACACTTTTGTTTTGATGACAAGTGTAATAATGACCATTTTTGTGGGAAGTGGGAACATTTGGTAATGAGCAGCATGAGTGTAAACGATTGGCTATACTTGACTTTACACTTTTGTCTTGATGACACGTATAATAACTACAATAATGACCAATTCCACGGGAAGTGGGAACACCCTACAATTAGAAGCATGAGTGTAAACGATTGGCTATACTTGACTTTATACTTTTGTTTTAATGGCAACTATAATAATGACCAATCTTGTGGGAAGTGGGAACACCCTACAATTAGCAGCATGAGTGTAAACGATTGGCTATACTTGACTCTACACTTTTGTTTTGATACAGGTATGATAATGACCATTTTTGTGGGAAGTGGGAACACTTGGTAATGAGCAGCATGAGTGTAAACGATTGGCTATACTTGACTTTACACTTTTGTCTTGATGACACGTATAATAACTACAATAATGACCAATTCCTCGGGAAGTGGGCACACCCTACAATTAGAAGCATGAGTGTAAACGACTGGCTATACTTGACTTTATACTTTGTTTTAATGGCAACTATAATAATGACCAATCTTGTGGGAAGTGGGAACATCCTACAATTAGCAGCATGAGTGTGAACGATTGGCTATACTTGACTTTACACTTTTGTTTTGATGACAGGTATGATAATGACCATTTTTGTGGGAAGTGGGAACACTTGGTAATGAGCAGCATGAGTGCAAACGATTGGCTATACTTGACTTTACACTTTTGTCTTGATGACACGTATAATAACTACAATAATGACCAATTCCTCGGGAAGTGGGAACACCCTACAATTAAAAGCATGAGTGTAAACGATTGACTATACTTGACTTTATACTTTTGTTTTGATGGCAACTATAATAATGACCAATCTTGTGGGAAGTGGGAACACCCTACAATTAGCAGCATGAGTGTAAACGATTGGCTATACTTGACTATGCACTTTTGTTTTGATGACAGTTATAATAATGATAATTTTTGTGGGAAGTGGGAACACCCTACAATTAGCAAAATGAGTGTAAACGAGTGTCTATACTTGACCTTACACTTTTGTTGTGATGGCAAGTATAATAATGACTACTTTTGTGGGAAGTGGGAACATCCTATATTGAGCAGTACGCGTGTAAACAATTGGCTATAATTGCCTTTACACTTTTGTTCTTGATGACGACTATAATAATGACCAATTTTGTGGGAAGTGGGAACACCCTACAATTAGCAGCATGAGAGCAAACAATTGGCTATACTTGCCTTTACACTATTGTTTTGATGACAACTATAATAATGACCAATTTTGTGGAAAGTGGGAACACCTTACAACTAGCAGCATGAGCCGAAACGATTGGTTACACTTGACATTACACTTTTGTTTTGATGGCAACTATAATAATGACCAATCGTGTGGGAAGAGGCAACACCCTACAACCAGCAGCATGAGTGTAAAGAATTGGCTATACATGAGTTTACACTTGGTGTCTTGGTGACAACTATGATAAAGACAAATTTTTCTGGAAGTGGGAACACCCTACAATTAGCAACATGAGCGTAAACGATTGGCTATACTTGACTTTACACTTTTGTCTTGATGACACGTATAATAACTACAATAATGACCAATTCCATTTAGAAGCATGAGTGGAAACGATTGGCTTTACTTGACTTTATACCTTTGTTTTGATGGCAACTATAATAATGACCAATCTTGTGGGAAGTGGGAACATCCTACAGTTAGCAAAATGAGTGTAAACGATTGGCTATACTTGACCTTACACTTTTGTTTTGATGGCAAGTATAATAATGACTACTTTTGTGGAAAATGGGAACATCCTATTATGAGCAGTATGCGGGTAAACAATTGGCTATAATTGCCTTTACACTTTTGTTTTTGATGACGACTATAATAATGACCAATTTTTGAGCGCAAACAATTGGCTATACTTGCCTTTACACTATTGTTTTGATGATAACTATAATAATGACCAATTTTGTGAAATGTGGGAACACCTTACAATTAGCAGTATGAACGGAAACGATTGGTTACACTTGACATTACACTTTTGTTTTGATGGTAACTATAATAAGGACCAATCATGTGGGAAGAGGCAACACCCTACAACTAGCAGCATGAGTGTAAACAATTGGCTATACTTGAGTTTACACTTGGTGTCTTGGTGACAACTATGATAATGACAAATTTTTCTGGAAGTGGGAACACACTACAATTAGTAACATGAGCGTAAACGATTGGCTATACTTGACTTTACACTTTTGTTTTGATGGCAACTATAATAATGCCCAATTTTGTGGGAAGTGGGAACATTTTGCAATGAGCAGCATGAGTGTAAACGATTGGCTGTACTTGGCTTTACACTGTTGTTTTGAAGACATGTATAATAATGGCCAAACTTTGTGTGAAGTGGGAACACCCTATAAAGAGCAGTATGCGTGTAAACAATTGGCTATAATTGCCTTTACACTTTTGTTTTCATGACGACTATGACAATGACCAATTTCGTGGGAAGTGGGAACACCCTACAATTAGCAGCATGAGCGTAAACAATTGGCTATACTTGCCTTTACACCTTTATTTTGATGATAACTATAATAATGACCAATTTTGTGGGAAGTGGGAACACCCTACAATTAGCAGCATGAGTGTAAACGATTGGCTATACTTGACTTTACACTTATATTTTGATGACAAGTATAATAATGACCACTTTTGTGGTAAGTGGGAACACTTTGCAATGAGCAGCATGAGTGTAAACGATTGGCTATACTTGACTTTACACTTTTGTTTCGATGACACGTATAATAATGGCCATTGTTATACTTGTCAATTATAAATTGACAAGTATAATAATGTCAACGATTGGCTATACTTGGCCTTACACTTTTGTTTTGATGACATGTACAATTTTCATGGGAAGTGGAAACACCCTACAACGAACTGTATGAGTGAAAACGATTGGCTATACTTGACTTTACACTTTTGTTTTGATGACATGTATAATAATGGCCAATATTGGCGAGAAGTGGGAACACCCTACAATGAGCAGCATGAGTGTAAACGATTGGCTATACTTGACTTTACACTTTTGTCTTGAGGACAAGTATAACAGTGTCCAACTTTGTAGGAAGTGGGGACATCCTACAGTGTGCAGCACTAGTGTAAACGATTGGCTATACTTGACTTTACACTTTGGGTTGATGAAAGTATAATAATGGCCAAGTTTGTGGGAAGTGGGAACAGCCTACAATGAGCAGCATGAGGGTAAACGATTGGCTTTACTTGACTTTACACTTTTGTCTTGAGGACAAGTATAACAATGTCCAACTTTGTGGGAAGTGGGAACATCCTACAATGAGCAATATGAGTGTAAATGATTGGCTATACTTGACTTTACACTTTTGCTCCGATGACAACAATAATAATGCCAATTTTGTTGGAAGTGGGAACACTCTGCAATGAGTAGAGTGAGTGTAAAAGATTGGCTACACTTTACTTTACACTTTGTTTTGTTGATAAGTATAATAATGGCCAATTTTGCGGGAACACCCGACTATGGGTATGAGTGAAATGAGTGTAAACGATTGGCTATACTTAACCCTACACTTTTGTTCTGATGACAATTAGCATGTGTTTTGAGGACAATTAGCAATTATTACAGAAAACCGACTCAAACATAAAAAATAAAAATAATAATAAATAAACTATAATAATAAATAATTAATAATAATGGTCAATTTTGTGGGAAGTGGGAGCACCCTACAATTAGCAACATGACTGTAAACGATTGGCTGTACTCGACTCTACACCTTTGTTTTTGACTTTATACTTTTGTTTTTGATGAGAGTTTGCCTTTGTTTTAATGACAATTAACAATTGTTCTAGAAAAGCGACCCCCCCCCCCCCCCCCCCGATTGGCTATACTTGACTCTACTCTTCCGTTTTGATGACAATTATCCTTTGTCTTGATGACAGTTAGCAATAACTGAAGACAAGCGACTCCAAAACTCCAACAAATAATAATTAAAAAAAAAAAAAAAAAATGGCAAATTTTGTATAATGTATCCAAAAAATGATTCTGATCTCAACTTTTATTTTACTCAAACAATTCATGCAGGACACCACAGAGATCTGTATTTTTCTTGAACCTATCCTTCTAAAACAAATAGGTGTATGCAACGTTACGCCGTCCCTTTCGAATACAACTACTTATCAAAGATGTTTGTACATATGTTTTTGTTAATGTTCCTTTTTACTTCTTTGTTCATTGTGCACTCAACTTTTTCAGCACTGTGCATTGTTAGGACCAAATTCTTGCTTAGCACCCTTTACCATAAGATGATTATAAATAGGAAAGTCTTGGGACCTTCTGGGAGCTGTAATACATATAGTAGACACACTGGATTTGACAAAGGACCTGGCAGTTTCATTGATAATAATGGCGGGTAGTGTAGGATTGGATGAGGTACAGACAAACCCAGAGTATGACTTCAGAACAATTTATAATGATAGGAACGGTGAATTGATAACAGAAGAAGATGACCTATTCATAAATTCTACACACGGTAGCAAATACTACATCCCAAATGAACTCCGCACAGAAAAGCAATTTTCACTTTTTCACCTGAATTGTCAAAGTCTCACTGCCCATTGGGACTCTATAAATGACTTATTCGCTGAAATGCAGGACTCAAAAAATATTTTTACCGTGATTGGGTTAACTGAAATTTTCAGGATTCCTTCGAACATTTCGTACTCGTTAGACGGCTATCACCCCTTCATTAAAAACACACGACCAGATGGAGACGACGGGCGAGGTGGTGTCGGCCTTTACGTAAAAGATAATCTCTGCCCGACAATACGGAATGACCTGTCCATCTTCATCCCCCACGTCATCGAATCTCTATTCATCGAAATTAATGTAAATAACACAAAGAAAATAATCGGGGTCATATATAGGCCTAACACTGCCCCAAAAGCTGATATAGATCTTTTCCTATCAAAGCTAGCTGACATAACTGATCAAATTAACCAAGAAAATAAGGAGGCATATCTGATGGGAGACTTTAATATCGACCTACTAAAAGCTAATTCTCATCAGAAAACTGAAAGTTATCTAAATTTAATGATCGGCCAAGGATTTCTGCCGCACATCACGAAGCCAACACGGATAACCAGTCACTCCGCGACCTTGATTGACCACATCTTTTCTAATAACATTTCTTCTGCTTCTCTGTCCGGAATAGTTATTACCGATGTCTCGGACCATTTTGGGGTGTTCTATATGGTCAATACATTATTGAAAAAAGAGGAAGCCAAAGTGTCATATAAACGTAATTTCAATGCTGAGAACACGACAACGTTCAAACGGCTTTTATCACAATGTGATTTTGCCTCCGTCTTTGAGTCAGACAATCCGAATCTAGCATATGAGCGTTTTATGAATGTGTATTTATCAGCCTTTGAAACGGCATTTCCATTCACAAATGTACAACCCCCAAAAAAATTCATTAGAAAACAACCATGGATGACAAAGGGTCTCATGACTTCATCCATTAATAAGGCAAAGTTTTATTACAAAAAAATAAAATCTCCAACAGATCAGAACACAAAAAATTATAAAAATTATTGTAAAATATTTAACAAACTTAAGAAACAAAGCAAAGCAATGTACTTCAACAATATATTAACAGAAAATAAAAACAACCTAAGGAAAACATGGATGATATTAAACAAAACAATAAACAAAGCTAAGCGCACCGCCGCTATGCCATCAACTTTTATTAAAGAGAATAACAAAGAAATAAGTTACCCACATGCAATTGCTCACGAATTTAATACTTTCTTTGCAAACGTTGGGAAATGCACAACGGAGCACATAATCAGGTCAGATAAAAATTTTGAAGACTTTATGGATTCTCGTTTTCCAAACAACTTTTTTATAGCCCCTACAACACCCCAGGAGGTGATACATATAACCAACCGTATGAAATCTAAAAATAGTGAAGACTGTGATGGGATTACCACATATCTATTAAAACAGACCATCGATATACTTGCCCAACCACTCGCACATGTTATCAATAGTTCATTCAGCAGTGGAATTGTGCCCGATAGAATGAAAGTAGCCAAAGTAATCCCCATTTTCAAAACTGGTGATGAACTCAAATTTAATAATTACAGACCTATTAGCATCTTACCAAGTTTTTCAAAGGTTTTGGAAAAACTAATGGCAAATAGAATGACCAATTTTCTAAATGCATTTGACATTCTTTATAAACATCAATACGGCTTTAGGAAAAAACACAGTACTATACATCCTGTGATGCAACTGTTAAGGGACATAGCCATTGAAAATAACAAGCCAAGTAAAGATATAACCTTAGCTGTATTCATTGATTTTTCCAAAGCTTTTGATACTATAAATCATAGTATATTATTAACGAAATTAGAGAGATACGGATTCAGAGGCATAAGTAATCAATGGTTCAAGAGTTATCTGTCGAACAGAACACAGTTTGTGAAATTCGGCGATCATAGCTCTGACCAAATCGCTGTAACATGTGGAGTCCCCCAGGGTTCAATACTCGGACCTATTTTATTCTTATTATATATAAATGATATTAACCAATCAACTTTGCTAAATCTCCTCTCCTTTGCTGATGACACAACTGCCTATGCATCTGGACAAAGGATACGTGCATTATCTACACACATTAACCAAGAACTTGACAAAATAAGCGACTGGTGTTCCGCGAATCAATTAGCTCTGAATGCTAGTAAAACAAAGTATGTCATTATAAATCCATCGCGAAACACACAGAGTTTCGAAGATCTAAATATCCAAATAAAAAACCATAATATTAAAAGAATATGTGAAAAAGAAACTGAAAAATCACTGAAATTCTTAGGCATTAATATTGATGAAAATCTCTCTTATCAAGCTCATGTATCACAATTGTGCTCCAAAATAGGACGGGCAAATTATGCTCTAAACAAAGTAAAAAAAATTCTGCCGCATAAAGCTTTGAAAACGTTGTATTATGCACTGATACACAGTCATTTAATCTATGGAATACAAATATGGGGGAACTCTAACGCAACTAGGAAAATACGAACTATGCAAAAGCGATCACTGCGTATTATTAACAACACAAATTATAAGGCCCATACTGATCCGCTGTTTGCGAAAGACAAAATCCTTAAAGTAGACGACCTATTCAAGCTCCAAGCTTCCCTTTTTGTATTTGATTGGAAACAGGGAGAACTCCCTGTGTCACTCAATAATTTTTTTAACACAACACATAATGCTTCCCAAACAATCACAAGGCAATCAGAACTACTACGTGTCAGTAGAACCCGCACCCGAGCTCTAGATAAACTACCTGTACACCTGTTCCCAAAGATATGGAATGAGCTTGACCACGAGCTAAAAAATATTACAAATAGGAAAATATTCAAAAAATTATTGACAGAGAAACTTCTGTCTCAATATCCAACTGATATTGAATGTGATAACCCTTATTGTCCAGACTGTCAGGTTTAACCACAATTGGTAACTTAAATATAAACATAAAGCAATTCTTACTGTCTATTCGATAATGACCGAATTGCGCCCGCCAACCCTAGAAGTACTACATATGAACTTACAAAATAACCGATTCCACTGTCTGTTTATCTCATCCACCATAACATTGATTAATAACTGCCATGTCCTTGCATAGAGGAACTTTCATTTTAGGAGATCTTTTTTTTTCGAACGTAACAGATGAAACCAGACAAAGCTGTTCATAAAATTGCCATTCATATCTTAATACGTTATTAGTTTTTGTTTTCCAGACAAATAATGATTATCTTACTTTGGAAAGTTCCACCTGTTATCCATGCTAGATAAAGGGCAATATTGATTAACAAATGTCAATTAATGACATTCTCAATCTGCGCACAGTGCTGATAAATATGTCCATGTCTCCGGGAGACGACAGGTAGACAGCCAATCTGGCTATGTCATCTCCCTACGGTATAGATACCGATTTCGTATTTGTGTTTTTTACATTATTTTCTTTATTAATATCTGTGTTTGTTAACATGTGTATTGTAATATATTATCTATACCGTAAAATAAAATAATCTAATCTAATCTAATCTAATCGGTACATCACTACTACAAGCGTTATACGATACGTCTGAAACCAGATGGTATTTAAACAATGCTGGCGTAAGCCCGGGGCTGAAAAAATATCTGACATAAGCATTCTAAATATTGAATATAATGATGCAATAATGGGGTGGTAATAATTAAGGAAAAAGAAGAATAGCTCACTTAGGCCCTTATAAGGCCGACTCATAGTGAAGTTATGGACAGTAACTGGCAATACCTGGGAATCAAATTTAACAGTGACGCAGAAAGCGGCACTGTAACTAATGGAATGAAGATATTATAAACTCATTATAATATCAACAGATATACAGACCACACAAAAAACATGGAAACCAAGTAAGCTAACAAAGAAAATGATAAATAAATTGAAAGTGCAGCACATCCGTGTGAAATCTTCTTCAGTAAATTTAACAGAACAAAAATTCTAAATTAAGCGTTTGGCCTGAATTCTGACGAATTGAGTGTAGCATTCTGAGCCAGTCCTGTGCTGGGTAAATATGGTGGTTTCTGTCCATCAGTATGCACTAAAAATTTCTTCTGTATGAGTTTTTATGAAATGAGTCTGGAATTTTCAGGTGAGTTTCATACATATATTGAAGAAACACGAATGTCATATTCTATTTATCATGTAACCTCCAATTGAACAAGTGTGTGTGTGGGGGGGGGGGGGGGGGGGGGGTACTCAAATGAAATCGGTAAGGGTTAAAGAAAGGAATTTCAATGCGCTGAGACACATCACAACCATTGACTACTGTGCTGAAAAGATCAGTGTCAGTCCATTGGGCGACAAAACTGCAGTAAACTCAATTCTATCACTATTTACTCCATAGACAGAGCCAGTTGTTGCCGATATATTTTCCTATTTCCATCGCAATCGTTCTTGTTACCATCACACTACCAGCATTGTCCATATTAACATTTGAAATTGATCTAAAATCAGACAACGTGGCTTTGTTTTTAATTTGTGATAGTTCTAATTACATGCATATTAATTCAACCCAGTAGTATATAGATGCATCAATGAGATCGATCGGTCTTTTAGACCACAATATGTAGGTCAGTCAACTAGGTTGTGCAAACTCTGATAGCCAATGAAATTAACAAGAGCTTATGGGAATAATTAATTAATAAAACTGAAAAATATGAAACGAATAGACCTCCAAATACAGAAAGCAGCTCAGTTACATGATAAAAATATATACTTGAATTACACACAAAGTAGAGAATCTGGAAGTACTATAAAATGCAAACACCACATGTAATTTGAAAAAGTATCGATCATGTTGTATCAAATTGGTGAAAATGTGACAAGTTTAAGTGAAGCATTCAGATTCAGTTGAGGCCCACCTAGTGTACCAGGATCCTTGAAGGGACAGAACTTGGGACACCATAGTTGAAATCTCTACTACTATATTGGCACATTGGATGGCCAAAACACACTGCAAATATTTAAATACACATTTACTCTATTATTTATTAATTTATTAATCGCGACAGTGACAGTTTTACGACGAATGAAGGCGGAGTGCCCGGAGAGAACCACCGAGCAGCGACGAGCAACTCTCAGCTCCTCAACATTCGAACTCTGCTCAAGCTGCGCTCAAGCAAGGTTACAGCGGTTGAAGACATGTGCACCATCAACGTGCAGTACGCATTGGTACACGGCGTCATCGTGCCCCCGTGTAGGCAACCGGGATAAAGTGTCTTGCCCAAGGACACAACCCGGGTCGTCCCGGACGATGATCGAACCCGGGACCTCGAGCATAGAAGTCCAACTGTCTGCCACTGAGCCACCGCGCTCCCACGCACATTTTCTCTTTAAACTTGTGTATATTGCAACAGGGTACATTATTCAACATTTTATAGTAGTTTATTCTAGATCCAGCTAATATAATATATAGAATAAACGTATAGTGTTTTCAACTAAAAAATGTATTCTACGAGTTTGATTAAGAATGAAACCGACGAGCCTCTGGTGAGTCGATTATAAATCCTACGAGTAGGATAATTTTTTTACTTGAAAACACTATACGTTTATTTTGTTTATCCCATAAATAATTTATAGGGCAGTCGCGGCGAAATCGTGATGTTACTCGCTACAAAGCAATGCGAGAAGTGTGGAGCACATTGGTCCAATTCGATCGACAAGCAAAACTGCCAAAAATAAGCAAGGCGTAGTCATACATTTCTTTTTAAAAATAATTCCTCTACAAACTTGAGCTAAACTTGCAAAAATACCTTATTAAATGAACAATGTTTATCTTTCTTATTTTCGTTGCTTATTGTTGTTTTTTCGTCTTCGATTCAACTTGAGTTTTATCAATAAAGCAGACGACACGTGCATTTGTTTATTTACACATTCCTAATTTGGAAAATGAAAACATCACCCATCATGACCCCGCCTTTCACAATCGAACTTGTATACTTTTCAACGCAGGGTTTCGATTGATTTAATTTGTGTTTTTGTTAATTGTTGTTCATGTTATTGTTAAGCAGAGTTGAAATCTGTCATATATTCTAACACTAAACATTTAAGTGACGGACAGCGTTTGATAAACGTCGGTTCATTACGTCTTCCAAAAGCGTAAAACAGTTCCCGACAACACGAATGTGGTAGAGTTCGGATGTCAACAATTTCGTCTCTACTACAGGAATAAATTTGTTCAGTGTTAAACCCTTGGAAAAAATTTTTAATCCTATAAGGTGAATAGGGCAAAAATTTCTGCAAGTCTTCTATTGTTTGAATAAATGGCCATTTATGGGACAAAATAGGTTATACGCTATAAGTTTGATGGAAAATAAAAACAATGAATGTTTGAAGCTGATGTACATGTATAGTTTGTTTTATCTGTTTTCTTGTGTGTAGGTTGAGCAGATTTTTCTAAATATTATAAAAAAGTGGGAATAGATCAACTCAATGGAGTTCGAGGGGACCCGCGCTAAAGTATCCCGTATATAGTGTCTGGATTGTCAGCCTACTGGGTTACCTTCTTATGTCTTATGTGAACTTCGTCAGAGGCAAAGAGAATTCGCGTGTCTCTGCTTATGTACAATCTCTCAGGCCTGCGTGGCAGCTTCAGTCCTTTGTTTATGGTACGCGAAACAGGTCGGTTCTATTTCCACTCTTGCGTACAAAAGATCTGATGTGTTCAGGTTGTTAGCGCCACCGAACTCACGGTCGAAACGGAATCCTTAAGTTCTAAACGCTGCAGCATAAAGGTTCAAGAAGACCCCGAAAACCCCCAACTCACACTAATTTTCACTTTTGCGTACATTCCCGATATTTGCTGTAGTGATACTTCAGCATATGCTGACAACAGAAATACAACTTTAGAAAGCTTAGTCCACGACAAAATCCAATTAAGAAAGGTTCATCCGACGGAATCCCAGTAGTATGTCAGTGAAGAAACGGGTCCCATCAGGGGGATCTCGTCGGGGATCTCATGTGACGTCACAGTCACGTGACCCAGTGGCGCCATGTTGTGTTGTCATGGTAACCCACGTGAGCGGCCATCTTGTGACATCATCATGGTGATACGTGGTGTTAGTGCGCATTCGCAGTGCGTGTTGTTAGGGCGACACGTGTATACCACGTTTTGGCAATACGTGCGAATAGTGAAGCAGGTACGGGCTGTAACACTGCAACTGCAGTACAAGGGGCAATGGCTGAAATTAGGTGCTTTCATTATGGTAGCTTAAGGCACATGGTCCGTTCTTGCTGAGTAAGTTAAGAGCATTAAAAGGGGCAAAACTCAACTTATGTGGGGCAATAGGTAGAGGGCAAGGGATTAAAACTTCTAAACAGGCTCCAAAACTTTGTAAAAATTATATAAATACACAAGTGAGAGATGATATTGGCAGAAATAATTTAAATGGGCGAATGGGAGATAAGGATAAAAATAGAAATTACTCTAGAAAGAAATTGGTCTACAAATGTTTAAATGTAGGACACGAGCAGAGCAAATAAAACTTACAAAACACAGAAAAGCAGGTTTGAATAGAACCAATCGAAGGGAGGCGACCCTACAAAATATACAGACTTCAAATAACTTTAACCACAGGAAAAATGGACCTCAAACAGGAATTAATTCTGTAAGATGGGAAATAAATAAAGTAAATAAAGAGCAACTTAATGAGCCCAAGAACAGTAACCCTTGGCGGTCTGGTCAAAAGGGTGAGAAATGTGGGCACTTAGATTGTCAAGGTGATAGCTAAAAATTGCGATTTTTTTGTTTATAAGTGTAAATATTTTCAAAAATATTTCTGCCTGGGTTAAATGTAAAGCGTAAAGATAGGTATATGACGGACCTCGAAAACCGATCTGTCACTCAAACTCTGGTAATTGAGCATGAAAGTTAATGTTCATTATGGCGCATTTGTTGAACGCCACATAATAACAGATCAATAGAAAGAGATATAATATTCTCTTGCAAATCGTTATCTATGTAATTATGGGCAGTTAATATCTAATTGTTGGAAAACAGTGCATCACACATGTTCTGGACACACACCCATATTACGCATCCATCCTGTCACCGAATGTTATGGAGATACTAAAATTCGAGTCTTTCAAAGGAACAGTAAAGCGAGTATTAAATTAAGAGAAATCTGAGTGGCCAAGTTCAGGTGAAGTGATTTATCTGAGAATTAATGTTCTGGCTATCTAAATAAAAATCGGGGAGTTTCTCGAAAAATTCATTCCATCCAATTCCAGTCTGAAGGTGTGTAATGCTGTGGATCGTTGCATGTAGATGGGGAGGTCCCATGCTATAGCTTAGCAGAGGTGCCACATAGGTGCGAAAGTATAGGCACGTTGTGATATAAGGAGGCAACAGAGCCCACATTTAGAATAGGAGTAGTCGCTGGCAAAGTCAGTGGCCATATATGAGAATAGGATCAGAAACACGAAGCTCAGCAAGCTATTCACATTTAGGTAAATGGTATTACCTGTTTTAGAAGGCAAGCCATACGTAGACAGAGTTGGCTTTTCCTGTATGGACATTATTATTCTGAGACAAACGTAAGGGAGAATTTAACTTCATGGTGGTGACTGCTTGTGTGAAAAGCATCAAGTAAAGTGGCAATAAGCTAGTGCCCATGCAACGGCAGTGGTAGAGTGACATTCCATCACGTGTTAGAACAGAGGCGTCCGATAAAGTGACAATACGTTAGTGGCCGTTTGACGGCAGTGAAAGGGTGAAGTGAAGAGGCGACCAAGGAACAATTACCAGTGAAGAGGAGTAAAAACCAGCGACAACAGAGAACACAAGCCCGCAACTGACTCAAAAACTGAGTGGATAGGGTGTGATTGATGTTTTGTTTTTTTATTCTTTTGGATTCCATGTAAGTCACCAATTATCATATTTATTTTTTTTATATATATGTATTAAAATTGTTGTTTTCAGTGAACCCCTGTTAATTTATGCTTTCCGAGGAAAAGTTATTAACCCCTTCAGGATAAGAACCACCTCAACAAAAGTGAAACAGGCGGGTTCGTCATGGTGAGGCATACATTCACATACGGATTCAGGCAACACTTCTTGAGTTTTGACTGAATATGCGGCATGAATCTATTCTTCCAGCAGCGACAAAGCACAGTTTCTGACACAGACCACCACACACAGTAAAAGAAATTTTTTACTAGACAAGAGCAAAAATTAGCTCCAGAAAAGAGCTTAATGAGCTCACAAGTAAATACAGTGAAAAAGGAAAGAGAAAATCAACAAGGAAACAGTCCAGGTGAAATCCTGGAACTATTGAATTAAATTTTGACTTAGCTTCTTTAGATAGTGTGATGATTCATGTGGGGAGACAATGAATCAGAGTTCTGCTCGACTCGGGAGCTCAAACTCTGTGCATTAGTACAAAATTTTGGAAAAATATGCATAATCACCCTCGATTAGTAGGTGATAAAAATAAATTGCCTAGCATAAGAGGAGTGGCTGGCAGAAGTATTAGGCCCATGGGATTGGTTTGGTTGTATTTCTCCATTAATGGAATACCCCAGTCCCAGGAAGTCTTGGTAATTGACGAACTGAATAGGAGTCTGATTTTAGGGTTGGATTGGATATCAGAAAATAATGTTAACATCTATTGGGGATTGAGAAAAATGAAATTGAATGGACAATTAATTCCACTTGTTAAAGACTTGCATCTGTCATGTTTAACCCGTCTAGTGAATGACATTGAGTTGAAACAACAAATTACTTGTGTTTGTACAGCTACGGCTGTAGGGGTAAGATCAACTTTTGACACTGAATTTTTAGAACATCATGGTTTAAAGAAAGGTCATATTGCAGAGCAACCAGGGTTAAAGGTCTGTAACAGTATTGTGAGTAAGAATTTTGGTAATATACCAGTTATGCTCATTAGCAGTACTAATAAGCATTATACATTGAAACGAGGTTGTATTGTAGAAAAAAAGTTGAACCTTTAGCTGCCGAGGGAAGACTTAGTAGATATTAAACAGGACTTGAAGAAACTTAGTACAGTTGAGAACAAAGAAAATGATAATCAAATACAGAAAGTGCCGCAAGAGAATAGGGAAATGTTAATGAAATTAATTCAAGAACAGAAGGGCTTATTTGCAAAGAAACTGATAAGGACTTAACCCAAATCTACACAATAACAATGAAAATAGATACAGGGGATGCAAAGCTTATTAAGAGTTGAGCTTATCATGTCCCACTGTCGAAACGAAAAATTATGGGTGATGCCATACAAGAAATGTTAGATGCAGGCATTATCCAAAGGTCACAGAATGCAGAGAGCTTTCCTTGTCTGCTTGTAAGCAAGGAGGGTGGCTCTCATTGGTATTGTGTGGATTTCAGACGTCTAAACCAGGTAACCAAAGCCATGAGCTGGCCTTTGCCACTCATTGATAACGTGTTTACCTTGTTAAATGGATGTAAGTATTTCACTACCCTTGACTTGAAGTCAGGTTATTGGCAAGTCAAGATGGGTGAGGCTGATAAACAAAAGACAGCTTTTACGTGTCACAGAGGGTTATATGAGTTAAATGTAATGTGTTTTGGATTACAGAATGATGTGTCATCTGTGTTTCAGGAGGTCATGGTGGTTTTCCTTGACGGAATGAGCGATTTTTCATTAGCATACTTAGATGACATTTTGGTGGTTAGTTGTGATGCGAAGTCCCATACTGAGCATTTAAGGGCAGTTTTCAAGGGCCTAAGCAACAAAAATTAAAATTAAAAGCTGAAAAGTGCTCATTCTTTCAAAGTGAAACATCTTATCTTGGTTTTGTAATCACCAGCAATGGGATTAAGCCCAAATCAAGCAAAGTTGAAGTTATCAGGAAATTAGGTCCACCTACCTCAGTAATGGAAGTAAGGAGCTTTATGGGAATGGTGTCATATTACCAGAGGTTTATACCAAAGTTTAGTGAAATTGCACAGCCTTTGAAAAATCAGGGTATTTCTGTCACATAAATTGGGAGCATCACAACAGAAGTGGTCAACACTTGAAAAAGAGGCATTTGCCATCTCATATGCCTTGGAAAAACTCAACAATTATTTACAGGGTGCACAGTTTGTCATCAAGACAGACCATGTCCCTTTGCGATATTTGTTGAGGAGTCCACAAAATAATGCCATAGTTCAACATTGGGCATTAAAAATAGCTAGTTATAATTGCAAAATTGAAGATTTACCCAGGAGACAAAATACTTGCACAGATATGCTATCCAGGTTACCTGATGGGTTAGTGAATGTCAACTCAAATTACAAAAATATCAGTTATCGAGATTTAGATATGAAATTAGAGCAGAAAACAGATAGTAGACTTATGGAAATCAAAAAGAAATATCTTAGTAGTAATATCCCAACCACCAGCAGTAGTAGATATATGTTGATAGAAGAAGTGTTGCATTATATTAGTATTAGTGTTACAGTCGATAACCCACAGGTGAGGTTATGTATACCTGTTCAGTTAACAGGTGATGTGTTGAGACAATACCATGACAACTTAGGACATTTGGGGATTGATAAAGTATACTATAATATTAGGAGAAAATATTTCTGGCCAGATTTATATAAACATCCTTATCATTATGTGGAAAAAATTTTTACCTGTCAAGCTCAGAATATGAGAAAAGTACACTTACCAATGCAAGAAGCTGACATGCCGTCATATCCTTTTGCTAAAATAGCATTGGATATAAGTGTTCCGTTCCCAACTACACTCTTGGGGTACAAATACATAGTCACCTTTATTGACATGTATTCTGGATGGCCTGAAGCATTTCTGGTACCAGATAAGAAAGCGGAAACGGTTGCTTATCTATTAATAGACCAAATATTCTCAAGATTTGCTTGTTCATTGGAACTGTTAATGGACAAGGGATCCGAGAATTGCAATGAAGAAATGAAATACTTGACTGGACATTTAAAAATTCATCATGTGATCACTTCATATTACCTCCTCAGTCAAATGGGGAAGTCCCGCAGAATGCTGAAAGATGTCTTATCTAAAATGTAACAGAAAAACCTTGACATTTGGGACTTGTTCATTAACCAAGCTCTTGCAGCCATCAGATTTAATGGGAGTGAATCCTCTGGATTTTCTCCCTACTATCTGCTGTAAGCAAGGGATGTGGTTTTGCCACTGGATACAATTTTTAAACCCAGACAGAAGAGAAGAACCCCATAAGATTGCTATCCAAGAACAGAATAGGGTATTTTCTGAACAGCAAGCATGACAGAAAAAACGTTACGAAACAACAATGCTTATGAGTAGTATGTCATGGAAGAAACGGACCCCATCAGGGGAATCTCATTGGGATCTCATGTGACATCATAGTCACATAGAGGCGACATGTTGTGTCATAATGGTACCCAACGTGAGTGGCCATCTTGTATACATCATCCCCATAGTGATACATGGTGTTAGTGTGCATGCACAGCACGTGTTGTTAGGGTGATACATGTTTCCATCGTCCATTTTGTATACTGGAGGCTGCCATTTTGGTTTCTATGGTTTTACTGGGGAAATCAGAGCCAAGTAAACAGTTATGGGGTTGTTTGTGATAATCGTATGAAGTAAAGATGGATTCTGGGAAAAATCCGAGCCAGAAAACTACTCTAGTTCAATCGAACTTACCCCAGGGCCCTACTCGGTCCTATAGCACTACATGCTGCTCTACTACAACTACAAAATATTCTGGTGGAAATTCATACTAAATAAAGACAATTTCAGTGACTTGGAGAGATTGTTGGGTTCATTTGGGTAATTAGACTTACTCCTATTCAATCCAACTTACCCCACTCCCTCGGTACTATAGCAATACACGCTACTCTTATAAGTAGGATTCTTGAAAAATCTGTAGTAAATAAAAGTGGATTTTGGTGATTTGGAGGGATTGTCGTGTTGTTTCTGTAACTCTATGAAACGGGAAATTACTCTTATTCAATTGAACATACCCTCTGAACATAGCCCTATCCTATAAGAAGCCTTTGGGTCACAGCAACCACATGCTACCATATTAACCAAGATGGCTGCTTCAAGTATACAAAATGGACGACAGAAACACTATTATCCTAACAACATGCACGGCGCATGTGCACTAACACCACATATCACTTTAGGGATGACTCACAAGATGGCCGCTTATGCAGGTTACCAAGACATTGCAACATGGTGTCCCTGGGACACGTGGCTATGACATGAGATCCTCCGATTAGATCCCCTGATGGGTCCCGTTTCATCCCTGACATAATACTAACCACCAAAACACTAAAAATCGCCCCAATTTCCACTTTCACTAACATCCTTGATAATTGCTGCAAAAATACTATACCATTTACTGAATAAATGAATACAACTTATGAAAGGTTCTTCTGCAGCAAGATCCACTTAAGGGTTTCTGGCAGGACACACAAAATGCAAATAATCATCAGAATTTCAACATCTGCATATATCATGGCGATCATGTGCCCTGTTTCAATAAAGTGTTGACAATATATCGACTAGGAAGTAAAAACAGGAATATCTGGCATAGTTTCCAAAAATTATTAGTCCTGATATGCCAACAACAAGCAGGTTGAGATAACTAAAACTGCATTGTGCAGTGTGGAGCAAGACAGGGGAGTATAGGTGGGATGGTAACCTACACAAGAAATACCTTTATTCTCTGAGAGAAGAAATTGCTCTTTTTAAAGATTTATTTTAAAATGTCTCACACTGGTGTGGGAAAATTTGAAAATAAGCCTAGAAAAGCATCATTTCCTTGTTCCGCAGAACAGAATTACGGTTTTCATAACCTCTCGAATTAAAGGCAATTCTGTCCAACAATTTTTTAAACTGAAGTCACTTCGAGGAAGAACAGTTCATTATCAAGACTGTGGTAACTAATTCTCTGATGCCACCAATGAGAACATTAACCCAGCTTACAGTGAGAAAGCAATCCTTGATGAAGCTACCGAATGTTTGTGCACTGCATAAGTCACTTGATCCTGATGTTATGTCTTAAGAATAAGAACTAATATATTACTGATCATATCTTATCTACATGTACACCTGTGCATTGGTGGAGAGATGTACATGCAGGTGAGCTATGAGATGAAATTATACACGCTTGGCTAATATCACAAGGTGGCCGAGTCACGGGTCAAGGAACAATTAACTAAACAACATTTAATTAAAGAGCATCACCGAGATTGACTTCAACATCCATCCTCTCAGCACATATAAGCAGGATCAGTAAATCATTTGTACAAGTTTCACGAAGGAATATCGAACCTGTACACATTACAGGTAATGTAATCTGAACGCACCTAAGTTTGCAAGATCCAATGGCACGTGCATTTAAAAAACTGCCTGAAAAACAAATCTAATGAACTTCGCGCTTATTTGTAACACAAACAAGAATCATTGTTAATTTGCTAACAAAAAAATTATGTTATGTTGCCAAGTTCTCTCAGTATTTGACACTCGGCGGCAGCGTGCCACGTCTTGAAAGAATCTTCTGTCTGATAACATTCTCACAAGGGGGTATGGCAGAGGCATATATTTCTATAATCTTATCGAGAGGTTTAGACATGTCTTTGGGACTGAACGGTTTCTTGAACACATTGGACTGGTGATCATCAAGAGGCAACTCATTCCGAGCACCGTACAGTGCATACGTGTACTTTGTAATCACTCTGATTGTGCCTTCTGTTGGATAGACTGTGGTCAGCAGAGTGGATTGGCACTTCCTACCCTTCCGTGTGAAGGCAATTGTGTAGTCGCAGCCAGTGTAAGCATGGAAAGCAGGTAATATTAGACAATATCGTGGACCTATTTCCTCTGCAATGGAATCGACATTCCAAATGTCCCGACTTGTTGTATTAATGTCCATCTATGCCTGGAATATAATTCTGTGGCTATGGTGGTTAAGTAGAACAAGAATGTCCGTATCTGAAGCTTGAATAATCAAAAAAAACGCTTGAAGCAGCGGATGGCAAATGCAAGCAAATGTGGGTGTCTGCCTCTGGATTTCGCACATCAAATGCTGCATGCGTAGCACAATGCAGCCTACAAGAGGGTTAATAGATGGAAAATAAACTCTACTAAGACAATTGTTAGTTAGAATGAATAAATACAAAACAAGAGAATTAATTTGAGTATTAAACTTTGTAATTTGCAGTTTAAACAAGTATTATAATTGAGGGGAAATATATGAAACAGGACAGAGTAGGAGACGACTGTCTGGCGATTAAGAGTCTAAAATTTAAATTTAAATTGTAATTAATCAGAAATTAATAAAACAGGACAGTTTCATAGATGAGTGTCTATGAAACTGTTCATCGGAATGTCATGTATTCTCCCGAATATTGGAGATAGCCTGACATCTGAATAGTTTACAACCGCTAGAGACAACTCGGGGAGGGGGGGGGGGGGGTAATTACCCTTTGAATTGAAATGGTAGACCCACCGCTGGCTTCAGATAATTCAACATTGTTCTGTTCCTATCTTAGTCACGCAGTCTTCGTCATGCTGGCGAGTGGAAGATATAATCCACTGGTCAGTCGGGTAAAAATTAGTCACAATCTGATTTTCCAACAGGCAGAAAGGAACAGAGTGTTGGCATGGGCTTTGAGTGAAAAAGCCGCTTCGATAAAACTTCGTTAAATAGTTAAGTCGCGTCAATATTAGATTTGTGTGTTAAAACTACTGGAACCCAAGAAGTCCTGGTGTACTGGTATAGAAGCTGACATCCGACTGGTGTGGTGTAATATTAAATGATGTCATTACATTTTAAGCTCTGAGAGTTTACTTGATCTTTAATTAATAAACGAAGGAAGAAACTGAATCCACGAGTTCCAGTCTGTTTGTTGACTTCCCAATTGTTCAGCAGTAGCATAGCTGCCATTTCAGAATAGAAACTGTTTGCCACAAACATAAACTATCTACCCTTGCTGCAAAACAAAGGAGTCACCCCCAGAAGACGCTATTAGAGTCCTAACCTAGACGATCATTAAGGCCTTGTAACAACTGTCTTCTTTGGTGCTGCGACTGGGGTTTTAAACTGGTGATGCTACAGACCTGATTCCAGCGATACTACGCATCGGGAGTTGATACAAAGTATCGGAACTTCGATACAAAGCATCGGAACTTCGATACAAAGCATCGGAACTTCGAGACAATGCATCAGACTCATCAGCGGAGCAGTGGAGAACTGTCTGTTCCTAAGATTTACACTGTAAGTACAACATTGTATTCGTTCACTTTACATTTCATTACCAAAAAGTCTGTTAACTCTGTATAAGTTCTATTAGCCCATGAAAGTTTTAGATAGGGAAATATGGCGACAAATTTACCGGGGAGAGTCGTAGAGTTAGACCCTGAAATGCGAAAAAAATAGAGGAAATGATTAGCACTAAAGCTGTACATAGAACAACTACATTAGATGAGCAAATGCAAGAGTTACAGTTAACTAGGGAACAACAACATGAGAAAGAAATGGCGCAGATGGAAACTCATATTTCGGGCATGAAGTTCCTTTTGGAACAAGCAGAAGCTCAGTTGAAACAGAAAGATGCCGATCTCACTTATTCAGAAAAAGGGCAGAGGGAGAAGCTATTTGCCAGTGGTAGGTATAAAAAGAAAAGTGAGAACGCTCAGGAAATTATAGAAGCCATCCAGTGGGTGCAGTCCACCCTTTAACAAGGGAATAGGAATAAGGGCACCACAGCAAATGCCACCCACACCCAAACCCTACACACCCATATCAGATGCATTGATGGTCATCCAGCAAACCTTAAATCTTGGATGAAGGCATTTGATCATTACTCTGTCACAAACGAAATTTCCAATATATGGAAATGCAAGCTGGCCGCCCAGACAAGCGATTATAATTCGCACCCTTGACACAGACCCTACAGTGACGTGGGTGGAATTCCAGAAGGTCCTTCAACATCGCTATGCAGAGGTTATCGACGATGCCAAGGCAAATAACTATCCTCGCCATATGAAACCAGAAAGACATGAGACGGTAGTCAGTTATGGGGTACAACTATTGGATCTCACAAAAGATGCGTATGGGAAGGGTATGGATGAACCGTTAATCCAGACAACATTGGCCAATTATTTCTGTGATGGGCTGTATGAAAGTGACATCAAGACGAAATTGATTAGTAAAGCTCCCTCCAACTCAGAAAAGGCTCTTCCATGGCTCTGTTTGAAACTGGGGTTAAGGAAAAGGTACACAAATGTAGTGAGCTGGCGAACCCATCAAAATCGTATGGTCCAGAATATTATCGTTGACATTATGTAAGTAGGGAAGCTAGTCCTGATGACTCAAGAGACATCCAACCCATGGACGTTGAAATCTCATGAAGAAAAAGTAGGGTACATGTAATTACTAAGTGCCCGGCCCATTAAGGTATAATAAACAAACACCAGGCAAACAAAATGCGAGAGCGCGATATCAGAAACCAGTGACACAACGACAAATCTTGAGAAGACCTATCAGCTACTGGTGTGGAAAGGTGGGGCACCTAAGGGACCAATGCTGTGTGTGAACAGTGAAGCAGGTGTGGGCTGTAATAGCGCAACAGCCAGTACAAGGGTCAATAACTGACATTAGGTGCTTTCGTTGTTGTAGATTAGGGCACATGGTCCGTTCTTGCTGAGTAAGTTAAGAGCATTAAAACGGACAAAACTCAACTTATGTGGGGCAATAGGTAGAGGGCAAGGGATTAAAACTTCTAAACAGGCTCCAAAACTTTGTAAAAATTATATAAATACACAAGTGAGAGATGATATTGGCAGAAATAATTTAAATGTGTGAATGGGAGATAAGGATAAAAATAGAAATTACTCTAGAAAGAAATTGGTCTACAAATGTTTAAATGTAGGACACAAGCAGAGCAAATAAAAATTACAAAACACAGAAAAGCAGGTTTGAATAGAACCAATCGAAGGGAGGTGACCCTACAAAATATACAGACTTCAAGTAACTTTAACCACAGGAAAAATGGACCTCAAACAGGAAATAATTCTGTAAGATGGGAAATAAATAAAGTAAATAAAGAGCAACTTAATGAGCCCAAGAACAGTAACCCTTGGCGGTCTGGTCAAAAGGGTGAGAAATGTGGGCACTTAGATTGTCAAGGTGATAGCTAAAAATTGCGATTTTTTTGCTTATAAGTGTAAATATTTTCGATAATATTTCTGCCTGGGTTAAATGTAAAGTGTAAAGATAGGTATATGACGGACCCTGAAAATGGATTTGTCACTCAAACTCTGGTAACTGAGCATGAAAGTTAATGTTCATTATGGTGCATTTGTTGAACGCCACATGGGCTATCTGATAACAGATCAATAGAAAGAGATATAATATTCTCTTGCAAATCGTTATCTATGTAATTATGGGCAGTTAATATCTAATTGTTGGAAAACAGTGCATCACACATGTTCTGGACACACACCCATATTATGCACCCATCCTGTCACCAAATGTCACAGAGATACTAAAATGCGAGTCTTTCAAAGGAACTTTAAAGTGAGTATTAAATTAAGATAGATCTGAGCGGACATGTTCAAGAGAAGCGATTAAACTGAGAATGAATTTTTTGGCTTTCTAAATAAAAATCAGGGAGTTTCTCGAAAAATTCATTCTAGCCAATTCCAGTATGAAGGTATGTAAGGCTGTGGATCGTTGCGTGTAAATGGGGATGTCGCGTGCTATAGCTTAGAGGAGGTGCTGCATAGGTGCAAAAGTATAGGCATGTTGTGACATAGAGGGGCAACAGAGCTCATATTTAGAATAGAAGCAATTGTGGGCCAAGTCGGTGGCCATATATGAGAATAGGATCAGAAACATGAAGTACGAGCTCAGCGAGCTATTCGCATTTAGGTAAACGGTATTACCTGTTTTAGAAGGCAAGCCATACGAAGGCAGAGTGGGCTTTTCCTGTATGAACATTATTATTCTGAGACAAACATAAGGGAGAATTTAACTTCATTGGTGGTGACTGCTTGTGTGAAAAGCACCAAGTAAAGTAACAATAAGCTAGTGCCCATGCGACGGCAGTGGTAGAGTGACATTCCATCACATGTTATTGATTGACATTTTGTTTTCTTATTCTTTTGGATTCCATGTAAGTCACCAATTATATTTATTTTATATGTATATATATGTATTATAATTGTTGTTTTCAGTGAACCCCTGTTGATTTATGCTTTTCAAGGAAAAGTTATTAACCCCTTTAGGATAAGAACCACCCCAACAAAAGTGAAACAGGTGGGTTCGTCACTGTGTGGCATATGTTCACGTATGGATTCAGGCAACACTTCTTGAGTTTTGGCTGAATACGCAGCATGAATCTATAACTTCTAGCAGCAATAAAGCCCGGTTTCCAACACAGATCACCGCACACAGTCCAAAAATTTTTTACTAGACAAGATCAAAAATTTGCTCCAGAAAAGAGCTTAATGAGCTCACAAGTAAATACAGTAAAAAGGGAAACAGAAAAGAGAAAATCAACAGGGAAACAGTCCAGGAGAAATCCTGGAACTACTGAATTAAATATTGACACAGCTTCTTTACATAGTGTGATGATTCACATGGGGAGACAATGAGTCAGAGCTCTGCTTGGCTCAGGAGCTCAAACTCTGTGCATTAGTACAAAATGTTTGAAAAATATGCATAATCACCCTCAATTAGTAGGTGATAGAAATAAATTGCCTAGCATAACAGGGGTGGCTGGCACAAGTATTAAGCCCAAGGGGTTGGTATGGTTGTATTTCTCCATTAACAGAATACCTCAGTCCCAGGAAGTCTTGGTAATAGATGAACTAAATAGGAGTCTGATTTTAGGGGTTGGATTGGATATCAGAAAACAATGTTAACATCTATTGGGGATTGAGAAAAATGAAAATAAATGGACAATTAATTCTACTTGTTAAAAACTTGCATGTGTCATGTTTAGCCTGTGTAGTGAATAACATTGAGTTGAAGCCAAAAAGTACTTGTGTTTGTACAGCTAAGGCTGTAGGGGTAAGATCAACTTTTGACACTGAAGTTTAAGAACATCATGGTTTAAAGCAACGTTATTTGCAGGGCCACCAGGGTTAATGGTCAGTAACAGTACTGTGAGTAACAATTGTGGTAATATACCAGTTATGCTCATTCATGGTACTAATAAGCATTATACATTGAAACAAGGTTGTATTGTGGAAAAAGTTCAACTTTTAACTGCCAAGGGAAGACTTAGTAGATATTAAACACGACGTGAAGAAACTTAGTACAGTTGTGAACAAAGAAAATGACAACCAAATTACAGAAAGTGACATTCAAGTGCCGCAAGAGAATATGGAAATGTTAATGAAATTAATTCAAGAACAGAAGGGCTTATTTGCAAAAACTGATAAGGACTTAACCCAAACCGACACAATAACAATGAAAATAGATACAGGGGATGCAAAGCCTATTAAGAATCGAGCTTATCATGTCCCACTGTTGAAATAAAAAAATATGGATGATTCCATACAAGAAATGTTAGATGCAGGCTTTATCCAAAGGTCACAGAGTGCATGGAGCCTTCCTTGTCTGCTTGTAGACAAGAAGGATGGCTCTCAATGGTTTTTCGTGGATTTCAGACATCCTACTAGGTAACCAAAGCCATGAGCTGGCCTTTGTCACTCATTGATAGCATGTTTACCTTGTTAAATGGATGTAAGTATTTCACTACCCTCGACTTGAAGTCAGGTTATTGGCAAGTCAAGATGGATGAGGCTGATAAACAAAAGACAGCTTTTACATGTCACAGAGGGTAATATGAGTTCATTGTCATGTGTTTTGGATTACAGAATGTGTCGTCCATGTTTCAGGAGCTCATGGTGGTTTTCCTTGATGGAATGAGCGATTTTTCATTAGCATACTTAGATGACATTTTGGTGGTAGTTGTGATGCGAAGTCCCATACTGAGCATTTAAGGGCAGTTTTCAAGGGTCTAAAGCAACACAAATTAAAATTAAAAGCTAAAAAGTGCTCATTCTTTCAAAGTGAAACATCTTTTCTTGGTTTTGTAATCAGTGTCAATGGGATTAAGCCCGAATCGAGTAAGGTTGAAGTTATCAGGAAATTAGGTCCACCTACCTATGTAATGGAAGTAAGAAACTTTATGGGAATGGTTTCATATTTTCAGAGGTTTATCCCAAACTTCAGTGAAATTGTGCAGCCTTTAGTAGCTCTCACCAAAAATGTGCCGGATTTCAGGGGAAGGGGGCTCAGCAAAAAGCCTTCGACTACTTGAAGGAAAGTTTGACACAGGTAGAATATTTGTGCTATCTGAATCCCAGAAAAGGATATGTTTTATACACTGATGCCTTGGTGACATGTATAGGTGTTGTGTTAATCCAGCCTTGTGAAGATAGTATGGGACAGTTACCCAGGATACCCAACGAAAAACCCAGAGTATTTTTTGTCACATAAATTGGGAGTATCACAACAGAAAGGGTCCACATTAGAAAAAGAGTCATTTGCCATCTCATATGCCTTGGACAAACTCAACAATTATTTACAGGGTGCACAGTTTGTCATCAAGACAGACCATGCCCCTTTGTGATATTTGTTGAGGAGTCCACAAAATAATGCTAAAGTTCAATGTTGGGCATTAAAAATAGCTAGTTATAATTGCAAAATTGAAGATTTACCCAGGAGACAAAATTCTTGTGCAGATATGCTATCCAGGTTACCTGAGGGATTAGCGAATGTCAACCCAAATTACAATATGGATGGTGTAGATACCAATATGGCCCTGACAGTGGGGTGATTAATAGTGATAAAATCAATCCAAAGCGATTTGCCCACGTGTCAGTACCCAAGGAAAGTTCAAGTTTAGCAATGGAGCTTAAAAATATCAGTTTTCAAGATTTAGATATGAAATTAGAGCAGAAAACAGATAGTAGACTTATGGAAATCAAAAAGAAATATTGTTAGTAGTAATATCCCAACCAACAGCAGTAGTAGATATATGTTGATAGAAGAAGTGTTGCATTATATTAGTGCTACAGATGATAACCCACAGGTGAGGTTATGTGTACCTGTTCAGTTAACAAGTGATGTGTTGAGACAATACCATGGTGACTTAGGACATTTAGGGATTGATAAAGTATATTATAATATTAGTAGAAAAATATTTCTGGCCAGATTTATATAAACACACTTCTCATTATGTGGAAAAAATGTTTTACCTGTCAAGCTCAGAATACGAGAAAAGTACACTTACCAATGCAAGAAGCTGACTTACCACCATATCCTTTTGCCAAAATAGCATTGGATATGAGTGGTCCATTCCCAACTACACTCTCAGGGAACAAATACATAGTCACATTTATTGATATGTATTCTGGATGGCCTGAAGCATTTCTGGTACCACATAAGAAAGCGGAAACAGTTGTTAATCAAGTAATAGACCAAATATTCCCAAGACTGGGTTGTTCATTGGAACTGTTAATAGACAATGGATCCAAGAAATGCCATGAAGTAATGAAATACTTGACTGGACATTTAAAAATTCATCATGTGACCACTTCATATTACCTCCTCAGTCAAATGGGAAAGTTGAATGGTTCCACAGAACTCTGAATGATGTCTTAGCTAAAATGTCATAGAAAACCCTTGAAGTTTGGAACTTGTTCATTAACCAGGCTCTTGCAGTCATCAGATTTAATGGGAGTGAATCCTCTGGATTTTCTCCCTACTATCTGCTGTGAGCAAGGGATGTGGTTTTGAGAAGAACCCCATAAGATCACTGTCCAAAAACAGCCTAGGGCATTTTCCAACAGCAAGCATGACAGGAAAAAACGTCATAAAACAACAATGCTTATGAGATGAGAAAGCAAAAGACATTCAATTTGAAGTAGGGGACCCAGTTATGTATTGAGATGGGTGGCCAAAAGGTTGGAGTAAAAGTGGGAATATCCCTTCTCAGTTACAGTGAAAACAGGCCCCTTCAGCTACAGGATAAATGATCAGTTGGCAGGACAAGTTACCAAGTGTCATGGGGAAAATTCTAGTTTAGCTCCATAGAGATGGGAGGTCCCAGCATCAGATAATGGGCATAGAATACACAGGTATGTAGTACCACAAATGCAGTCAGCTGCTGCCAGTGAAGGCAATAGTGAGACTGGAGAGGAGAATGGACAAGATAATCCATCAGCTCCTCTGATTACAAATAAAAGACAGATAAGAGAGAACTCCTCATCTGAAGAACAGGTCGTACCTCTAGAAGAGTTGAGGCATCAGTTACAAAGCTATAGAGAAAATAAGAAAGCCACTCAAGCACTTCTATCAGATGAGCCGATGGATGTGAATATTCATTGTAAGATGGAGAATACTAAAAGTAAAGAAACTGGAGATTTAATTAGTAACATTAGAAATGTCTTACATAATAATGGTGAAGAGAAAACAATTTTGGGTGAAGAGCTCACTGATGACGTTCCCTGGAGTACTGCTGATTAAAGTACAACAGTTCTGCATGAGAGGAGACAGGGTTGCTAGAGTGGGTGACGAAATTATATTGACATTTGATTTGTTGAAAAATAAAAATTCAGCCAGGTCGCTGAAAAGTGGTTTTGCTGGGTTTAGAGTACTTCCAGACATTCACAGGTGCATGGTGAATTATGGAGTTATCAATTTGTATTGGTATGAGCCTCACCCACCATGTTAATAGGCGGGCAGGGATAACTTTTGACTCCAAACAAATTGCAACAGAAACTAACGCAGTGGCATTTGGCTTGACATGCATCAGGGTTGATCATATCCAAAATAGGCCTAAATCAACTAGGCAAAATACCCTAATTAACATAATTGCAAAATGGCCGCCATCTTCAGCTGTGGAATGCAATATCTCACAAACAGCTCATTCTAACACCCATAAATGTATTATAAACACATAGGAAAGTGGTACCCAGGAATCCATAAATGATATACCCATCGATCTGTGATGTCATTGTGACGTCATAACCTAGCTATGATGTCATAAATCATGTAGTTCGCCATCGAGGGGGATTTTTTCTCTGCGTTAGTTTCTGTTGCAATTTTTTGGGGTCAAAAGTTATCCCTGCCACCTAAAGGTGATTACCCTGATATCTGATACTCATGTTATCTTGTACAAATTTAATTAGGTTTACCTTCAAATCATTGTCTAATCTATTCCTTTCTTGTGGACGATAAGCTTTCTTTAGAAGTTCAACTCTGGCCTGTTTGTGATATGGTGAATGGAAAGATTCTGGGCTGGACTGTTGAAGGACCTTGTCATCGAGCAGACACTCATGCAAACCATGAAAGTTACTGGAGGTCTTGTGCATGGTAGAGATGTTATGAATGAGCAACAATGAAATAAGTGGCTGTTGTCGTTACCTGTGTGTGTGACATTCAATGAATCGATGCAAGAACTCACTAACCAGACTTTTGCCACTAGAGAACAACATAAAGAGTTAGCTTCAGCAAGAGTAAAATGTGATAACAAAGATTCCTCAATTGTTTTAGATTTTCTATGTGAGAATAACCCATTCAAGCCAACTCCAGACCTGTAGAATATCACCAGTGGCATTACCACTGATCCATCTGTCAATGCGTATAGTGCCAAAGACGTTGGTGAGAAGATTTTAAAGATGTACAGTACAAATGCATTCGACTTTTCCTTCTCTAAAATGATATTGCTGTTGTGTTTGGGCCAGACAAACCAACTTCACATTGATGTAGAAAAAGTCAACATTGATCCTCAGCTGCTGTTCCAACAGTTGCTGGCCACTGACAATGCAACACAGATGAGAATGACTAAGAGTAATTTTTGCAATATGAACTATCAACACACCCAACTGCTTTATTTGACAAATATGGAATGATTAGAGAAGCCACAGAGTCACAACCAGCTGACAATATCGGACAAAGGTATCAGACTCATGGTTCTGAAACATTGGTTGTGGTTGCGCAGCAGTTTTCAGTGTTCAATTATTGGACACAATTCAGTGGAAAAAGGAAACTCGTTTGATAGTATATGTACTAAATACGTAGTTCGGATCAAGCAGAGCTCAGGTCCTGTCGTTGTGTTTAATGGCTATCTACAGGACCCTTCTACAAAAGACAGCATCCATCAGCGATGATCAAAGAGGCTCGTTGGTGCAAAAGTCAGTGGTTTTACCGGAACAAACTACTGAAGACCATGAAGGAAAAATTCCTAAGTAATGAAATCAACAAATGTAACTCCACCAATCTGATGAAGCAACACTTTGCATCAAGTGGAATAGACACAGAACAGGCAACAGGTGATGCAGACTTTTTAATAGCAGAAACTGGAGTACAATTAGCAGCCATCAGTCTGACCTGTGCTGTTGGTGAGGACACAGACTTGCTTGTAATGTTATGCCATCACACAAATCGCCTCAAAATACCACCAGGACCATTGTTTTTCAAAACCAAAAGAAAGAACGTAAAGCATAGTTTGTGGAACATTGGTCAAGTCTGTGGAGTTCTAGGTGAAGATACCTGTTCGAGTTTGTCATTCATTCACGCCATCGACAAATGTGATACCATGTCTAGACTTTTTGGTATAGGAAAAGCAACACCATTGAAGAAGATGGACAGTATGATTTTCAGGGAACAAGCGGCAGTCTTCTGTGCCACTGATTTACCATGTACTAGTGAGATAACTGAAGCCGGTGAAAAAGCACTGGTGTGTCTGTAGGGAGGAAAAACAGGAGAAAATCTGAATGCACTAAGAGTGAGAAAGTTTAAAGAGAAGGTAGTGACATGTACTACAGCAATCAATGTGAAAACACTGCCACCGACATCTAACACTGCAATGTATCATTCCTTGAGAGTATTTCTTCAAGTCCGTACTTGGATGGGTGATGGAGAGGACATGAAACCTACCGAATGGGGATGGGAAGTGTGAAACAGTGCTCTTCATCCAAAGAAATCAGATGCACTAGTAGCTCCTCAGCATCTTTTGAAAGTAATTTGGAGTAGGTGCAAAGGGGAATGTGCTACCAAAAAGTGTTCTTGTCGCCGAATGCTTGTGGACACTGCAGTGGGGAGACCTGCTCAAACTCGCCAAACCCAGTGATTCTCGCTGAAGAGGAGATTGAAGAAACAGATTGATTTGACATTTGAATGATGGCTATTGATAGAGATTAGACTGTTTACCCCATGAAACAATTCCTGGATTTGTCCCCAACTTTTCATATTTTATGATGTCATAACTGGGTTATGACGTATATTATGAAGTCATATGTAACTTAGACGTCATTGGTAGTGTCATTTTTTTATTCCCGAGTGAGCAAAATGCACGACAAAAATCGTTCCCGACGGCGAACTACATGATTTATGATGTCATAGCTAGGTTAGGACGTCACAATGACATCATACGTGATGAGAGTATCATTTATGGATTCCTGGGTACCACTTTCCTATGTGTTAATAATACATTTATGGGTGTTAGGGTGAGCCATTTGCGAGATATTACATTCCACGGCTGGCGATTGCCGCCATATTAAAATTATGTTAATCAGGGTATTTCGCCTGGGTCAGTTTTGGCCTATTTTGAATATGATCAACCCTGATGCATGTCCAACCAAACGCCACTATGTTATTTTCTGTTGCCATTTGTTTGAGATCACCCCACCCCTTTTTATAGATTAGCAGTGCTCGCCTATAAGCTATGCATTCCGTCTTGTTGTAGGAGCACGATGTTGCACCGGTGTTTCATTGGAAGTTTGTTATTGGTAGCTATAAATGGGACTACTGGAACTGTAATAATTAGAAACAATGTGATATTCACAAAGGTGAAGAAGTTTATACGGTCAATAGTAACTGGTCAACCATCTACGTCCAAGAGTTAAAACAATTTATACAGTTTAGGTAAAACTTGGGGGATCAATTGTCAAACACAAATCGTTACTATGACTTAATTAATGAAAACTTTGAGTTTGTCTGTAAAATGTATGGCAGTGCAAATGATACACTTAATGTTGCATTACAATTGATGATAACGGATACATACCAAGGGATAAGGTTTGTTAATGATCACTATAAGTGAGTGAAACAGGACTTGAATGATTATCGCAAATTAAGGTGGCATACACCCTCGACATTGCAAAAGAAATGTGGACTATTTAATTTCATTGGAGAGGGGTTTTTTTTAGCACTGTCACCAAATCGGGTCTAAGAGGTATTACGAGAAATCTGGATCGATTGTCAAGAAATCAAGAGAAAATGCATCATGTGTAAAGGCAGAGTTTAACCATAACTAAATTGACCTATGCAGCAGTACAAGAAAATAGGGAATTCATATTAAATTTGTCTGAGCTGGTAACCGATTTTTGGGAGAAAGTTACCCGACAGCTTCAGAATATAGAAAATCAACTCTCTCTGATTGAACATTTTATGCTTACATATCATCAGTTAGAAATGGTAGTGACCCAAATAGAACTGATGATTATGACTACTGTAAAATATATGTGTGGCACGTATGAGCAGATGGATGTATTAGCTGACAAAAAGTTATCACCGTGAATCGTTAACCCGACCTTGTTCATAACTGTGTTACACAGTTTACAGGGGAAGCTTGATGATCGTTCACAATTACCCCTAAATTTAAAGAACGAACTCTGGCAGTACTATCATTTATTAACCACGACACCAGTTTTTGCACAAGATAAATTGGGCATTATAGTAAAGATACCTTTAGTGAACACTAATATTCGGTTCGAGATCTTTTGAGTACAGGAATTACCTGTACCTTTGAAAAATTCCACCACGAACTTCGATTGCCACGACCAACAAAGGATGAAGACTTTTGCATCTGTGAAAGTCCATGCACGTGAGGAACCCCCCCCCCCCCCCCCCCCATGGTACCGGGTGCAAGAACAACCGATTTGGTCAACATATCCAGTATTTGATAATCTTTCTAATGCTCAGAACAAACACTTTTCTAGGTGGAAGCTTAGTAAAAGGATCAATATGCTATCAGGTTTTGGTCACTCTGTCACTTGTGACTGGACAGCATTTTTTTTGCGAGATCAAACCCTCAAGTCACAACGCCATATGTCTGCTTACATTCTGAGTTATTGTCATCGTCTCGGCTACAACAGCATTGCTTGTGGGAGGACAATCTATGTTAGGCATGTATGAAACCAGTTGGTTTGGCACGTTTTGTGCTTTGTGCTTCTGTGCTTTGTGCGTCGACGATGAAATGAAACATGGAACACATTTATGTCGCTGTATAAAAAAATCACATAAATAGACCCGTTTCCGATAAGGGTCTATCATTTTGCATCGTAGGTTTGGTATTCTTTGATGCCCTTTTTGTCCCATTTGTGGCATATATATTGCCCGTGTTTTTGAGCATCCGTTGACGCACCACCAATAGATGTTGGTGATTTCTGAAAATCATGCGATACAGTCTCAGCTTGATAGAATATATCCATGGTATCATGGAGGGCATCTGCTCCCAACAAAGTGTGTGTCAGCTCATTGTGATAATCGAATGCCAATCCTGCCTATAATCCGAGTGTGGATCCAGCAGGACAATGAGCTTCTTCTCCAGCGGGGCATACACTAGTTTTCAACTTGTCTGTGGCACGATATTTTATACAATCTCCCAACTTGTTTATCAATGTCACTATTGTTTTGCTCTCAGTCAAAAATTTTAAAGTCATTGCTGTCAGAATATATTTCACGTACCATGTGTTACAATGAAGAGGGCACCCTGACTCATGCAATCCACCAGACACGTAACTGTGTCTGAAAACTGTTCGGTATTGGGACCATCGAGAACACCAAAGAAATTTGTTTGTAGATCCTGGTTTACCCCTTGACCTCTCTTCAGAGAATAGACAGCTAGCGGATCACTAAGTGGTTCTTGTTCGATGCCTTTTAAGACCCGTTGGAGAGGGAAAGCCGTTTTGTGACCTGACATTCAAGTATTCATTTAAAATCATTCCTTGCACTGATCAACGAACAGTCTACTTCCGAATATGTACAACTGTCCCACCTCGTTTGTAGATTCTGGAGCTGAAACTAATTTCACCATTTAGTTGTTCCTGTACCTCCTGAGGGCAGGTCTATAGTGAACTCTGATGCCCAAGTATGCTAAAGCACTGAGAGATATTATCGATATACCGATATAATATTTGTGAAAAACAAAATTTGACGCTCGTTGTCAATATGTTGTCCATGTATACCTAAAACAGTGATAATGCTGGATAACTAATGTAAATTGGCTGAGCCCTGGAAATCCTTTCTAAAGTGGATTCTTCTGCGGAAGAACCTTTCTTAAGTTGTATTTGTATAATCAGGAAATGCTGAAGTATCTTTGCAGCAAATATCATGGATGTAAGCAAAAGTGGAAATTAGGGCAATTTTTCGTGTTTTAGGGTTCTGCCGGATAGCTGTTTCTTGCTGTGGATAAAGCTTTCTTAAGTTGTTTTTCTGTTGTCAGTACATTTGAAGTATAACCACGGTAAATATCAAGAATGTACGCAAAAGTGGGAATTAGGGGATATGGGAGGTTTTTACGGGTCCCTCTCGACCCTTTATGCTGCAGTTGCGGAACTTAAGAACTCGGTTTCTTCCATGAGGTCGGTGGCTATTACAATCCGAGCATATCAAATCTTTTGTGCGCAAGAGTGGAAATACAACTGATCTGGCTGCCTGACTATTAGTTTGGCTGCTACCTGCAAAGAATTGATAGGCATTTTGTTATATCAGTGAAAGGTATCCGTTCAGGTAAATGCCTATTGCTTGATGATGTAATTCAATTGTTTGAGGAATTTTCGAAGTTCCACGGAAGTGGGATTCCTGGAACGCCGCTAGCCGTTACTGTGATATTTAGTTTATGAAAGAGAATTGTGATGCTATAGAACAGTTAGTCAATATTGATAAATATTAGCCAGATTGTTTCAGATTAGAAGGAAATGAGCAAAATATTGTCAATGTAATGTAAACACAAATGTTTGTGATAATGCTCGAGTTGTTGAAACATAAAATGAAATGTAATAAAACTTGCTAAAAGTATTGTTATTGTTATTGTGTTGTTATTAATTTAATTGAGTAATTAAAATTACAAAATATAATCTTAAGCTGGTGAGTTCGGGAGTTAATTTGTTGGTAATATCATGGAGATATAGGGTAGAAGCTAAATATTTAAGCACTTTACCAGTGTTTTATAAACTCGTTATTTCATAATCTGTTTGTGGTCGCATATTTTCCCTGTGGCTTGGAATATTCATGTGTGTTAAGCCAATATCTGGGTTCACTATAATGTTGCTTATTAATGTACGACTGTGTGACACAGTAGTCTCTTGTGTGTTTCCAAGTGCTATAAGTTTGTTTGTTTCAGTGAATGGATTACTGTTAGCGGCAATATCAAGTGATGCAGTGAAGGTCTGGGTAGCTGGTGTTGATCCTCCAGTAATCTGTTCTATTGTCAAAATGAAAGATATCGCGGGAAGGCTGTGGGTGGTTCACTTGTCCCATCAGGTACGTCACCCACTTCGGGGATTTTCTGTCGGTGTGTTTTTTTTATATAATATTCTTTCCGTTTGAATGATATATTGCAACTAATGCATTTGGACAACCCCTTTTTGGCGTGTGTGATGTTGACATGTCTCTTGAAACTTGGTCTAAATTTATAAATGTAACCACAGAACTCATATAAATAAGGAGCCATAATCACTGAAGGTGTTAGTCATAGCCTTTTCTCTCTCGTTTGGGAATGTGCTTTTTATAGTGCAGATCCAATAGACTTCAGAAAGTCTGCGCAGTTCAGTAGTATTGGGTCCCTCTGGGTCGGAGTGTAGTACCTGTATAATACAATAGGCAATGTCAGATATTGAATGATTAATTCCACTGAAGTGGATAACAATGTGAGTGCCCCACTTGTGTTTAAGATTAACTCAGGGACTTGGTTTGAACAAATTTGAATCTGATTCCCATAAGAATAAGGCTAATGTATACCATATATCGTAAGTTTCTGATCGGGGGGGGGGGGGGGGTTGTGAGAAGAGTTTTAAAGAATATTCCTCATATTGAATCAAATTAACATTTGGGCTTCTATAGGGATCCCAAATATCAACCCAGGGACTTGGTTTGAACAAACATAGATCTGTCCTCTTTAAGGATGCTGTATTCCAAATAGAAAAAGATTCTGATCGATGGATCTGAAGAAGATTTGTAAACATTATTCCCTATATTGCAGTAAGTTAATGCTTGGTTTGTTATCTAAATGCAGCTCCAAACAAGGAGGAAAGCCTGCCCAATGAGGTCAATGAACACTGGGGGAGGCTTGGGCATATTTTTCTAGCATCTTATTGGTAAAGCCTTTAATGGCGGAAACATATCAATCAACGAAAGGCATTTCTTTACATATTTTCTTCTTAGTATTTGGCACCCCTAAGGATGGTGTATACCATGTATCAAAATATTCTGATTGAGGGCTCGTTAAAAGATTTTTGAAGGATATTCTTCACACTGAACCAAGTTAAAATTATTTAAAATTATTTGGGCTTCAATAGGGAGCCCAAATACTAATCGAGGCGCTTGATTTGAACCAAACCATAAATTGACCCCCATCAGAATGTTTTTTACCAAACATCAAAAGATTTTGACTGGTGGATTTGAAGAAGATTTTTAAAGATTATTTCCTATATTGCAGTAAGTTAAAATTCGGGCTCCCATAGAGATCCCAATTAATAACTGATAGACTTGATTTGAAGAAACGTGAATCTGATCTCTGCAAGAATTCTGTATACCATATATCAAAAGCTTCTGACTAGTGCTTTTCGAGATAAAGAGTTTTAAAGATTATTCCTCACAGTGTACTAAGTTAAAATTCAGGCTTGAATAGGAAGCCCAGATGTTGACATAGGGACTTGGTTTGAACAAATATTTAGATCTGATCTCCCAGAGGATGCTGTATACCAATATCAAAAGATTCAGATCTGAAGAAAATTTTTAATGATTATTCCTCATATTGAACAAAGATAAACCCCCCTCCCCAAAAATGGAGCCCAAATATTAACTGGAGGACTTGATTTGAACAAATGTGAATCTGACCCCCTATAATGATGTTGTAGCCAAATATTAAAAGATTCTGACTGGTGATTATGTTGAGGAAATATTATTTATAAAGAGTACACCTCATATTGCACGAAGTTAAATTTGGGCTCCAGTTTTCAGTCCAAATGAAAACAGAGTGGCTTAATTTGGACAGTGACTGAATACAACAGCTCACCCTGACTTCTAGTAAGGTGAACTAAAATTCAGAATAAAAAATTCCTTTCCTCATGATCATCTACACTTCATACTCATTTTGTACACCACATTTCGAAAAAATCTGGCATAAAATGGTGGAATTAAACAAATATCGTTGACAGAGTGCTCAATGATGGAATGGGTCTTAACACCGGTGTGCCTCGATATCTTCCCACCTGTATACCCCTCCCCCTCCCGGGGGAGAGGTCCTAAGATATCCTCCCTTCCGAGAGGAAGTTATCCCAGGATATCTTCCCCCACCCTGGATTTCTTTCCCCACCAAAAAAATAAAAATAAAACTACTTATAATAACATACCATTTATTTACTGAATTTTCGTCACATTAACATTGAAAAAGTTGTTCAAACTCTTGAATACATACATTTATGCATTTCCTTTTTAGTACAGGTCAAAATATGATTATCTTCCTCTTCATCCATTCCCATAGAAACCATTTGAAAAAATAAAAAATGGGTTTTATTTACACTCTCACCCAACCCTAACAGTCCAAGCAATGGTTTTAACGGTCATATGAAAGTCCACAGGACTTTGATATTGTGACAGGGGATTGTCCATGCCCTGTTGTCTCCCTCCTCTTCAGCCCCCACCCATTGTCAATGTTATATCACATTCATGAAAAAAGCTATATTATAATGAGATACTATTAAAACTCTTCTACTGAATTAGAATTAGCCAATTACAATCTTGCTAAGTTTTTTTTCAGATTTTGACAGGGTGAGGAGGGAAGATGCACAGGCCTGGTTATCTTCCCACACCCATGTCAAAATATAATACTATATTACGGGCTACGGGCATCGGGCATATTAAGTCGTAACTCCTTTAAGATCCTATATTTATTGCGATAACACACTTAAAATGCCAAGTGCATAGATGATCCCCTTCTTAGCGATAGAGGATGCCAACCATGTCACCATGCTCCCATGGAAAGGCGTGTCTTACTCAAGGACAAGTTTAGTTCAGTACATCTACATTGTACCTAACGAACTATCCTCATACATCTGTGTAATTTCCAGATTGAGCAATTGGGATAAAAAAAAAATAATCCCCAAATTTCAACCTAACCATGTCATGTGACCTCATAGTGGAACAAGTTCGTTCCTATGAGAGGCCAAATGATATAGTCTTGTTGAACATTTTGAAAAATTTGGGGAAAAAATAATTAAAACAACAATTTTTGATACTGTGTACACTGGTAAAGGGTTAATAAGCCCTCGATTAAAACAACACTATTCAAACTAGAATGATGTCACGTACAGAGTCTGACTGTCCCAGCAATGACAATGCTTAAGACACAAAATAGTCTGAGCTCTTTTTTGTTAACCGTTTATCTAACAAATCGTGCAGATATGGCAGATTTGTTAGATGAACAGTTAACAAAAAAAGAGCTCACAGTCGTGATATACGAACATTGCTATTCAAATTTTATTTTTTCATTTTTCTACCCCAAAATATACATCATGGCCTATTAATGGAACTAGCGTGATCAGCTTGTTCCAATAAGGACTAATAAGCAGTGGTTAGAAGTAAAAAATGAAACAATCTAATGTTTCAGAAAAATAATTTTCATTGTTGGCTTCAACTTGTGTTAGGTAAAGGGTTAAAGATGTAGTACATAAAAGAATCACTAAAATCTTCTATGATAATACTACTGAAAAATAATTTTGGTAAAAAGTGACAAGAAAAATGTTCTACTTTTTCATCTTTCTGAAAGAAAGTATAAAATTATGTGTCTTCTGAAAATGTCAACAAAATTTGTAGTCAGATCATCAGCTGCATACCTCTGTTGATTAGGAAGTAGCAAAGTATACTATTATTTATTTATTATCTGTATCTGAATTCCTGCTAAAAAGAATGAAAACTAGAGGTGTGACTGTCCCAGATGGGCCTGTCTATAACCCCCGCCATCATGATAAAACTAAGACGAAAAGTGGGACAACTCTGGAAAAAATCCGATCGAAACTATAATCACAGGTGCACAGTTTCCCATGGAAGTAAACATCCTTACCAAGTTTCAAAGAAATCGACCCATAATCATCTGAGAAAAGCTGCGGACAAAATTCTAGGCATTTCAGATATTCTAAGACGAAAGGGGTCATAACACTGGCAAAAAAGTCTGATCACAACTATAATCGCTGGTGCACAGGATCCCATGGTAGTAAACATCCATACACAGTTTCAAAGGAGTCGACCCATAAACATCTGAGAAAATCTCTATCAGATATTTTAAGATGAAAAGGAGCATAAGTCGGCAAAAAAAATTCCGATCGAAACTATAGGTGCACAGGTACCCATGATTGTAAACATCCATACCAGGTTTCAAAGGAACTGACCCATAAAAATCTGAGAACATCTCCGGGAAAAATTCTAGGCCTGCTTTTTCAAGTCGAAAGGGGGTATAATTCTGGCAAAAATAATCCTACCAAAACTATAATCGCAGGTGCACAGGTTCCCATGATGGTGAACTTTCATACCAAGTTTTGGGCCGATTAATCCATAAATGACTGAGAAAATCTCCAGACAAAACTATGTTTACGAACAGACGGACAGACAGACTACCGATCAACGATTGATACATCTTGTGGCTAACTAATAACTCCCAATCCTTCAAATATGCATTTGGGGAAAAATTGCCTAAATGACACGGGGGTGGGGAGTGGTGGGAGGGGGGGTTATAGGAGTCAAATTTTTATTTGCAAGTAATGACTCACAACCTTCAGAAAGCATTTTGGGAAAATTTGCCCAAATGACATGGGGGTGGGTAGTGGCCGGTGCATCTAGCAGTTTTCATCAGATAACAGTGGTCATCAACCTTGAGATGGAGCTGTACCCAAAGAGATGTATACCAAAAAAATGATATTTGGTTACTAAAGTTTAAGTTATTCCAGAAATAAGCATTACACGATATTTCCCAACAAAGGATAATAATTCCCATATTTTCATCGGATATGATTGATCATCAAACATAACGTAGACATTGTTGCTAAAGAGTCATACACCAAAAAGAATTGAAATATGTTAACTATTCTTCAAGCCATAAACAAAGTTTTAAAAAAATGTTGATTAAAATATGCAAATTTCCAAGACGAAAAGCCCCATAACTCTTGTGAAAATCATCACACCATGCCAAAATTCGGACGTAGCCTTCATTTTGATAAAACTGAGGCAGAAAGCAAGTTTGGTCCTGATCTATGAATCAAAAATCAAGTTACTATCGGAAACTAAAATGTTGATGGTAATGAGAAATTTCTAATTCGGAAAGGATCACATAAAAATAATTGGACAAAAGCAATAATCAACTTGGCCTGTATTACTATTCTGGGCAATACACATGCCAACTTTCGGTGAGAACAAATAACACAAACTGGAGTTATCGTTCGAAAACCAAAAAACTTAATAGAAGGTCAAATTCTAAGTCAATAAAAGTGAATAACTCATGCAAAAGTAATTGGACGGAACCCATATTTAAGCTTAGCCTGTATTACTAGCTGGAAAGTTCATGCACCAACTTTGGTTGAGATCAAATAATCCAATCTGGAGTTATCGGTCAGAAAACAAACATCTTAATAGGTCAAATTCTAAATTGAAAAGGAGCCATAACGCATCTAAAAATAATTGGACGAAACCCATATTCGAACCTGGCCTGTATTACGAGTTGCCGAATACACATACCAACCTTGGCTGAAATCAAATAATCCAAACTTAAGTTATCGGCCAGAAACCAATTGTTTAGAGATTGACGGACGGAGTCCGGACGGACGGACGGATGGACGAGAGAGACAGACAGACAAGCTGGTGGGCGGGCGGGTAGGTGGGCAGGTTTGGTTTCGGGCGGGCGGTCGGGCGGGCGGGCGGGCAGTCGGGCGGGCGGGCGGGCGGGCTTTCGGGTGGCCGGCTTTTCGGGCAGGTGGGTAGATAGGCGAGTAGACGGGCATTCTGGACGGATCGACGGACGGACAGAAATCTCAGTTTGCCTCATAAGTCTCATATCTTAGTAATTAAGCTCATAATGTATCAAATAAGTTCATAATATTTCGGTAAGCTCATAATGCCTGCCCGGACAAAAAAACTTGTTACATCCCCAACGTAATGTTTGATAGTAACTAACGCTAACCCCAACCCTGAACTGACTCTAACCCTTAATATAAACCCCCCAAAAATCGCTACTTGCCTCTTAAGTCTCATATTTTAGACACTAAGCTCATAATATTTCCAATTAAGCTCATAATATGTCGGTAAGCTCATAATGCCTGTCCGGACAAAAACCCTCGTAACTCCCGTATTATAGCGCGGACGGACGGACGGACGGACGGACGGACGGACGGACGGACGGACACACCGTTTACATAATACAACCGTTTTACAAATGGGCGTATAAAAGGTAATATCAAATTTGAACTGAAACGTATAATTCGACCTGGATTTATCTTCTGGACAACGTGGAGACAGGGTGCGGTGGACTGATTCCACCGCATCAGTCCACCGCACCCCGTCTCCATGTTGTCCAGAGATATTGGAGACAACATCAAAGTTCCTCATTCCCATTTCCTTACCATCTGTATCACTTCTGTTAAAACAAAGAAGAATGCTGCAGAAGGCATTTCTTTATATTTCATGAAGCTCAGGTTATGAGATATAAAGCTGCATACAAGTAAAAGAAATTATGTCTGTAAATGCAATTATTAAAAGTTGTATTTATCATGTAAGAACAAAAAGTAAAGTATGTGGTAGAAGCCCAATTTCAAATTTAGAGAAACAAAGTTCGAAAACCGTTTTGAAAAGGGTTAAATTAACGTAAATATTCTTTGAAACCACTGTAAGCAACGTCAGTAGACCTTCTTCTCTATGAAAAACTATGACGTTGTGACAGTGTTTGGAGAAAGAAAGGTACAACTGTGAAAAGAAAAACTTTAATCCGAAACTTTAAAACTGGAATACTAAGTAAAATGGACTGCAAAAAGGGGTTAAACAAACTAATGTAAATGCAATCATTAAGCTGTATTGACTATGCAGGACTTAAAGTAACAAAGTATGTGGTAAAAACCTAATTTCAATTACAAAGAAACTAAGTCTGAAAATATATTTAAAAGGCGCTAACATGCTTCCAATATTAATTAAAATCACTGTAGAAAGGTTCAATAGACAGTAGACATTGTCCCAAATGAGAAACAGTGACATTCCACTAAACTGTTTGAAGAATTAAAGGTATAACTTTGTGAACAAAAAAAACTTTAACCAAAAACTTTAATCCGGAAGTTCAAAGTAAAATTGACTCACAATAGGGTTAAATATGTCCAAAAATATCATGAAACAAAATGAGAATGATACAGTCAATAGTAATTAATATTAATTAAAAAGAAAAAACTTTAACCTTCACTAAAAAACTTTAACCACAAATTATAACCAAAACTCTAAATATTAACAGATGGACGGGCGGTTGGATGAAAGTCATGACTATAGCCCTGACTGTAAACAGTCGGGCTAATAATGAGAATGATACAATTAAGAGTAATTAATGTTAATTAAAAAGCAAATAAACTTTAACCTTCACTAAAAAACTTTAACCACAAACTTTAACCAAAACTCTAAATATTAACAGACGGACGGATGGAAGGACGAAAGTCGGGCTAAACATGTCAAATGCAATATGTGAAGAATGCATTACCACAAAAACACGCATGGGGGGATTTTCACAAAGATAAATCTCAAATGCTGAGAATAAAACATAACAACATGGTCAGCCAGTGGAACTCTGAAGTTACTGCATCCAGCACTGAACTTGTTAAATACCACGAACACGCCTTAAACTTGGGAACTACATTGTGTCGAGAATTAATGCTTTAAACACATGCATGCAGTTTTCCTAAATCGTAATGATTATTATATACAATGGTATTTGAGCGGCATCCTGTGTGTTAAAAAAATCCACCAAACAAATACACATAAATGAATATTTCTCATTGCTCAGCGAGCCTGGGCTGGCAGGAATTTGGCTCTCCCTGCTATCGCAGGAATTGATGCCTAGTTTTCAATGCAGATGGAAAATTCTGCGTTATGCTTCTTCTTTGAATAATCTTGTAACGATGTTTACTTTTTGTTCATTTTACTTGTGGTGGCATTATAAATTATACTAAAAATTGAACATCTGCTGATTGGAGCAGCTGTGAATCTGGATTGGTCCTGGCGAAGCGAGACCGGTTCTCGTAAGATCACCGAAGTTAAGCAACGTCGAACCCGGTTAATCCTTGGATGGGTGACCATTTGGCGATTGATTCGGGTGCTTCCCGTAGTAGTGGCTGATGTGTGATCGGCGAAGTTTGAGTGTGTGATTCTGCGACGTTGCATCACATGCCAGCTGTGGACGTTGGGAATGTTCACCGGTACAACGCAATCCCCACCGTACCTAGGTGTAAAATAGGGACCTGTTGAGGTGCTTGACTTGTGTGCCCGTCTGTGGAGCACCGGCAGTATGCTCCGTTGAGTTGAGCTGAGAATGTCATAGAATGAATAAAGGGCGTGAACACCTATGATACGAGGTAATAATGTAAGTCAGAGAGCACTGTGGTGGATTCTAGACGTTAAAATAGCAATATTATTATTATAAAGTGGACAGATGTCAGTGGCTGGAAAGCTGGTAATTAAGTCATCCAACGAAGTTAGAATGACTTATTGGGATTGTTAGCCCTTTCTTTATCCTTCCATGGTTTAAGGTATTTCCTTACGATATTTGACACTCTAAGAGCCAGCCATGTGTTTCTACTTCTCAAGTATGGTTGAGATTTTTTCTATCACGCCAAAATCCAGAACTGCACCCAATTTAGGCATTTATCTTACACTTTTAATTTCAATGCCTGTATCAAGCTTCCCAACAGTAAACCCCATCTCTGTCAAAAACCCTATCTAAAAATGTGGTATCGACCTCGGAAATTGTTAACGGTTTTGATCGATATTTTGGGTAACAGTACTGACATCAAGGCCGCCAAAGCTTACATGTCGGCCGGTTTTCGTGAAAGTTTATTGTGTTGTAGAGTTTAAAAAATTAAGAGATTTATTACTTTTTCGATTTATCGCCTTTTGAAGGTTTTAATATCACTTCCAAGAAATTTGAAGGTAATAGCATTGTTTCAGGAAAAAGTTTGTGTGACAGAACATGTTGTATGCAACAAGTCGACTACCACTAAATCACCCTCAATAAGAGGACTTCTCTCTGCAAGAGATACTACAAAACTACTAATGCAGCTCACATATGTTGTATTACCAAATAAAATATGGTCAAAATATGTAAGTATAAATTTTCATTTTGAAGTTATACTGCTGCTCAACTCAGCTAGTTCTGTATTCTGTTTAGTGGCTTATTCAAATTGTATTCTATTCACAAACATTGGAGTCACAATAATAATAATGTTTCTCCCAATACACACCCGCCCCCGTCCCCACCCGCTCCAAAGAAAAAAAAATGAAAAAATAGAACCAAAAATTAAGGAAAGAAGACCACAATTCTTCAGTTTCAACGCATACAGATGTTAAACTTCAAAACATAATTCTCTTACAATCAGTTCATGACTGTAGCTGTAATCTGAAGACAAATAATTTATTAAAAAACAAGAGTCCTTAATCGCTCACCTGATAAAGTGGTTAAAAAGGGGTCACATTCAGTTAGTCATGGTTCATCAACACTACAAAGGAATAAAATCATGAAATTATCCATAACTCTAGTGGTCATGTCAGATGATTATTATTACATGCCTTTCTGACTGCTTCCAATTCTATCAGATGTGGAACCAGCACTGCCAAAAAATCCGATGGTTATTAGGTCATTGCAGTTTGAAATGCAAATTTTACGTCAAAACACTAAGGGATGGATTTGAACAAACTTGCTCCCCGCCTATGCCATCCCTACCCCCGAAGAGAGCCCAAATTGTAAGGCAGGTACTCGCATTGAGCAAACCTGAATCTTATCATCCCAGAGATGTTATATATCAAATGTGAAATGATTCTGATTGATGGTTCTGGAGAAAAAGATGTTTTGAAGAAAATCCCTCGTATTGCACTAAGTTAAAATGCAGTATCCCAAAGGGAGACCAAATATTAACCCAGGGACACGATTTGGACAATTGAATCTGCCCGCCCCCCCCCCCCCCCCTCCTCCCGCCCCCTCGAGATATTGTATACCAAATATGAAAAGATTCTGACAGGTGGATCTAAAGAAGAGAATTTATAAAGAAATTTCCACATACTGAACTAAGTTGAACTTTGGGCGTCAATAGTGAGCCCAAATATTAAACCAGGGACCCAATGTGAACAAATATTTAATTTTAACCCCCAAAAGATGATGCATACCAAATATGAAAGCATTCTGACTGGTGGAACTGAAGAAAAAGATTGCCAAAGAAATGTCATATTGAAATAAGGTAAAATTCGAGCTCCCATAACGAGCCCAAATATTAACCCAGGGACTCGATTAGAACAAACTTGAATCTGTTCCCCTAGAGATGATGTATATCAAATATTAAAAGATTCTAATTGATGGTTCTGGAAAAGATTTTTAACGAAATTCCCTCATATTGCACTAAGTTAAATATTAACCCAGGGGACCGATATGAACCAACATGAATCTGACTCTCCTAGAAATGTTGTATAACAAACATTAAAGGATTTTGACTGGTTGATCTGAAGAAGATTTTTAAAGAAATTTCCCCGTGTTGCATAAGGTAACATTCGGGCCCCTATGGAGACTCCAAATATTAACCCAGCAACTCGATTTGCACAAATTTTAATCTGACCCACGAAGAGATGCTGTACACCAAATATGAAAGAATTCTGAGAGACTAGATTCGAACAAACTTGAATTTGCAACAATGATGTTTACCAAGTATTAAAACATTCTGACCAGTGGCTCTGAAGAATAAGATTTTTAAAGCGTATTTCCCATATTGCCCTAAATTAATATTTGTGCTCCGGTATTGAGTCCAAATACAAATCGATGGCTTAAATTGAACCCACTTATATCTGAACCACCCTATGGATACTGTATGCCAAATATCATTAGATTCTGATCACAGGTTCTGGGGAAGATCTTTTTATATATATTGGCAATTATCGTGACTCAGCATATTTCCGATACCCACCCCCACCCCCCCCCCCCCCCCCACCCCTGGTCCTAACGATGCTTCATATCAAATAATAGTTCTCTATTCCGTATGGTTTGGGAAATATGGGCGTTTGAAAATATTTTCTATTTTTAGCTCCGGGATTCCCACGGGGAATATGGGAAATGTTTTTAGCATGAATCAAGTACTTATCAAGTACTTATGACTCAATAATATCACATACTGAATTTTGTTCAAATCAGCCCATCGGTTCAGAAAATATAATTTTTGGGCAGGGCCCAAAATCTTGCCCCTCTCATTTCGAAGGTAAATATTGCTCAGCGAACTTTATTTGAACAAACTTGATTCTCCCCCTCGGAAGGAAGCTCCATACCAAATATCAAGTCATTGAACCCACTGGTTCACGAGAAGAAGATTTTTCTATAATTTTGTAGTATTTTCCTCACCCACTCCGTAGCAATTTTATTTGAACAAATTTGAATTGGCACGTGATAAGGACCATGCATGTCAAATTTGGTTCAATTTGACCCAGCGGTTTTGGGGGAGAAGTTGATAATGTAAAGCTCACGACGGAATGGATGGACAGAAAGTGATTACTTCAGCTCTCCCCGAGGAGGGCTAATAATGAGGCATAATTAACTTCTGCAAATGTTTAGAAATTTCAATTGTTCCCCTTCAAAAAAAAACATTTTTCAGCTCTCCTACAATCACTTCGTGGCTGCTTTATAGCAGACATGAGTTGAAAAAAAAAATTAAATAAAACTCTCAGGAGTGTAAAAAGGATTACTCAACAGAGCACCTATTGAAAAATGTAGAGGACACACAAAACGAATTTCTTTGTAAATGATATCCATTTTCATATCATTTGGCAAGAAATAATAATAAAGACAAAAATAAAATAAAAGCACTTCCAAAACAGGCCTTCAATTTAGAATTAAACCAGCGGTGTCATCAGTTCAACTTCTCAAGCACTGGCTGGTTTGATTCAAAGATTTACATGAAAGAAAGAGGTGATTCCCAGACAGATATTTTTATCACTAGAAATAAATCAAATGAACTTTCCCAGTATCTCCCAGAATTAAAAGTTAAATATAGCGGCGCCTATCAACTGAATTGTTATTCACGATCTTTTTTCACACACAGTGTTGTAGTTTGTAAAACAAAATTTGAGCACCCTTATTCAAATGCAGGACAAATATAAATGAACACTATTAAAGAGGAATTCTGTTGATAAAAGCCATTTTTCACAAACCAAATATCCGAAGGGGTTGGTGATCACCACAATGAAAACAGCAGATTGGGGTGAATTTTGTACACTTTAAAAATAAAAGGTACAAACATCTTCTTTTGCTTTTAATAATGAATTTTAAGATCATTTTAACGATTATTGGATAGGGTAATGCCAAGACTATATATCTTTTGAAACTGATCGCAAATCACACTCGAATCATTTCAAAACTGCTAAATGTTTTGACTGATATTTTGGGAAATTTTCGACCCAAGAGAACTTTTTTAATTTCGGGGAATTTCCCGGGCATTCTAGGAGGGTTAACATATCTGATCACTTCAAATGTTGGGTTTCAGTAGTGGCAATTCTGAAGCATTGCCAAGTTTATTTCCAAATGACACAAACCTTTTGGAGTTAAAAAGCACGAAACGCCAACAAAGGGGAAAATACCACTTTCGGGTTGTATTACTCCTTGAGACAAAGCTATAGAATTTACTGTGAACAAGCTTTACATGCCAATGTGACAGTGACAGTTCTAAAGCATTGCCAAGTTTGTTTGCGATGGCACAAGACCGAAGTTATGATGTAATTTTCAACGTTTCTATGTCAAATTCTATTTTGGGTGCCCAAAACACGTGTGGAATGCCTATATCCATCATCATAACACTAAAAGAGATCAAACTGCTTATGTTGGCATGGCAGTAATTTATCTCCAGCCCTGCCAAGTTTATTTTTGATTGATGCAATAATTGTGGAGTTACAATGCACGAACTGCAACAAAAGGGAAAAATACACTTTTTCGTGTATCATACAGCTATTACCATAGGACTTACAGAGACCAATCTCTGCATGTTGATGAAGCAATGACAGTTCAGAGGCACTGCCAAGTGTATTGTAGATTGATGCAAAACTGTAGAAGTTACAATGTCAATAACGTAAACAAATACGATATTCCAAAGTTAGCCCCACAGCTATTAAAATGCTGTCAGACACTCATGAAATTTTAATATGTTCTAGAGCTAAAAAAAATTAGGATAGGAGCTATTTTTTCAGTTTTCCAATTTATCCCCATTCTCAACATTTCACATCACTTTACTTCTTTATACCCCCTCCAAAAGTGTGGCACACCTACTTCAGTAGCTGCAAAAGATAACTCTACAGAAGCTAAACACACACCACAAGGGATACTTGGGGGGATATCAAGACCACAGATATGACATAAAGAACCTCAACAGTACACACCTTCCATGGGCTCTTAGCCCCACCCCCAACTGCAAAACATAGCACTTCATTTAAGTTACAGATGGCTAGAGGAATAATTGAACGAATATTGCCAATTTTTATGATCATTGCTTGAAAATTGCTGACGCTAGGAAGTAAGAAAAGCCTGGAAATAGGCAGCCTGACATGTTCAGAATGAGATCCCTAGAGGGTGAGTTTGGTGAATCTGCCCTTCACTTCAGGGTAGATTTATTTCTGCATTTACCCCCTGTGACCTTCAATCTGGATCAAGGTCTCAGGCCAAAAGAGAAAGAGGAACCCGGAGGAAGAACTGGGGGAATTCTGGTCCACTGTATGGGATAACACCAGCACACTCACCCTCTGGGGACCTCATTCTGTAAATGACAGATTGCTTAAATGCAGGCCTGGGCGTAAATGCCCTTCGAGGGTCGGAAAATGTCCCAAATTAAATTTCATTTCACAGAGTTGAAATCAATATTACATTTCACTTCACAGAATTGAAATCTTGCACATTAAATATTCACAGTACATTCAAATTCTAACTTATTTAAGAACTCTTGTAGCAGGGGTTTGTGAGAATCAAAACTGATTGTCGCAAATCAGAACACATATTAATGCTTGCAGATCGATCGATGCACTGATGGATGGGCTGTCGATAAAATAGTTGGCTGACATCTTCACAACTTGTCATGCTGTAGTGCTGCTTGAAATTCCAATTACCGGGTATATACCAAGTAGTCTGTGTCAAGCTGGCATGGGAGTAATCAGTATACGGCATATCATTGTGATAATGTTAATATTGTGGGCTTTGATTGTTTTAAGGGGTGCAGACTTTATTCTTGTCCTTTAAATGGAAGAATAAATCTAAGTACTTAAAACGTCTGGAAAAATCACTTGAAAAAAACAAAATAATTTCTCTTTCTTATATAGAACTTTGAACGTCACATCAGTCATGCTTTCAACTTTAACGGTGACAGATTCTAGAGGCACAATGATTAAATCTCGAAGTGTTTGGAACACGTTGGTGTTAACACTAATGAGTTCACTTTACACAATAATTGGGCTGTTTTTGCTTTTTGATTGCTGATGGAACATTTCCCAGCTGAACAAAGTCACTGGCCTTTAATAACACAACATTGAATTGAGTACATAACATTAAAGAATCAATACAATGTGTTCAGCTGGTAGTCTGATTTATTAATTCATGAAGCAGACATCATAACACAATAGGAAAATAAAAAGGAGAAAAAGATCAATGGCAGATTATAGTTATGCAACATGTGTGTCACATGCTTGTCACAGACATGTTTTTAGTTTGTAAAATTAAGTTTAATTCAGTTGCCTCCCTTGATGTGTCTTTTCAATGTTGCCTGCATTCCAGTAAACACATTAAGGGAGGCAAAAGGTTGGAAAATGTGTTTTACATTCTAATACTTCAGATACCTATTTATTCATAGACCATGCACCGACACAACCTAACAACACACGTTTTGAATTAAAGTTATTAAATTGGTACATGAAGTATATGTGCCCAATATATTTCTGATTAATAAGGCTGAGTCTATTAGTATACCAAACTGTGTTAACACTATTTACCAGAATAAATACAATCCTCACAAGAGAACAATATTATGATTGTATAGTTAATCATGATCTTCTTTCCCCAAAATCACGATTATTATTTTGGCTAATATTTCACAGCACTACCAGAAGCCTCCATTGCAAAAAGGAATGAAAGGGGAGCGTGTGTTTGAATGCTATGATATTATAAGGTATTGTGATGAAATGACGATAAAACTAGTTTAGTAAATAAACCCCTCGTGTACCCCACAACATAACTGGACAAATAATCAATAAATCAGACACTTCATTCGGAACGTGGTCTGCTACACTTGTGAAAAATCATGAAAAATTAAGCAGTTTCCACATCACTCACATTGATGAAATAATTGCAAAAACTGCAGCCTCATTTCAAATATTTTGCTGTTGACGTCGAATGTATGTTGACATACGCTACTGGAGCCATAAACAATGAAACAAAACTTGGAGAGCTCTGATGACAAGGATTTTAGTCTTATTGGAACATAATTAAGCCTCTCCCTGCATCAGGTGGAATTCTGGCCCAAAACAATTTTCTTTCAATACCTTACTGAGATATAGTCCTTCCCCTTGTTCCAAAATATACACTGACAAATAAGAGTAATTATTTTTGTATTTTGGGGGATTAATGACACTTTCAACAACTAGGGTTAACTTGTGTCAGACAATTTTATGGGTGGTGTACCCAGATGGAGCCACCGAGCAGCAACGAGTAACTATCAGGCTCCCCAATGTATAAATTCCGGACAAGTAGGGTTGCCACTGGCCGAAGACAAAGGCAGCATTCACGTGCTGTAGTGCCTTAGTACAAACTGCCCGTAAGACATAACTTCTTGTGTGCTGCTGGTAGATATTCTTCTCCAGGACACAAAATCTCTTCTTGTCACTAAAATAAGTATTATTTGGGCACATTTAACCAAATGTAACTCCTGTAAATTGAATGGAAGTTTTACCAGTGGTTTCTTGAGTTAAATGTGAACGAATTATTCGTCGCCAAATCTAGTCATGGCAGCTTCATAGCAACCATACCAGATTCGATAAAAAATATTTTGAAAATACTCAGTAGGTTAAAAGGTAATATATCAATCTGCTGTGTGAATATCACCGTATTTTTATAAAATTGATTCTTATCTATTTAGTCATAGACATCCTTGTGGATTTTAAATATCGAATAACAGAACAGCTAATGTAAAACATGATATGGTCCTATTTGGCATGCCCATGAGTCCTCATTTCCAAACAGGTCTTGATCATATGAATGACGGGAAGACAGTGAGTCAGACCATGCCATTTCCATGAAGTAAATTATAAGTTACATGACAGTTTATTGACAGATACGGTGTCACATGAGGCGAAGTGAAAACAATATTATGCAAGGCTTTAGCCGAGACCAATATTGTTCCCGTAAATCCTCATTTGATACCATATCCACCATTTCTTACAACTGAGATGAGTAGTGGTGCAATGCAAGGGAAGAAACCTCATTGATCACCAAGCAAATTATTAAATAAATACCGACGAGATATAGCCACAGAATCAACACCTTAACTCTGAAACAATATTTTGCACATAAACATAATGGTGATAATATATGTTTCTCAGTAGTAAATGGATGTCTCTACGAAGATGATGATATGAAAATGATAACCTGTAACTTGAGTGAAACACTAAATACATTGCGAGATAAATTCTTTTTCGTGATTTTATTAGGTTTTTAACTGATCATAATACTTACAGTTGACAGTTATGGAAAGGGTTTTATATCGAGGATATATATTCCCTCCTGGTATTGGGTTGGGTATGTTATCAGATGCCTTACATCTATAATCACCATGGTCGTTACGATTGATGTTGGGGCCAATATTAAAATTTTGATTGTTATGCAAACTTTGCCATTGGTCGTTTTGGTCCATTTTTCTCTCCCAAACAAGGTCACATGGTGGATTACAGATGGCTGAACATGTGACTTGTAATGATAATGGTGGTTTATTCTCTGTAAATTCATACGACGATGTAGATGGAGCAAAACTTACACTGTCTCCAGGCCCATCTGAAAAGAAATAAAAGAAATACTCAGTTAATGGTGATACATCAGAAAAATATAAATTTTATAGTAAATTTCCTTTCTTATTATACCTACCGTAATTGTTTACTACAGGCTTGCATTACAGTGGAAGAACCTAACTCGGATAAAATACTCTCTATTTTAATCTTTCCCAAGAGATTTGGGAAAGAAAAGTGGTGTAAAAACAACACGAAAAAATAAGCCAAACCTGGGTCGAGCGCCATCGGCGCACACCCAGTATGGGACGCTCTTCCATAGTACAAATCCACGACTACCGTAAAACAGTGCGCAGTGCGTCAATTCGTCATTCTTTTGATTCCGACAACACAGGAGTTATGTGATCAGCGGGGAGGAAGGATTCTTACCCGAATAAAAAGACGGGAGGGCCTCCATATAAACAATTGCAGTAGGTATAATAAGAAAGGAAATTTACTATAAAATTCATATTTCTTATCAACCTACCTCAATTGTTTACTACAGGCTGAATAGACAAAAGGATGGAGGGAATCACATAACCAACCCACACATAACTCAATAGCACTGGAACCGTGGACAGAGGAAGAGATCCCTACGCCTATCAAACCATAGCATCACAAGCATTAGAAAAGACAATAAAAGATGAGGCGTATGGTGAAGTGCGACGCACAGACAGACAGGGCAGTGACAGCACAGAGCTGGAACTGACCCTAAAAAACGCTGAAAGGCTGGGATAGACAACAGCCTGAGCCGAAGAAAGGGGGCCCCAAGGACCAAGGTCCTCTATTGGCTCCTGCAACCATCGCAGATAAAAGGAGAATGTGGCATTTCTCCAGAAGGCTGCTAGTATAACATCCGTCATCCGACAACATGACAGAGTTATTAAAAGAGGAAGACAATGCACGCACCTCGTGGCAGAAAAACCAATTGGTAATACAATCACCAGTAGCTAGACGAGCGGAATCTGCACGAATAGCAAGACAACTCCATCGAGAAAAGGATGCAGGAGAGATCTGGCATGTGAGAAAACGCATATTCATCCAGGATAAAGGCGCGAACGCCCCCCACCCCCAAGCAGAGCAGCGCCCAAGAAAGTGACCATCTTGGAGTAAACTGCAACTGCAAAATCCTAGGCCTTTTCAAGGAAAAGAGCTGAACAAGCTTGGAGAGGCAAGGATGAGTGTCGAAACAATGCGGTACCACATATGAAAAAAGGTCTCCGAAGCATGGACTTGTACCCATTGCTGGAGACCCCCCAGAAACAGACATAAACCAGAAACTCCGCAAGCGGTGTGATCGAAGGAGTGACAGAAGCAACAGAGTGATCGCACACCATCGACAGAAGAACCTTCCACTTAGCCACAGAGGCTAAACCAGTGGAGTGAGTGCCTCCTTGAAGAAGAAAAGCAACTCCACTGCGTGTCTCGAAAAACCACTACGGAGGAGACAGGATCCGATAAAAGACATGTGCGAAGGTACAATAAAGTCGGGTCAACTTGAAACCTCCTCGGGCGACTTTGGCAAAGAAACTCGCGATGTAGGGGGAGACATGCCGGAATCGCCGCTAACAGAGAGCGGAGCAGATTGATCCACACCCACCGAGGCAACGGGTGTGACCGAAAGGATTCGACGACTGCGGGTTCATATCTGGGAGAGAACCTGAGGCGGAATCGGAACCGGCAGGAAGGCGTAGCCGACAAGACCGTCCCAAAGGAGGGCCAGAGCGTCCACGGCGAAAGCCAGAGCATCTGGACACGGGGACACGAAAGTGTCCACCTGATGGTTCCAACGAAAAGAGATCGATATAACCCGCCATGTGGAGCATCCACTCGGTGGAAAAGAACCTGTCCTGTCGGGACAGGGAGTCGGCTAGGACATTTAGGCGACCGGAAATGTGACGAACAACCACCTCAGCGTTGACATCCTGAGCGAGCAGTAGAAGATCCCGAGCCAAATCGTACATTGGAACCGAGTGCGTGCCGCCCTGGTCCCGAATGTAAGCAACCACTGTCGAGTTGTCGAACAACAGAAGGACCTGACGATTCGACAGGTGAGGGATCCACTGCCTGAAACTCAGAAGAAGAGCAAGAAGCTCTACTGGCTGATGTGTAGAGATGCCCGATCCTGGTTCCACATTCCGTGAAGGGAAAGACCAAGAGGATCCAATGTCGCACCCCATCTGAGATCGCTGACATCTGCCGTCAGAACGCGATCGGACGTGGGTAAGTCCAACAGGACACCCTGAGTGATCAACTCAACATTCGTCCAGTGGAGAAGGTGAGGATAAGAGAATCTGGTAACTGAAGCACCAGATCTAGAGAATCGACATTCAGCCTCCAACGACTGTAGCAGAAAGTGTTGGAGAGGTCTGACACGCAGCCGACCTAGAGGAATGAGATCCGTCACCGAACCGCAGAGACCGATCAGCCGGAGAATACTCCGTGCCGTCGCAGATGTGGACTGGGACAGAGTCAGAGCAAAAGCTGAGAGAATCACAGCCTTGGCCTAGGGAACCGCCACCAAATTGAATTGGGTGCGGAAAGCCATCCCCAGATGACAAAACGACTGAGAAGGGACCAGGTCCGACCTCTCCTCGTTGACTCTGAATCCTAGCGACGTGAGCAAGCTCAACAGAGTGGGGACATCCGACTCCAGTAAGGCAGCATTGGAATGCCTCTGGAGTATATCGTCCAGATATGCCGAAGTAGTCACCCTGGACTGTGTGCGATTGAAAGCTATCACATGCGACATCAGTCTGGTGAAGGCCCAAGGAGCTAGGTTGAGGCCGAAAGGCATGGCCTTCAACTGTTAAACTCGCCCCAGAAAAGCGAACCTGAGATATACTTCCGTGACGCCCGATGAATCGGAACGTGAAAGTAAGCGTCTCGCAGGTCGAAGCTGGAAGCGAAATCTCCCTGGTGAATTGAACGGAGGACCGACCTGAAAGTCTCCATGCTGAACTTGGGAGCAATGATAGACTGGTTCAGGATACTCAGATCGATAAACGGTCGGAGTCGTCCGTCCTTCTTCAGCACCAAGAACAGGCGGGAATAGAACCCCACTGACTGAATGTTCTTGACGACCTCGATCGCCCCCTTTGTCAGGAGATTCAATGGACAAAAGTTCCCGACGTAAAACGTCTGAAGGAACTGTGGTGGAAGAAGCACACCTTCATTTCGAGCCCCAACGAGGCCCGCGAGAGGAGAAACCACCTCCTCAACTGAATGAAGAATCCTGATACTTCCCTCTAGTATGCGGTGGCAGAAAAGGATCAGCCTTTTGCTTCGCAGAGGAAGCAGAAGGGTACTTGTTAGGCTTGGAACGACCCCTGCCTTCCCTAGAAGGCTGATCAAGCTGCAGAAACAGCAGCTGATCTTTGGAATGACGTAGGACGTCATCCCGGACCGTCGACACGGAACCATGGAAAAGTTGCGGACCTGCCAAAGAAGCAGATCGAAGAGTAGCGCGCTGCTCCTCAGGAAGGGATCGGCCTGTGTCCAGCACAGAGTCCCTTCGAACTAATTCCAGATTAGCCGTGTTACAGGCATGCGTGTGAGTAAGATGCATGAGCGCCTTGGACAACACACCCAAAGGAGCCTGTACCCCGTCAAACTTATCTGGAGCCAGATAAGCAGCTAAAGCTAAGACGACGTGATCTGAGAGAGAAAGCATACCAAGCATCTCTCTCGATAAGCCCAACGTGGACTCCAGAGTCGTCATCGGAATTGCGGCAGAGTTGGGCTTGGAAAGCCCAAGGGAATTGGAGTCCTGATCCAAAACCGTCAGAGTCTGGCAGACTGACGGATTGGCGGAATCGTAGTAACGATAACGCGCCAGAGGCAAAAGGGTGTCAACCCTGGTGAAGAACGGAGCCTCCATAGCCTTGGAACCCAGCTTAGAGTCCAAGGCTGAAACTGCTTCAACCAACTGTACCGACTGGCACGGTCGAAGACGCCCAGAAGCAGGTTGCTCTATAGGCTGTTGGCGCGCGACCGATGATCGCGGCCTGGCTGACACTGTCGGCTGGTTTGATGGTTTGAGATCTCGAAGGAACCCAAACACAAAATCAAGAACTGCCCCCAAGTCCGAAGACTGATGGCTCTCGACATCAAGCATGTCTGACTCTTCCCCTGTGTCGGAAGACACATAGCCCATCGTGGGCAAACCAGCCGACGCATCTCATGGTGTCAGAACACTAGGGGGATCAAAAAGCGGACCGTTTCCAATCCCAGGAGGCGGCGCCATAGTGGCACCTGGAAACCACTCGCTGCCTCGCTGGAAGCAACGGGAAGGTTCTTTGACAGAACCTGAACGAGTAAGGAGAGGGCCTCCCTAAGCTCACTGCCCGTACTGGCCGGTTCGACAGAGGAACGAACCGGCAAAGTGGCTTCACCTCTGACCCTCTAAACCAGCGAAGGGTCACGATCCTCCAAAACACCCGACGCGGGACGACGGGCGGCAGACGTGTATAGGGGTACGACACACCCCGAGGATCGACATAGCGGGAACTCATGAGAGTCACCGCGTACCTCTGCGGGGCAGAAGGTCCAGGCTGTACAAAAGACGTTGGTCCCCCAAAACTGGTCGTGTGGCCAGAATGAGTGGACGGAAACGCCACGGAGTTCATAGTGTCCCCACTAAGAACATCCGAATCCAATAACACAACTGTGGTGCTCGACGGCGCAGAGACCACAGTAGAGGGTCCGGCCGGCAGCCACTTCCAACTTCGCCGAGTTGAAGTCAGGGAAGGCTGAGGCCGATACCCCCACGGTTACACTCCCAGACACCGCAGCAGACCACTGCATGTATAAACTACTGTGCTCAACCGCAGAGAGGATACAATAGGGGGTTCAGTCGGCAGCCACTTTCGACTTCGCCGAGTTGAAGTCGGGGAAGGCTGAGGCCGATACCCCACAACCACACTACAGACATCCCTGCAGACCCTTGCAGGGATAAGCCGAGGCCGGCCCAATGACTTTGTAGACGGAACAGCAGTAGCAGCAGATACGACGGGAGCTGTTGGCACAGGCGGAAAAGTGGAGAGAACCACCTAGCTCGGCCTCCAAAGGAGGAGTCACAACCCTAGTGACAGCCTCAGATGTCGACTGGAGAGGGCGCATAGTCCCGGAACCAGGCATCTCTTCACCAGAAATCCAACAGCTCCCGCAGTATCCACAACGGTAAAAAACTGCACATTCCCCACGGAAGGGGAATAACTCTCACCAGACATGGTCGAGTCGGGAAGCCCCGAAACGACAGCGTTCCCCACCCCCCGCTGGTGAGGTAGGAGCTGCACATCCCCCACGGAGGGGAGCTATTCTCACCAGACGTGGTCAAGTCGGGCGGCCCCGAAACGATATCGTTCCCCACCCCCCGCGGGAGCGGGAGGAGCTGCACATCCTCCACGGAGGGGGTAAAACTCACCAGACTTGGTCGAGTCGGGGGCCCCGAAACGACAGTGCCCCCCCCCCCCCCCCCCCCAGGCGGGAGGAACTGCACATCCCCCACGGAGGGGGTAAACTCACACCAGACGTGGTCGAGTCGGGAGGTTCCCGAAACGACAACGTTCCTCACCACCCGAGGGTGCGGAAGAAACGGCCACGAGACCGCACCAAGGCGAGGGCAAAAGGAATTGCCCGAAAGGAACCGAACTGGAAATGAGAGCAGTAGAAGAAAAAGGTGAACTCAATAGAAACAGAAAGTAGAAGAACACCCTCAACTACGAGAGAAGGTGGCAGAACAAAAACCGGTGGGTACACGACAGAACCCAGACTGTCGACAGGGACCGAAAAAACAGAAATTCAGCCCTCAACAGAGTGAAGAAATCCTGTCCCGACAGTCCCTGATTGACACCTAACTCCAATAACAATTAAATCCATCAACCGAAAAATTCATTGTCGAATCGCGATGACACGATGTCGAAAACAAAACAGTCGCGAAAACGGAATAGTAAATAATATACAATGAGAATGTGGTTGAAAATATAAACGAGAATATATAAAACACAGTCCTGTTATTATACGATCTTCAGATCCTTAATTCCAGTCACAGGAAAACCCTTATCGACGAGTTAAAATATCACTGTTACGGAGCAATATGGCACACATCCACCACGTGTGCGGATAATCAAAAGAATGACGAATTGACGCACTGCGCACTGTGTTACGGTAGTCGTGGATTTGTACTATGGAAGAGCGTCCCATACTGCGTGTGCGCCGATGGCGCTCGAACCAGTTTTGGCTTATTTTTTCGTGGTGTTTTTACACCACTTTTCTTTCCGAAATCTCTTAGGAAAGATTAAAATAGAGAGTATTTTATCCGAGTTAGGTTCTTCCACTGTAGTGCAAGCCTGTAGTAAACAATTGAGGTAGGTTGATAAGAAACAAATGTAGCTTTTTTCCAAATTCAAAGTGTGCTTCTCTAAACTGTTGAGTGTTAAATAATTATACACAATTAATATTTAATAATATAAAGTAGTGCTGAAATAGTTAGCTGGGTAACGAGTTTGCAACCGGTTATCAGCATAACTGGTTGGAAAAGCTGTCAACCGGATAACCGCTATACCTATAGTTTATGGGATCGCGTGGAGAAAATAAAAGTATTCTTTTGCTGACACAAGCATTGTAAAAGCTACCAAACATTTGTTGATTTACAATGATGTGTAGTCAATGTAACATGAAAGGGTCAAGTTGATGGAATGTTGAATGAACAGTTATTTCGGTCGCTTTGGATGTCAAGTCACAGATAAATATCTATTACTTTGTATCAAACTGCCAACAGTCGTGTGCACTGCAGGTTGTTTTCTGCGTGGGCAGCAGTGAGCACGTGCCTGTCAGTGTAACATAGTCTTCTACAGACAAATTTGAAATTCTTCTCTTTGATGAGGTGTTGTTAATTGCAGATTATAATGCTGAAAAACCCCCTCAGTGTGTGTAATGGTGCTTTCAGAATAAATTGACTGTTTGGTACTTTACAAACGTGTTTCAGAACAAAAATGTTTTAAGTTTACTGAACTGTTTAAAACTATGAACGTATGTCAAAAAAACATTTTAAAATCTAGCATTGTAAAATTTGTTTTTCAATTGGCAATGTCGGACGAGGGGCGCTTGGTCAATGGGGCATATTATTATAATCCCTGATGGGTACGGATGTGGAAAGGGAACATTTCACCCAAGGGCAAGACATTTGGGCCAGACACGAGGCTTGCCGAGTGTCTGGACCAAATATCTTGTCCCGAGTGTGAGATTTTCCCATCCCATCCCCGTACCCATCAGGGATTATTTTTCTCCCCCACCATACAGCGGTTATGTTAGCCAGGGGTAATCGGCGGTCACGTGCTGATATAATCAACTCATTTGGTATTCGTTGTTTTTGAAAAACTAATGACACCATCGGAAAGAGCATGCAAAAGTTATGTATATACCAAAGGTATACACCACGAAATCGATTAGGAACGGTGGCATCTTGGGGTTTAAAGAGTTTTATAGCATCAAACTTTGATCACACGGCATTCTGATGACGTCAGTGTGAATTAGTTGGTAGCAAGAAACTGATACGATATGCATAACGTCATAATAAGGTTATAAATGTATAACGTCACGTGGGTGGGATACATCTGTCCCTCCCTGCTATCTCACCCTGGACAGACGAATGTTACACATGCAGTGGGGGAGAAAATAATTTCTTACCACACCCTTTCATGACTCGCAACATATATCCGCAAGAAAATTAATTGCGAGGAATAGGTAAATGTAAACGTGGAACTGTTTGTGACTTTTGTCTTACCAGTGAACAGAAAAAGATATTAAAAAAATTAGGATTACTTATTCGTCTTATGTTCATATCAGATTCAAACCACTCAAAGTAAGAGGCTCTTTGCTAATACAGTTAACTAATAACGATGCCTAACTACAATTTACAAACTGGTTGGAAAAGTCTTAACTAATGTCAATGACATTTGTCCCTTACTTCAAATGCGCGCCCGTGGGAACAAATTGCACACATGATTTTTGTTTCAGGTGTGCTGCTGTGATTTTCAAATGGCAAGGCCTGTTTTTGTGACCGGGCAATGCAGGGTGACAACAGTTATGATGTATCATCTCTATTATGTGGGACCATTACAGTCCTATAAATTGTTAACGATCGTTTGCAGATTGGCGATTCCCGTTGGCACTCGATGGTCTTCGTTTGTTTCGTTTTTGCGGAAGTCAGGTGGCAGTGTTTTGAACTGTTTTCTCGTTATTCCTCACCGATTTTGCATTACAGACAGTGCAATAATACCAGCAGTTAAAATTAACGGATATTCGCTTCGGTTATGGCCGACGATTAGTCGGTTACAAAAATGGGCCAACCGTTTCAGCACCAATCTAGTTAATCATTTTGATTAGTACAAGCAGACTCCAGCTTATGTGAACTCTCATTTGCACTGAGTGACCTTTGAATGTATCAACTCAAGATCAGGATTGAGTGTTAATAAGCCATGTTGCCCATTTTAGAGAGGGTTTGCACCTCCCAAACAGTGGTGACTGGGTCCTATTTTACCAGTAAAACAGAGCCAGTTTACCGCAGTGAACGGTACTGCTTCACTTCCCGGGGTTCCCGCGTGGAGATCAACCAACTAAAAATTAAACGGGAAAGGAACATTGGAGAAGCTTCTTATCAGAAACTTTCCATTTGAAGACTATACACAACTTCTGTGAACAGAATTCAGGCATTTCTATTCATCTCACGAGGCATTTTATTCATAACAGAGCATTTGTTTACATTCAGCATTAACTGGACATTGGAGATTATTATTATTACAGGACAGTGCATTATTATAGAAGCATTTGCATATTTATTGTATATTCTTTGGAATATTTTTGAGAATCTGTGCTTCTCTGTGAATTGGAAAAGTGTTTCCCAAAAAGAATTTTAACGATAATTTATTCCTCTTGTAAAAGAGAATTTACTTTTTGAGAAAAGCCAGGATCCTAATGGATTATTTTAAAACTACTGTGGCGCCAATACTTATTGGATATTAATTCCATTTGAATTTTGCCAAGTGATTTATTGGAGTTTATTGGAAACTGCTGAATTGGATTACTGGATTCTATTGAACTTTATTTTAGACTAATTCAGTAATTGATAAGTATTTCTGCTTTTATTATTTCCTGTAAACCAAATAGCGTTAAAGATTTTTGTATCATTTTCTTTTCGTACTATTTTTTTATTAAATTTTGGAATAGGGAATAGTTAAATAAGAGTTTTTTTGCTGATTCTAACAATTCTTTCTGTTACCAATATGATTATTTTTAAACGGTAACAGTCAAGTTGTGCTGGCAATGGAAGGGGCATTTGCCACTGCAGGGCAAAAGCAACGGAATTCTCCTCCAAACCGTCTAAGAGAAATGGATTCTCGAGAATCATTCAAGTCAGGTATTGAAATGTACCTTTTCCATAAGATATTTTGCAATTTTATACAGCCATAATTCTTTAAAAACAGTATTATTATTATTATGAGAATCACACTGCAAAATCACATCACATTTGCATCCTCTCCAGCAACACGGTAACTCAGATCAGCCACAAACATACACATGCACAGGATACAGACATTCAATAGTGGATAGTGTTGAGCTACATAAACTCTGTTCACCACTGCCATCCTCTGGATGCAACATAATGTCAACTCCTAGTATCTAACTGAATGGCATGAGAACAAGCCTGACCTACTGTGACCCAGCTCATGTTTGAAGTTTTCTCTATTAGCTCTTTCCAACAATGTATCACATAATAGTATTTCTTTAGCAATAGAAAAGCCAATGTTAGTCTCACACCAGAATATATCATGTTACTGAAGCAATTTGACCAGTGTCCAGAGATGACAACATACCAAAACAAGAGGTCTTATGGAGCCTGAGGCGCTCACCTGACAATAGTTTTCTAAAGAAGGATTTAATCTATAGCTAGGTAACGCTACAGAGAAATGAAGTTATTTAATTATTTGTAACTCTGTTGTCCATGTCAGATGATTTTTGTCTAGTACTGGGATGCTACCACAGAAATAATGCCCCAATTTCCAGTAATGTAAAACTTGGGCGTCCAAATATCAACCTGGGAACTCAACTTGAACAAACTTGAGTCTGAGCCATTCTCGTCCACCACCAGGATGCCGTATACCAAATGTGAAAGAAATCTGACTGGGAGATCTGAAGAAGAAGATTATTAAAGAAATTTCCCTATATTGCACTAAGTTGAAGTTCCAGCTACCATAGGTGGCCAAATATCCCAGGGATCCGATTTGAACAAACTTGAATCTCACCCCTTTAGAAATGTTGTATACAAAATATAAAAGCATACTGACTGGTGGATCTGGAGAAGATGATTTTTAAAGAAATTCCCTCATATTCAACGAAGTTACAACTCGGGTTCCCATAAAAAAAACAAATTTTAACTCAGGGTCTCGATTTGAATAAACTTTATTCTGACCCCTAGAGACGTTGTATACCAAATATCTGGAGAAGAAGACTTTCAGGAATTTCACTCATATCGCTCTGAAAGTCGGGATCCCATAGGGAGCCCAAATATTACCCCAGGGACCCAATTTAAACAAATTTGAATCTTATCCAGCCAGAGATGTTGTATACCAAAGTGAAAGGTGAATCAGAAGAAGAATATTTTTAAAGAAATTCCCTCATATTGCGCCAGGTTCAAATTTGAGCTCACACAGGAAGACCAGGAATAAACCCAGGGATTCGATTTTAACAAATTGGAATATGATCCCCCCCCCCCCCCCCCCCCCCCAGAGATGTTGTTTTTCAAATATGAAAACATTCTGACTGGTTCATCTGAAGAAGAATATTTTTAAAGAAATTTCTTCACATTGCACTAAGTTAAATATGCCAAAATATTAACCCAGGAACTCAATTTGAACGAACGTGAATCTCACCTCAACCCCTCCCACCCATTCTGACAGGTGGATCTGAAGAAGAAATTCACTCATATTGCACAAAGTTAAAACCCCTATGGGTAGCCCAAATATTAACCCTGGCACTCGATTTTAAGAAACTTGAATCCGAAACCCACCCCCACCCTCCCCACCCCACCCCCACACCCCAAGATGTTGCATACCAAATATCAAAGAATTTTGATTGGTGGAACTCAAGAAGATTTTTAAAGCTCATTCCCCATATTCCCCATATTGCCCTAAATTAAAAAAAAATTGGGCTCTTGTTTTGAGCCCAGATATGAACAAAGGACATTTTAACACACTTGTATCTGACACCCTGTCCTCACCTTTATTTATGGGTGCTGTATATCAAATATCAAAAGATTCTGATCAGTGGTTGTGGAGAAAATTTTAATTAGTTTTTGCAAATATGACTCAGCATTTTATTTTTTATTTTTTTTTGACCATTTAATTCTACTGGTCCTAAGGATGCTTTATACCAAATAACAGTTCTCAAGTTCCGTTTAATTTGGGGAAATATGGGCATTTGAAAATATTTCTATTTTTAGTTCCTGGGGTTCCCACAGGGACACGGAAATTTTTTTTGCATGAATCAAGTACTTATGATTCAATAATACCACATATCAAATTTGGTTCAAATCGGACCATCGGTTCAGAGAAGAGAAATTTCGGGTAGAGCCAAAAATCTTGCTCCTCCCATTACAAAGGCAAATATTGTTCCACAAACTTCCTTTGAACAAACTTGAGTCTACATCTCAAAAGGAAGCTCCGTACTAAATATTTAAATACTGAAATTTTTTAAGAATTTTGGTGGATTTTCCCCACTCCATCCCAATGAGCCTGGGCAAGTTGATTTGAAAAAAAAAATGGGATATCACCTCAAATACAACTAAAATTGGTTCAGCGATTTAGGAAGGGTAGCTGCAAACACCATGTTTACGGACGACAGACAACGGACGCCAGATGACGGCCGACAGACAGTGAGTGATCACTATACCTTATCCTGACTTTCAGTCAGTTGAGCTAAAAACAAATCGATATTGATATCATGGAGATACCGAAAACCTGAACCGAACCAATCATTAAATACTGAAACCATGTGTATTGTCTAACTTTCCTACTTTCACTATTTATAGGGTCTTGTTGAAGCTTGGAAGCAGTTGAAGTGTTCAGTTTTATGAAAGAAGTGACTGGTTTTCTTTTCAGGTTTGTTTACCCTTAAGGCCTGGGCAACTGTCCTTAATACCGATCAGACTACAACCAGTACGTGTCAAGTTGCTTATCAGTGGTTTCTAGTCAAGTCTTGGCTACCAATTATTATTAAGGCAGCCAAGACATGACTAGAAATCACTGCCCAGGAGATTTTGCCTATTGTCAGCAGGACCTCTTAAAATTGATCAATTGACAGCATGATAAAGGCACATGCTCTGAGATTGCAAAAGACTGAAATAGGCCTTATAAGGTTGAGTGTTTGACACAAGTCACACAATTACTGTTGATATGATATCTGTTGGCAAAAGAGTGCAACTGTTGAGCTCAGTAACAGTGGTATTTGTGGCACTGACACTGGGAAAGAATGATGAAAAAAAACAATTTATTCTGTATTTTCCTGGTGTGAATTCCCATTTAGTTCTTTCTGACAATCTCAGTCAATTAAGATACCGAGTTTTTGAATTGATACTGTGGTATATTCACCTAAAAATATCACAATCGATACTGAACGCAAAATTCCAATACCGCCCACCTCTAACAGTGTCACTGATGTATGTTAGTGGCTTAGCTTCGGGGGCTCGGTGGCGTTGCGTACGAAGTCGTACTGCAAGTCGATGGTACACCTGTCCTCAATCAATGATAACCCTTCCTGTGTGAAGTTAGTATGTTGGGGAGCTGATAGTTACTCGCCGTTGCTCGGTGGTTCTCTCTGGATAATCTGGCTTCCTCCACCCGTAAAACTGTTGTGGTCATGAATAGCCATTGTGTAGAAATATGTGACCTTAAACGCCAATAAATAAATAAATAGTTGGCTTAGCTTCAAAAGACATACACACACTCAGTTGTGTCTTTTTGTTCAGCTGGTAGATTGCAAAATTATTTTTGATTATCAAAATATGTTCACGTCTTTGCCTTGTTTCAATTTATGGGAGCGTGCCCTGGGGTACTACAACAAGGCAAAGCTCTACTAAATAGTTTTGATAATCAAATAAAACTGCAAAACATTTTGAACTTCTTAAAAGATCCGGTGCTGCCAAACCAGGTCAACTGAATAAATGACCAGCTATAATGAAATCATGAAAAGAAATTATGAAATCTATCCTTAGGTTAATACCACAGGGTTAGCATGCAAATGAAAAGTCCTTGAATTGAGACCTTTTCTGTGAAAAAAGGCTTCAATTTGATTATATCCTTGAAAAGTACTTGATTTGCAACCTCCTTCCTCGAAGAGAACTTGAATTCAGTTTTTAACCTTCGAGACTATAAATTTTATGATAATTCTCCACCACCCCCAACCCCCCCCCCACCCCCCCCCCCCCCCTGCATATGTGCGATAACATAAGATCGGTCAGACGCACACAAAGGGAACTGCATGTCTTTAATCTCTGCATGTAGGTCACAAACTGGAAATTTCCGTTACCTCATAATTTTGTCACAAGAATCTCTCCTGAAGAAGGATATTCAATAGGAAAGTGGACCAATTAGAAATCATCCTTAGTGCAAAATAACATAAATCCCCAAAATACTGCTGTTTATGTCTGCTTTTACATGTCTTTTTCTTTTGATTTCATTGCTTAATGCTATACCTGAAGAGGACGAATTCAAGTGATATACATCTGAAAAGTTAAAACATTTGTTTTTGCCACAGGATAATTATTACAAGCGACCGTATATTAAAAACATCACTTTCATTGACTTACACTGCGGATACATGGACGGAAGAATGCACAGACGGACACACACATGGACGGACACATGGATGGACGAATTGATGCAATTAATCTAGGATACCCTGCAGAGTGGGGGTATAAAAATCAAATCAAAAATCAATCACTCTCATAACAATGGCAAGCACTCACCCACAAATGTTGTTCAAACAAACTTTTTACTACACCTCAAAAGGAAGCTCAATATCAAATACCTAGTCATTCCATCTATTGGTTCTTGATAAGATTTTTTTAAAACTGTATTGTATTTTCACCACCCCCTCCCACAGTGAGAAGCACATTGATTTCAACAAAACTGAAATGGCCTGTCCCAGTCATCACTTACATAAAACGTAATGGGAATAAGACAAGTAATTTGGAAGGGAACGACGAAAACACCACCTGGTCGAAGATGGATGAAGAGAGATCCGTACAGCTTTCAGTCAGGTGATCAAGACATGATGCTTGGGTGCTGAAGGGACTCCCAATACTGGGTCACAGAATAGCAGAATAAGTTTCCATCTTCAGTGACTAAACAATGTCAGTTGTTTCACTCAATGTTTTGTTTCAATATTCTTCTACAAAGAGCTGGGTGGTTGTTTGGTTTCCTGGTTCAGTTCAGGTTTTTGTGGCAAACCAGAAAACAGAATACAAAAACTGGTCAAAGGCTTTAACTGCATTTGTGCATAAACTGATAAAACTATCTTATAGAAGGGAAGGAAACTAGAGATCCCTCCATATACTCTTGTCACTTGATTTATCTGTCAAAGGGGCTAAAAATTATACTTTAAGATGATTTGTTTTAACAACTTATATTTTTCATTCAATGATCAAGAGGAATTTTAATCTTGTTACAATTTATTGGAGAGTTCCTACTGAAGTTTCCAATAAATTGTAACAAAACATTTACACAAAATATTTTTTTCTACTGCTCAACAAACAAGAAGTTTACGCATACTGTGTAAAACCACTATAGTGGCTTTCAGCACTTTTCAATAAAGCAATAATAGTGGCTTTTAGCACAGAATCAGTTGATACCTTTTAATTTGAAAACTTTCTAAAAGGCTGAAAGAATGTTATTTGCCAAAGTTAGAAAAGGACTTTGAAGATTTGAATGCATAGACAGCAATATGTTCTGCTGAAGAATTTATTTACTGAGAAGATCATAGGGATAGATTGCTTTTAGTTTAATACTGGGAACAGGAATTTCCAGGCTCTGGGGTGCCCAATTCTGAAAGTTAACCAAGATACCCGAGGAATTCATAGACCATTGGATCAATGATTGGGTATTATAGTTTATGAGATTACGGTGAATACCAATTTCTTTCGAGACCAGCATTGCCATTGGAGACATATTTTACCGGTTCCGAAAATCTGTGCTAATGCCTGAGAACTCTTCATAGAGTAGAATCGGGAATCAATTGTTGCGCAATGCAACCTCTGATTCCCGATTCTGTTCTATGAATTTCCCATGTATCGGGACTGATATTCATTTACGAGAACTGGAACATTCCCGGTATTGTGACTGATTCGCATAAACAAGAGCCAGAAAATTCCTCTTCCGGAATTAAACCCTGAGGGTTAGCATGGTTAGCATATCAGCAGGGAGGAACGGAAAGCCTTGAAAGACCTTTTGGGAAATAATGACATTATTATCAGCCCTGAGGAAAAAAGGTCAATTTACATCAAATACTGGACGTGACGATGCATTATACGCCCACATTGGTTTAGTCAAAAGTGAAATAATGCCAGGAGTGAAAAAACCGGAAAAACACAATATCAGCAGGGAGGAACGGAAAGCCTCGAAAGATCTTTTAGGAAATGATGACATGATTATCAGGCCTGTTGATAAAAGTTCAGGTATTGTTGTGCAGGATAAATAGGACTATGTCACTAAGCTGTACGAGGAAGTAAAACAAAGTGATTCATACTGGAACACCGATCGCGACTTGAATGTTGAATACTTTAACAGGCATTTCGTTCAAACGGATGGTGTTGCAATCGGGTTACGATTAGATAAAAACTATGCCCGTACGTATCTCAGAAAGTGGGATGAGGATTTACTCAGATTTTACAAAAAAAACTGCTAATGTCCAAGCGCTACATAGATGACGGCTTTGGAGTTTGAACGCATGGCGAAGGTGAACTAAAAGAATTCGCTGAACATGCTAATGCTATACACCCTGACATAAAAGTAGAACTGAGATACTCTGCAAAACGCTTGGAGTTTTTGGATACAATGTTTTAATTATTCGGAGGCGAACTATACACAGACCTATACAGGAAACCTTCCGATAAAATCTTGTTCCTGCATAAGAAATCAAGCCACCCATCACATACAAACCGGTCAGTTGTCTTCAGTTTTGGCCTCCGTATACGGCGAATCTGCACAAGGCAATCGGATATTTGTAAAAATCGCGATAATTTGAAACGTCAACTGTGGAGAAGAGGGTATAGCTCAAATTTTATTGAGAAGAAGTTTCGGAAGGTTGACCCGATCGATAGGGAGGAACTACTCCAGCAACGGAAAATAAAAAATAAGAACAGTGAAAGGGTACCCCTCACTACAACTTTCAATGATTCCTTACCAAACGTAGGTGAAATCACACACAAATATCTTGATGTATTGCACAAATCAAGTCGGATGAAGGAGGTATTCAAAGAGCCACCCCTCATATCATACCGGAGAGACAGCAACATCAGTGATATTCTAGTGCATCGAAAAACGAGTGAGCTGACATCACCACCCATTGAACTATGCTGGGATTCGTGTAGCATCTGCAATATTTTATCTTTTGACTCAGTAGGTAATACGTCTCATACCTACGGAAGCGTATTGCTGCCACGTGGAAAAAAAAATTAATTGTTTCGTTTAAACGAAAACTTTTTCGTTTAAACGAAAACTTTTTCGTTTAAACGAAAACACTTTCGTTTAAACGAAAACTTTTTCGTTTAAACGAAACCACTTTCGTTTAAACGAAAACTTTTTCGTTTAAACGAAAACTTTTTCGTTTAAACGAAACCACTTTCGTTTAAACGAAAACTTTTTCGTTTAAACGAAAACACTTTCGTTTAAACGAAAACTTTTTCGTTTAAACGAAAACACTTTCGTTTAAACGAAAACTTTTTCGTATATACGAAACCACTTGTTAGGCCCATCTTCTGCTTTTTAACATGCAATACACCTACGTGCCACCAACGATGAAAGATGGCCGATAACCTAGGACGAAGTGAAATATGCGCAAGACCCCACATCACTGCGCAAGAACCCACACCCGTTGCTGTCAGCAGGTGTATGTGCGTGGCGGGGATGGGGTGGGAGGTATCTCGGGGGGGGCGGGGTTCGGCATAAATATGTTATAAAGACATGAAATCCAGATGTATTTTGAGCCTATAAGGCCAGGCATAAAAAATGCTTAACAATGCATGGAGATTGAGGATGGGGCGTCACTTGAGCTTGGCCCGGACGGCAATATAGGCCTATCCTTATCCGCTACAGGCACAATCTTGGACTCCAAGGTGGAAAGACCTGGGAAGGATGGGGTCACTGGCTGTGGTCTGGAGAAACGCACCCCACCCGCCTCAAATAATTAGGCCTACATTTCCCCCGTCCCGCCCCCACCCACCCACCTCTAAATACATTTCAAACAGCTACCAAGGATTTCCAATCCCCGTCTTTCCTTAGGAGACCCCAAAACCCTTGATAGTGCTTCGAAATTTAAGAACATTTTCGATAGACCCAGACTCCCATCGGTCCAATGGCCTCATTATTCTCCAAGAGGCTTCAGAATTGCTCTCAACGCTTCACTGCTTGAAAATTTTACCACGGGAGGACATCCGGACACCTATCAATGGCTTCACCTTCCCCTTAGGAGGCATCAGAATGAGAATCGCCCACAGAGTTAAATAATTATATTTCAAGAAAGGGGCCTCGGATCCAGTAGCGCCGCTACAGTGTGTGTGGGGGGTGGGGGTGGGGGTGTATGGGAGGGCATTTGCCCCAAAACATTGACTTTGCCCCCTCCCCCATTTTCCACCTGTCCATCAGTGACACATCCACACACCTCTCTTACGCACACACACACACACTGATTCTCTTTTCTTTATTTCTATACAAAACTCAGCTGATGAGCATATCCATTTGCAAGTTCGGATGCAGATACTTTTGAGCCATGTACGTTCATAAACGTATTTTTTTTTAAATATGGGAAGCATTTCTCGATTTTCGACGTCCAAAAATGTGAAGATTTATCCTAAAAGCACCAGAAGATTTCATTTGATTTTTTATCTGGGAGTAGAATCCCCCCCCCCCCTTCCGTGGGCCTCTCCTCCCCGATTTAATAGAAATTGAATCCCCCACCCCGAAAAAAACCCTCCAGCAAACCTCCTACGTTTGCTCTTGCTTCAAAAATGTAATGATATGATACTTTATGCCCCCCCCCCCCCTATTAATGGAAAGCATGTGCCCTACTTGAACAACCCCTCCCCAACCCCATTGCGGAAAAAGTCTCCGGAGCCTCCTCTGCCCGGGTCCCCCAATGGAAGGGGTGATACACCAGCCTATACCTTTCCTCTCCGGCCTTCGGGATATACCTGTGGCATATCGACCCCCATCCCCAATTGCAATGGTCCCCATCTGCGGCATATCGACCCATCTCTCCGCCCCGCCCCGCCCCGCCCCAATTGCAATCCCCCCAAGCCAAGTAGAGATTATAATTCCGCCACTGGACCAGATTCCCTTGCATGGCGATGGTAAGTTTGCTTTGTGGGTCTGAATGTTCGGACAGTGGAGGGGGGGGGGGAGGGGGAGTCGAGAAGACCATATGTTTTTTTTTACCCAAAATGATCCGTGCGCACGATATAATAATCCGCGCGCGCGAATTATTAATTTGTTTGCACAGATTATTCTTTCATGCGCACGGATTATTTTTTGCGAGAAAACATATGGTCTTGACCTCCCAACAGACAGGTCCACTAAACCTACTTACCAACTCATGTATGAGAATCCGACCCAGTTGCCGGGAGAATTCCAATTGAGTGTGTGTGTGTGGGGGGGGGGGGGGGGTGTCACTATGCCCTGGGAATATCCCGAAGGGCTAGCCGGAGGGGGAAGTGGCGTCATACTGCGGTGCATTGCAAACCCGACAATGACAGAAAATAATCGAACAGGACTCCTGTTCATTCTGTTCATTCTAGCGCGGAGTGTTAAGGGCATATAAAGGGCATGTTCGATTGCATTGGAAATTAGAGGGTGCTCCCGTCCGTAGTGAAGACGAACCCATATTTGGAAGAAAGAAGACCTGACGGAACCCCTTCGTATATCCCCTCCCACGATGGCAAGGGACATAATAATGTCTGACAAAGTTATAGGATGTTATACAGGTGTGCGGAAGCTTAACTCCTAATGGTGTCTTGTCACTCTCTATACATTATGTCCCTCAACTCCGTGCATGATGTGGGTTTCATGTTCATTTGACAGGATTTGCCTACCACGTCCATCACACACACGCATCCATCCGCCCTCTCCCCTCGCATGCACGCACTGTCTCTTTTGTATCCCCATAGGTCCAAATATGTGGAATTTACCCTAAAAGCACTCCGGACGGGTGGGAAGGCAAGGCAAGCTTCTCCTCCCAGATAAAAAATGAGCCCCCACCCCACCTCCAACACCCTCCAGCAAACCTCCCATAGGATCACTCGTGCCTAAAGAATGTAATGATATTGCATGTTAAAAAGCAGAAGACGGCCCTAACAAGTGGTTTCGTATATACGAAAAAGTTTTCGTTTAAACGAAAGTGGTTTCGTTTAAACGAAAAAGTTTTCGTTTAAACGAAAAAGTTTTCGTTTAAACGAAAAAGTTTTCGTTTAAACGAAAAGGTTTTCGTTTAAACGAAAGTGGTTTCGTTTAAACGAAAACGTTTTCGTTTAAACGAAAAAGTGTTCGTTTAAACGAAAGTGGTTTCGTTTAAACGAAAAAGTTTTCGTTTAAACGAAAAAGTTTTCGTTTAAACGAAGCGATTTATTTTTTTTTCCACCAACACTTTTGACGTGTGTTAAAAGGTGAACTGTAAAACTGAGAATTTAATTTATTGCTTGGTGTGTAAGGTTTGCCAGGCAGCGGTATACGTCGGAGAGACAGAGAGAACCGCTCACGAGAGATTAACTGAGCACCTCAGGGACATTAGGTTGCACGACTATATCTCCAGTTACATCCACTTTTCCAGACCAGGATATTCATTGAAAGACGCTTACTCCAGTATTCTTGAGAAAGTAAATGGGGGTAAGCAACTCAGACTCATACGTGAGGATTACTGGTGTATGGAATTGGAAAAGAGAAAGGGGACAGGAATTAACACACGGAACAAAATTACATTCGCTGACGCTTTCATTATGAAAAGGGTGATTCGATGTCTAACGTCCTTTCTCTGCCTTTATTGTGAAATTTGCATCCAACCGAGTATGTAGTGTGTTCTGAAGCTAGCACAACTGATTAAGGCCTTTGGCCGAAAGCTTTTAATAGAGCAATTTCTTCATTTAAACCCTAAGAATTCGAATGGTATAGAATGAGTATATCAGACATTACAAACAGACAGACAAGAGGGTAACAAATAAGTGTTACAGACATTACTTACAATATGGTTTTGGAAGGTTGTATACGGGACTATCATCAGATACAACAGTAATGCTGTCACCAGTCTCTGAAGCTTGACATGTAAACTCCAACACATCATCCTCTTTCTTTACATTTATTACATTTAGTTGGTTATTATTCACTGCATATCGTGCGTTAGTGATTAAGATATAAGTCCCCCTTTCTTCCCAGGTATACGATAAAGATAAACCATGTCCACTAGGTTGACTTGTTGATGATGCAATACATCGTATACTGAACTGCTGACCTACTACTGGAGGGTTGCTTGTAACTGGTTGAATGCCACTGATGGAAGGTTTACCTGCAATATACAAAGAATTATTTATAATTATTAGAAATTATTTTCTTTTCCAGATTAGCCAATTAGCAGATAGGACCTCAAACACAGCTTAGTATAAGGGATAAAGGAAACTACTCTCACAACTAGAGGCATTAATGTCCATACCCAGCCACCATGATTATTCTAAGAAGAAAAAGGGCATAACTCTGGTAAAAAAAAAAGTCTGATGGAAACTATAACCGCAGGAGCACAGGTTCCCAAGCTGGTGAACATTGATACCAAGTTTCGAGTAGATTAGCCCATAAATGTGTGAGAAAAGCTCCAGACAAAATTAGGTCTATGGATGTACAGATAAGGTGAGTCCAGTGTACCTCTCCACAAAAGTTGTTGCAATATACAAAGAATTATTTATAATTATTAGAAATTATTTTCTTTCCCAGATTTGCCAAATAGCAGATAGGACTTCGAACACAGCTGATATGACATCGGTCATTGCCAAAGCTGCCCCCTTGATGCATCACAAGGCACAACTAATTTGTTTACATCTACATCAGTACAGTTAATTTATTTATTTATTGTTGTTTAAGGTCGCATAGTTCTGCACAATGGCTAATTGTGACAACAACATAGATATATAAAAGTCTAGAACAGTTATTTATTGAACGCAATCAGGAAAATTGTTACCTGTCATAAAGGAGTGGTTTGAAGATGAGTTTTTGTATAAGGAATTAGCAATGGCAATAAGTAAAGATTAGGTAGATGAATAGAAGAAATTCAACAGAACGGAGAAGAACTGGAGAAACAGGATTTACTGCATCCAGTAAATTCAAGTCTGTGTGACAGGTGTTAAAGCATCAGCAATAAACAAAATAGAAACAGTATTTATGGAGGCTTATTTTTAGGAGTGAAATATTTTTAAAGAAATCAGAAATAGGTTTTTGTTAATAGTATTTAAAGATATTCATACAGGGATCAGATACATTTTTCCAACAAACCAGAAAAAGCATGTATGTGCACAGTATTCAAAGGGTTCGATCAAGGAATCAGAAACGGGCATTTTTTACCTCCCACTTATTTGAATGATGTTTAGAGCAGTAATGTGAGTATGGAAAGGCTCATCATTATTCTTAAAATCTTTGGCACCCACATTGAAGTCTTGATGGGTTACAAGCATTGAACTGAATGATTTATATTTTATTTCCTTGTAAAGAAAGGATTTCTCCCAACTGGGTTTGAGGAACTGACATCTCACTCCATCTGATTAAAATAGCATTTGACAGCTAACGCCAATTATTTACTTCGTCTCCAGTGTGAATAAATGTAACATAGTATTGCTTTAGTATAATTTACTGTTACAGGAAATTAGAAGCTGTGAAAACCTGTGACCGACTGGTCCATACTCATGGGGTCTAGCGACCTGAAAAACACAGGTGGCCGAGAACGTGTGACTGTCTATCAGTATGCCAAAGCTCAGCGAGATAGGACACATCGCTTTCGCGTTTCCGTGTTGACAAGGAAGTGAAGAGAAGACAGAAATAAGGAGAATACGAAAAATAAGAAGAAAAAAAGAATACAAAAAAAGAAAAGAAAAAGAAATCTCACAAAAACAATAGTCTGTGTGTTTCACACAGACTAATTACAACAGAAAATAAAGTAAGTTTTCAAGTAAGAGACAAAAAAACATATATGTCCAAAAAAATAAGGCTTAAGTACTGTAGTCATGGTCCTAAATAACCCCAAGCTGCAAGCTGAAACCCTGAGGGGCCACTAGGTTTGAAGAAAGAAACTCAAACACGAACTCTTACTATTCGAATAATCGAGCTGTGTTTAATTGTTACAAGTACAAGTTCACTGAATGTTTGCTGAATAAAATGATAACCTACCAAAATAGCTGCACATATACTAAGTATAAGGGTTAAGAGAAACTACACTCACAATAAAATACACCTATAAGCAATATCGATGATCGTAACATGCAATAAAGATTACTGTAACATAACTTCTTACAACAGAAATTTGACTACAATTTTCACCAAACAAGGAGCGCGGTGGCTTAGTGGTAGACTGTTGGACTTCTATGTTAGAGGTCCCGAGTTCGATCCCCGTCCTGGACGACCCGCCTTGTGTCCTTGGGCAAGACACTTTATCCTCATTATATCTTTATCCTTTATCCGTATTATAACCTACATGGGGGCAGGATGACGCCGTGTACTAAGGCGTACTGCACGTCGATGTTGCACATGTATTCCATCGTTGTAACCCTGCTTGGGCGGAGCTTGAACAGAGTTAGAATGTTGAGGAGCCGACAGTTTGCTCGTCGATGCTCGGTGGTTCTCTCCGGATACTCCTGCTCCCTCCTCCCGTAAAACTGCCACGGTCACGATTAGCCATTGTGCATAAGAATGTGACCTTAAACACCAATAAATAAATAAATAAATAATTCACCAAAAAACAAGAGGCCTTAATCGCTCACCCAACTAAGTGGTTAGAAGAAGTATTATGGGCCACATTCAGTTAGTCATGGTTCACTAACACTACAAAGGAAGACATGGATTTATTCATAACTCTAGTGTCCATGTCAGATGATTATTATCAAAGGTCTTTCTGGCTGCTTCCAATTCTATTAGCTGTAGACAAGCAGTGCCAAACTTCCAAGTGTTGTATGTCACTGCAGTTTGAAAGAAAATTATTTTTATGGTAAAACACTAAGGAATGGATATGAACAACCTTGAGTCTAACCTGCCCCGTCCCTGACCCTCACCCCATAGAGAACCCAAATATTAAATCATGAACTTGAATTGAACGAACTTGAATCTGATCCCCCTAAAATACCAAATCTCCTCATCTTGCTCTTAATTAAACTTCAAGCTACAATAGAGAGTCCTAATATTAACCCAGGGAGCCTATTTAAACAAACTTCAATCTGACCACAACCGCTCCCTCCCCTCCTCCCTTTTAGAGATGTTGCATTCTGATTCATAGTTCCGGAGAAGAAAATGTTTTAAAAATATTTTCTCGTATTGCGCTAATTTAAAATTTGGGACCCCATAGGGAGACCAAATATTAACCCACAGTCATGATTTGAAGAAACTTGAATCTGACCCCCAAGAGGTGTCGCGTATCTAATATGAAAGGATTCTTATCGGTGGATATTTAGAAAAGGATATTTTTATAGAAATATCCTCATACTGCACCAAGTTAAACTTCAGGATCCAAAAGAGTGCCCAGATATTAACACAGAGACCCGATTTGAACAGACTTGAATCTGCCACTCTAGAGATGTTGTATACTAAATATGAAAGCATTCTGACTGGTGGATCTGAAGAAGAATATTTTTGATAAAATATCCTCATATTGCACTAAGTTAAACTTCGTGCTCCCAAAGGAAGCCCAAATATTAACTCAGGGACTCGATTTGAACAAACTTGAATATGTCCCACGTAGAGAAGTTGTATACCAAATATGAAAGGATTCTGTCTGATGGATCTGAAGGAGACGATTTTAATAGAAATGTCATCATATTGCACTAAGTTAAACTTCGAGCTCCAATAGAGAGCCCAAATATTAACTGAGGGACCCAATTTGAACACAATTGAATCTGACCCCCCAGGAGATGTTGTACAGCAAATATGAAAGCATTCTGGCTGGTTGATCTGAAGAAGATTTTTAAAAAAACAAATTCCCCATATTGCACTAAGTTAAAATTCATGCTCCTACAGGATGCCCAACTATTAACTCAGTGACTTGATTGGAACAAACCTTAGTCTACCCCCCCCCCCCCCCACCCCCTACAAATGATGTACACCAAATATGAAAGGATTTAGAATGGTGGATCTGAAGACGAAGATTTTTAAAGAAATATCCTCATATTGCACTAAGTTAAACTTTGGACTCCCACAGGGATCCCAAATATTAACCCAGGGACTCGATTTGAACAAAGTTGAATCTGACCCCCTTAGAAATGTTGTATACCAAGTATGAAAGGTTATGACTAGTGGACCCGAAGAAGATTTTTAAAAGACATGTCATCATCATATTGCAGTAAGTAAGAGCCAAAATATTAATCCAGAGACCCAATGTGAACAAACATGAATATGCCCCTCCCAAGGCCCCCCCCCCCTCCCCTTCCATAGAGATGTTACATACGAAATATGAAAGGATTCTGACTGGTGGATCTGAAGAAGATCTTTAATAAAATTTCCTCATATTGCACAACGGGATCATGGCATAACCTCACCGCTACTTGAAAGCAGGAGAGCTAAACTAGAGCCTCAAGTGAACCAAATGTGCTCAGCTGACTCAAGTTGTCAATCGAGATGAGTATGTTAGTAAAGTGATGGACAGTAAGAGCAATGTTTTGATTTGCTATGACACATTAATTTCTGCTGGTCCTGGGAAAGCTTCCTAGGCAAAAACTAGAGGCAGACTGTCCGAGATGGGTGTGGCCATAACCTCCACTGCGATGATAATTCTAAGACGAAAAGGGGCACAAATTTGGCCTAAAAGTCCAATTGAAACAGGTGCACAGGTTCCAAATATACTGAACTTCCATACCAAGTTTCAAATGAATCGACTCATAAAGATGTGAGAACATCTCCAGACAAAATTCTAGGCAATTCAGGCATTCTAAGACAACAAGGGGCATAACTCTGGCAAAATATTCTGATCAAAACTATAATTGCAGGTGTACAGGTTCGCATGGTAGTAAACATCAATACCATGTTTCAAAGGAATCAACAAATAAACATCTGAGAAAATCAGCTCACAGAATTCTAGGCCTGTTTTTCAAGTCGAAAAGGGGCATAATTCTAGCAAAAATAATTTGATCGGAACTATAATCACAGGTGCTCAGGTTCTCATGATGATGATGAACATTCAAACTACGTTTCGAGCAGATTCGTCTATAACTGTCCGAAAAAATCCCCAGACAAAATTAAGTTTATGGGTGGATGGACGGACAGATGGGTTTATGTGGCCAAAATATTTGAGGAATTTAAAATGACTGTCCGGGATGGGTCTGTCCATTATCCCCCCCCAACACACACACACACCCCCCTACACACATACACACACACACGCACGCACGCACACATACACACACACACACACACACACACACACACACACACACACACACACACTCACACTCACTCACGCACGCACGCACGCACGCACGCACGCACGCACGCACGCACACACACACACACACACACACACACAACACCGTGACAAACACACACACACACACACACAGCCATGATTATTTTAAGATGGGAAGTGGCATTTTCTGTTGTTTCGGAACATCGCCCAGCGTCTGGAGTAAGGAACAATAGGGGAGGGAGCAAGCAAACTCCGGCCCGTGTTGTCCCTCTACCCCAACGCGAAAATCATAATAAGAAAAGATCAAGGCAAAGTACTTCTCCTTCTTCTTTTCCTTCTACTTCTTCTTTCTCTCAGAGTAAGCGCCTCAATTTGCAAACATCCTGAGTTGTCCCATGGCTTCCTTTATATAATTATCCCGAGATAGAACAACTACCGACCCACCTTTGTCGGCTGATTTAATTACTAATTTCTTATTTTTTCGAAGTTTCGTGAGGGCTCTCCGTTCACCAGCTGTTAAATTGTCTTTATCAGAGAGTATGTTCATGATGAACACCTCTTGGATGATTTGTTTGCTAACCTTTGAATCTTCGACCTGTCATCGCCTATAAGAAAAACAAGAGCTTGCGTAACATCCTTGTAAGGACTAAATGAGAGCCCATCAATGAATAATATCAATTATTGCCAGTCAGTTTAACCAGTTCCTAAGCTCATCACTTAGTTTAAATCAATTTTATGTACATTTTTGTCATGCTTGAAACCCATAAGGGTTCAGTAAATGAAAACAATTTTTCGGCGGCATATCAAAAGAAAACCCGTTTCAGTAGGAAATGTCTGTGCCAGTGCGATTTTTTAACCTCAAACACACACAGGCGAGTGCCAGAGTTCATATATGCCCCAAAACAAAATAGGTTCCAATTTCAACCATGTGTATTTATTTCCTAAATAAATTTATTTATTTTTTTATTTAATTATTTATTTATTTATTTTATTTATTTATTTATTTTTTTACTTTTTTTATTTATTATTTATTTATTTATTTATTTAATTTTTATTATTTTTTATTTATTTATTTAATTTTTATTTTTTTTATTATTATTATTTTTATTTATTATTTTTAATTTTTCATACCTTTCACACAATGTAGAGGTTCAGACGGTAAAACACAATTTCTATGCTATGTAAAATATTTTCCGTCATAAACCTCCGTCGGGGGATATTCATTCCAACTGATAACATTCGTGAGGCATCAGGATCTTTGGCGTTATTTTTTCATTTTTTCTTTAGTCTCAATATATTTGGAACACTTTCTTCTAGAATGCCCAAAGTATCAGTCTAAAAAATGAGATTCACTGGGAGTATAATGGGGAAGTGGGATGGGAGAATGAAGGACATGTGGTTAGGGGGAGACTCAAAGGAGATGGTTAATATGCTAATCGGAGAGATTGGGAAGAATGGGGCAAGGGATATCATCAAGCAGTTCGTCTCCGAGTGTTGGGAGGAGCGGAGAAGCGTGGGAATAGGGAGGCATTTGGGAGTACAGGGGTAACCATGGCCTTCTCGTCCGAGAACCGCGACAAATCAGCGGCTGGCCAAAGTGTTATTATTTTATCAAACCATTTTTTCATATTATTTTCACGCACTTCTGAAGCCAGTAAAGCAAACAGCTTCCGATTGGTTTTACTTAAATCAAATCCAACCAATAGGGCTTCATGGGGTCAGTAAAGCAAACCACTCACTGACTGATTAAAATTCGAATGAATGAATGAAAGGTTTTAGCGCGTCGAAGGCGCGGAGGGACGATGTGGGATTTACAAATCCCTTGCGACCCGGTTAACCTTATTTTATTTTACTTGGATCACACAGGTACGGTGGCTGATTTAGGACACTCAAATATTTATTTTTATCTCGTTATAACGAGATACGATCTCGTTATAACGAGATACGATCTCGTTATAACGAGAAAACATCTCGTTATAACGAGATACTATCTCGTTATAACGAGAAAACATCTTGTTATAACGAGAAAAGATCTCGTTATAACGAGAAAACATCTCGTTATAACGAGAAAACATCCCGTTATCTCGAGATAAAATCACGTGACTCTGATGACATGAAACATATAGCCCCCACCACCAAAACAGTTTATATATCTCGCGGGTGTTTTCAATATTCTGGATGTAATACATGGGAAAAACACCTACCCACCCCCACCCCCAAGCATCCCAACCATGCCCGTGAAATACCGCTCCGCTCCCTCGCACATGTTGTCAACGATAATTCCGATAAACACATATAACTCTCATACCAATAAACACAGAAAATGAGATGGAATTCACACAAACAAGTGAAACAACTATAGCGTAATAAACTCGCTGCCCCCCCCCCCCTCCCCCCCGCCCCTCCCCCACACCGTATGTGGAACACTTTTTCGACACACGGCACTCAAAACACGACTATAGCCTCAGCCCCAAAACAGTGTACATATCTTACGCGTGTGTTTAATACTGTGGATGTAATACACGGGAAACACTCCTGCCCCTCTCCTTCCCAAAGCATCCCACCAATGCCCGCGAAATACCTCCCCTCCCCCTCGCACATGTTGTAAAAGATAATTACGACAAGTGTATTTAATGCTCATACTAATAGAACAAGGACAGGGACGTGAGAAGGTAAAAATATTGGGAGAGGGGTATCAAAGCGAAGATCCATGCAAAAGGGGCGCCCATTGTGCTGAAAGTAGCATGATTCGAGTCGCGCAGTGGCGAGGCGGGGGAGAGCACCGGATGTGGTATCCCCTTCTCGTTGGCGGGGTCCGGGGGTCCTTCCCTGGGAAAATTTTGAAAAATATGAGGGCCAAAACTCGCGTTCTCAGTGATTCTGAGGCCGCTGTGACACTACCAATTCGAATTCTTTGCTCGTTTCGTAATTAGGCGCGCTTCTGAATTTAGCCGCTTGGTTAACTTTCTTCGTTTGTGTTTTATTTTGGACTGACTTCAAACATCTCCACGAGTTTAATCGGGACCATCGGTTAATAATCTTTTTTATTGAAGAGGTGGGGTGGGGGTGGTAAATACGCCCTACCGCCCCCCTTACCTGGTTTTATCGCCACTGAGAAAGGATGAAAAACAGAAAATAAGATGGAATTTTCGCAGACAAATTAAACAACTATAGCCTTATAAATTTACTGCCCCCCCCCACCCCACCCCCACCACCACACATAAGGAGAGATTTATTTAATATCGACGCTTTCAACAGCCAGGGGCATGTCATGTAGGGTAGTTCCCTTGGTGGAGGAAGAACCGGAGACAACCACTGAGCAGCGGCGAGCAACCGTCAAGTTCTCCAACATACTAACCCGACAGAATTAGAGTTAGAGCGGTTGAAGGCACGTGCACCATCGACGTGCAGTACGCCCTAGCACATTATGCCACCGTGACCCCACGTCAGGCCACGTGGACAATTGGGATTAAGTGTCTTGCCTAAAGACACAACGCGGGTCAGAATCGAACCGTCGATCTCTATGTTTCAAGCTCGATACTCTAACAAATGAGCTACCGGGCTCTCATAATTATATAGTAGGTAGCTGTACATGTTTGTCGTGGGAACACATTATGGCGTCATTAACCTTTTACCAAACACAAGTTGAAGACAACAGTAGGCCCACAATTACTTTTACACAAAAAAATAAATGAAATTCCTTTTTTTTCTTCCAAACTAAACGGCTTATGACACTCATTTGAACGAGCTCGTCGAGCTCTTTTCGATGCGATATTATAAACTATGGTTTGGGAGAAAAATTTATGAACATAAATTTTGAGTGGCGAATTTTGTATATTACACGGACGGTTTGCGTCGCTGCGGTGGGTAAAAGGGTTATCATGATTAGGCCAATATATACGGTATACCGATAACTTGTGCACTTCTTAGAAATAGAATTAAATGGTGTCAATAATATAACAATAATGCAATGCATGAATACTGAAGCTCTAGAAAATTGTTTTTTACAGTGTAGAGCTGGGATCCCAAATTGTGTGTGTGTTGGGGGGGGGGGGGGGCAGTAATATCGCGAGGGTCGAGAACGACATACCACGGGCATGTCTCGAGGTTTGAGGCAGGGGACGGAGAGTTTGGGAGGTACGCCCTCCCATTGGTGGGGTCCGGGCGGGGGGTTCAAATTATAAAGCTCTGGGGCCCATTCTGGGCATCTTGAGAGAAGGGAGGTTTGGGAATTATAAGTGGAAATTTCATTTTTGTGGGGGTGGGGTGGGGTCAATGTTATTGGGTGGGGTGTCCCCCCTCCCACCTCCCCCCCCCCCCCCCACATGCCGCTTCAGCACTAAGTTTTTCAATAAACTTCTCATTTTGTTCACTGACAGATTGAGCTGAACATGGAATATGAAGCATGACGACTATAGTCATCACTGGTATAGGGAATTTATTTAATTATTCATTGGTGTTTAAAGTCACTTTTGTGAAGCTATATACTGTCGTCTTCAACTTGCGTTAGAACTCTATATGTAACTCAAATTCTGCCGGGTTAGTACGTTGGAGAGTTCGACGGTTGCTCGCCGCTGCTCAGTGGTTCTCTCCGCTTCTTCGGTTCTTCCTCCACCCGTAGAACTACATTACACGACATGACCCTGGCTGCTGAAAGCGTCGTCAAATTCCAATAAATAAATAAATAAATAAATCTCTCCTTGTGTGTGGAGGGAAGAGTGTGGGGAAGGGTGGCAGTAAGTTCATTACGCTTTTGTTGTTTAATTTGTCTGTGTGAATTCCATCTCATTTTTCTGTTTTCCATCCTTTCTCAGTGGCGTTAAACCGGGGGGGGGGGGTGTGTAAGGGGGATATTTACCATCCCCCACCCCCACCCCCCCCCCCCCAAAAAAAAAATCAAAAAATTATTAACCCATGGTCCTGATTAAACTCGTGGAGATGTTTGAAGTCAGTCCAAAACAAAACACAAACGAAGAGGTTGACCAAACGGATAAATTCAGAAGCTTGCCTATTTACGAAACAAGCAGAGAATTCGAATTGGTAGTGTCACAGCGGCCTCAGAATCACTGAGAACACGAGTTTTGGCCCTCATATTTTCTTCAAAATTTTCTCAGGGAAGGGCCCCCGGACCCCGCCAACGAGAAGGGGATACCACATCTGGTGCTCTCCCCCACCTCGCCACTGCGCGACTCGAATCGTGCTACTGTCAGCGCAATGGGCGCCCCTTTTGCATGGATCTCCGCCTTGATACCCCTCTCCCAATATTTTCACCTTCTCACGTCCCTGTCCTATTAGTATGAGCGTTAAATACACTTGTCGTAATTATCTTTTACAACATGTGCGAGGGGGAGGGGAGGTATTTCTCGGGCATTGGTGGGATGGTTTGGGAAGGAGAGGGGTAGGGGTGTTTCCCGTGTATTACATCCACAGTATTAAACACACGCGTAAGATATGTACACTGTTTTGGGGCTGAGGCTATAGTCGTGTTTTGAGTGCCGTGTGTCGAAAAAGTGTTCCACATACGGTGTGGGGGAGGAACGGGTGGCAGCGAGTTTATTACGCTATAGTTGTTTCATTTGTTTGTGTGAATTCCAATTCATTTTCTGTGTTTATTGGTATGAGAGTTATATGCGCTTATCGGAATTATCGTTCACAACATGTGCGGTATTTCGCGGGCATGGTTGGGATGCTTGGGGGTGGGGGTGGGGGTGGGTAGGTGTTTTTCCCATGTATTACATCCAGAATATTGAAAACACCCGTGAGATATATAAACTGTTTTGGTGGTGGGGGCTGTATGTTTCATATCATCAGAGTCACGTGATTTTATCTCGAGATAACGAGATCTTTTCTCGTTATAACGAGATCTTTTCTCGTTATAACGGGATACTTTCTCGTTATAACAAGATGTTTTCTCGTTATAACGTGATGTTTTCTCGTTATAACGAGATCGTATCTCGTTATAACGAGATAAAAATAAATATTTGAGTGTCCTAAATCAGCCACCGTACACAGGCCTAGCTTTCCTATTGCCTCAAATGGGGTCTGCGGGGGTATGCACGCGGTTAGAATTCCCGGCAGTTTACGTTGGCGTGATAGGTTGTCAATAATCAATCCCTCACCGCCATTAAGACTGTTAGAGAGTGGGCTCTATCGGGTTCTAGCTTGGCGATGGTAGAGGTTTGAGTCCCACCATGGTGGCGAGCCAGAATATAATGTTGTGCGATGGCAAATTTAAGGGAAGAAGAGAAAAGAAAACCAAACAGCAACGCCGGTTTGGTAGCGACCCCGGTATATGACCATAGCGGTTAAAAAAAAGGAATGGAGAAAGCTCCAACAGTTTAGTTTGAAAAACCGAGAGTCATCCATCAAGCCTTCTGGGAGATAGGATGCCGTATGTGATTATGAGGTATCTGGTTATCCTTCGGGAATTCCAAATGACCCCCCCCCCCCCCCCAAAAAAAAAAAAAAAAAACCTCTCACAGACACACACCCTCAAGCCCTTAAAAGGGCTGTTCAATCTTTATTCAAATGCTTATTTATATAAAATTTACACTCGTCCCCAGCCAGACAAGCTTGTTTCAATCCTTGCCTGGTGTTTGGTGGTTTCTTGTGTATGTTAACAGAAAGATAGGTTGCACCACTTCCTCCTACGCTTTTTCTACCATTTCCATGCGTCTTCTTGATAGAGTGGTGCAAGAAAATTTGAGAATGTTATTAAAAAAGTTATAGGTAGAGAGAAAGATAGGTATCCACTATTGTGTATTGTGACTATTTGTGATTCTTGCTATGAATGGGGTAAGGGGTGTGTTTCTTCGGAGCCCACTCCCCACACACAGAGTTGCGAGGCAATCCTCACAGACTCAATCCTAAAGATCTCAATGAGTAGCGAGGCAATCCTCACTGACTCCACGCAGTTTAATTCTATTGAGTAATTTTAATTTACTGTGGATTATTTTGTTTTTCTGTTAAGGGTTCGGTGTTCGTTCAGCTTCACCATTGATTCACTATCCTGGAGTATGTGGAGGGTTTTGTTATATAGATCTTATTAAACGCATTTCAGTCGCGCTTACGCAGAGTTGCGAGGCAGTCCTCACAGACTCTATCCTAAAGTTGTCCATGAGTAGCAAGGCAATCCTCACTGACTCCACACGATTTTTTTTTTTCTGGAAACTTATTTTGCTTTTCTGTTAAGGGACCGGTGTTCGTTCAGCTCAACCATTAATTCACTATCTTGGAGTCTGTTGAGGGTTTTGATTTGTAGGTCTTTTAATCGCGTACCAATAGTTTCTATTTTTGCTAGCTCGTGAAGTTCCTTTATCGGAGTCCATTTGGGTTTGCAAAGTGCCACACGCAGGGCATAATTTTGAACCCGTTGTAGTTTTTCAATGTTGGTTTTATTCAGGTCACTCGTTATTATGGCCCCATACTCTAGTACTGGGCGTATGTTTGATTGGTAAAGCTTGAGGAGAACTTCTTTATTGGCTCCCCAATTTTTACCTCTAATCATTTTCAGGAAATTGATGCGTTTAGTGGCTTTGACAGTGACTGAGTTTACGTGATTGTTTAGATTGAGACTGCTATCCAGGGTGAATCACAGAAACTTTGCTTCATTACTAGCTTCAGGTTTGTGGTCGTAAAGCTTAAGCTCATTATTATGGACAGCTTTTTTCCTTTGCTTTTTATAGAATGTGATTCTTTGTGTTTTCGTGGCATTTAGCTTGATGCGCCACAGAGCGCACCAGTCTTGCAGGTCGCGGATGGTATCCTGCAGGCGGTGTTGTATTATGTTTCGAGACTTACTGGTCGTCCACATTCCTTTGTCGTCTGAGAATTGAGATAGTTCAACATGGTTCTTCTCTACTTTGTCAATGTCATTCACATATATTATAAATAGAAGCGGGTTGAGGACCGAACCTTGTGGAGTGCCCGCTTCGAGTTTTACCTCGTCTGACACTTCGCGGTTGACCCTCACTTTGATTTTTCGATCAGATAGAAATGATGATATGATCCTTAGAATTTTGCTAGGTAGCCCCATTTTAGCTAGTTTGTATCTCATGCCATTGTGCCAGACGGAGTCGAACGCTTTTTCTACGTCGAGTAATAGCGCGGTTCCTATTTCATTTTGACTGAACGCCGTTTTCATATAATCTACCAGTCTATAAACATGCTTGATTCCCTCTCTTTGGCTTCTGTATGCCCTTTGCCACTTATTGAAAAAGCTGATTGATTCGAGATGGCTCCGGAGTCTAGTCGTGAGAATCCGTTCGAAAATTTTTCCAATACAGCTGAGTAGGCTGATTGGGCGGTAATTAGCTGGGTTGGTCAAGTCCTTGTCGGGTTTTGGTATCATGACTCCTGTAGCTAGTTTTCAACATTTTGGGAAGTATCCACTAGAGAGACAGCAGTTTAGGAGGTTAGTGATGTCAGAGCCACCTGAGGCCCCGTAAGGCCTGGGCTGACGTGGGGTTATTTAGTCCCGCTGATGAAGTTGCGGGAAAATTAGACCAACGTGGAGGGTCGGAATCCAAGTGTCGCGAACTCGGCGCAGGGAGCTCAGTTAGGCCGACGCCGTGATTCCTTCTCTGCCAAATTGGCCTGAAATAGGTTCGATTTCCGTTAGGTGTGATTCCTAATCACTTCAGGCTGTGTAATGGAAAGAATGACTTAAAGTAACAACGATTCTTTTATTTACAAATAAAAATAAAGCCGTTTCAATATTTCAACAATCAACAATTGGATTCTTTTCACAGAAATTTGGTTGCTAGAGTTAAATAATTCTCAACCATCATATAGTCATTCTATAGCCCTGTACTGGCACTATAGTCTACACACTGGAAATGTTACTACCGTGAGCTCGCCATAAGAGCTTCACAAATCTGAAATGTTAGTACTGTGAGCTCGCCATAAGAGCTTCACCCGCTTAGGCTCAAATGTCAACGTCTGCGCGTAACTGTACATCTGGTTGTCGGAGGGTTCCGACCAGCAATGTTCGTCATCTATGAAGCCACCGTACTTCTGATTTGGGTCAGATATTGTCTACTCATACCTTATGTGCCTTTTGAAAGTCTTCCGTGAAAGTCCTATGGAAATATTCACCGTTCCTGGTTGAATTCACGATTCACAAATGCCCCTTTTGTGCTAGGGCGAAATTGTCAGTGACACCGATCTCCAGTCGGTATTACGATGCTTCGACAGCAAAACAAACTACTCAGAACGCAATCAGTCTGACGCTTCAAAGGGTTAATACGCACAATACAATTAACCTACACTTCTGACTATTGCAGGCTGATACCTGCTACTCGACAATCTAAACTTTAACGTTTCACATTGGGTGTTCCTTCTCACGAATTCGGCTCTTGTAGCCGCCTATCAACCTTAAGCTAAATCAATCGTGGAATGCCCTGTTACAACCGATAATGTGACAACGCCGTATAATGTTACACCAACGCATAATGTTACAAAAAATGTTGTAAACAACCGATAATGTTATAAACTCCGCATAATGTTATAACTTTTTTCAACCCGTTATGTTATAGAAATCGAAGCATAATGTTATAACTTTTTTCAACCCGTTATGTTACAACAAATTAACTGATAATGTTATAACTTCAAATAAACATGTCTTTGGTAATTTATACTGTCATGGCATTAGTTTCTGGTGGAGACCGTCGGTCTGTATTTGAGGGAACTCTTCAGTTTCCAGTGTAGAATTGGACCATTCTGACTTTAAATAATATATACCATTATTGTAATCAACCCTTTTCTGTGATAAATTACGCGTCCATTATATGGTCGGGCATAAGGAAAGGATACTATCTTATATTTTAAGGATATTAAACCCACGGAATCCCCCTTTTCGTCGTATGAAGCAATGAAAGATATGAAAATGAGCACGATGCGCGCAAAATCATACGTCTCAAAATGAAAGCTATGAAAATGAGCGCAATGAGTACCTCTTCATATGTCTCATACCCTCATTAAGGATACTATCCTAACTTTATTTGGGAGTGTTTGGGTCAGTTTTCTGAAGATTGTCGGGTTGTTTGGATTAATTCGATATCTATTGTTGGGTTGTTAGGGATGAGACGGAGCACGTGTCCCCATAACAACACGCGCTGCGCATACGCACTCCTTCCACCTATTATCATGACAATGACGTCATAACATGGCCACCCACGTGCACTATCATGACAACCCAACATGACCGCCAAGTCACTTCCCCCGGTCCTGCTCCGGGGTCCTACAAAATGGCTCATTTTCAACATACATAACTACTCAGCACCATCACCAACACCGCCACAACACCAACATCAACACGACTCCTCCCCTCCTCCACAGCCTCATCCTTCTCCCTATACTGCCTGTTCTAGTGATTCCGCCTTTTCCAGAACCTGTAATTCAAAATTCATCACTTCCACTTCTTCCAACATCTCCACCATCTATATTATCATACCGTCTAGCACTACTCCCTTATAGCATTCTCAGATAGCCTTCTTTGCACAATCACCCTGATGTACTAATTCATGACCTCCTCTCTTTCTCAGCCTAATCCCTGCCCACCCCTTCCAGTCCTCCTAACCCCCATTCCTCTTCCTACCCAGTCTCGCATTTTATTCTTGTTCCGTGCAACACTACCAACCCGCCACATCCACCATATGTACTTCGCTCCATCCAACTTTTTGACCTCTTTTAACTCCACCTCATTTTTGTTCACTGTTAGTTGTTAAAATGTCAAATTAATGAACAATAAGATATTCTTATGACTAAGAAATATGCGACAAATGAGTTTTAGATTCCCAAAACAAGCAGAAACAGAGGCATTTGTCCATCCCCAAAGGCATCAGGGGACTATGGTACACTACATTTCTGGAAGCGGAGACTACGCATGTTGGTAAACGTACCAACCGGATAAAATAGCTCCCCTGCCCCACCACCCCCCGCCTTCACCATGTTGGGCACTGGATGATCATGGTAATGACGTCACGCGATTGAGTTACCACGATAATCCGCGTTTATGTAACGCGACTAGGTCATTCTATGATAAATCCCCGGGAGTTGGGGGGGGGGCTATCTCCTCGCCTTAACCTGAGCAGACACCTTTAGTATAAATTATACATACCTTTATGCGGCAATAAATGGTAAGTGGTAAAGTCCATCTACAATGGCTGTAACTGGAATTAGTATACAAAAGTTATAACATTATCGGTTAATTTGTTGTAACATAACGGGTTGAAAAAAGTTATAACATTATGCGTCGATTTTTGTAACATAACGGGTTGAAAAAAGTTATAACATTATGCGGAGTTTATAACATTATCGGTTGTTTACTACATTTTTTGTAACATTATGCGTTGGTGTAACATTATGCGGCGTTGTAACATTATCGGTTGTAACATGCCCTCTCTGGCGATTCCAACCGTTTCAAGGTCCTGTGATCGAAGGTACCCTTATGCCAGGAAACAGAGTCCGCCTGCCCTGGACTTCACCAACGTGTGTGTGACCCCAAGTGTGTGTCTAACGCTCTGCTCGTCAAGGTATATATACCTTTTACCCTAAAGTGTCAGGTGGACGGCGCTCATCTGTCCACCTGTAAAAATGGTGGGAGATGACATATATCGAGGCAGAATCAATACAAGTCATCTCGCGCGTGACTTAACGGTGATTTCACTTGTCGAGAAAACCGATTCGTTTCTGCCATTCATTGTCATGACAAACATTTCTATCTCTTAGAATCTCGTTTCTCAATTGGCCGTGACGATATCCTGCCACCAACCGATTACGTCTCGTAAGACTCGCGACTACTGTATAAATTAAATGAGATTAGACCTTATCTAACATACCGTTTCTCCCCTGGGTCCCTCCGCTGAAGCTGGATATACACCACGTGTGTTTTTTCCATGTCCAGCTTCACAGAGAAGTGAAATTCACGTAGGGTTTTTCGCCTTGATGCGGAATATCTTTTGAACTTACAATATCTTTATATATGAGGCCCCTTGTCCCTATATTTAGGCTGGCTTTGCCCTGACAAATGAGTCTACCGAAAAAGGTATTGGGACAGTGTTTCAGGATTTTGTATGAGACCTCGTCCCCTCCTGGGGAAGAAGAAGACTTACATTTTTTAATTGTGTTAGCCACTTCTTCTTGGCTTATCGGTTCCGTGAGTTCATGGCCATCTCCGTCCTCGAGCGTTTGGCTGAAGTCGGCATTGTTAAACGTTGTCTTGTTGTCTTGAACAAATTTGTTTACTTTTTCTTTGAACTCGTCATCAAACCTATCGCCCTCATGTGGACGATGATATTTCTTAAGGAGCTCAGCGAAGGCGCTAGTCTTCGCCTTGTCATCCAGGGCCATAGTTCCATTGCTGATCTTAAGAGCCTTACTGTTGGCGTCTTTATGTTTTTGTTCAGTAAGGGTTTTAAAAGTATCCCAAAACTTTTTAGTCTCCCTGAGTCAATTTAGATTTTCCGTTGCTTTTTCCCATCTCAGGCGATTGTCGTTTGCTATTGCTTTTTTAACTTCGCCGTGGAGGCGATTATACACGGCTTTAAGTTCGACCATTTTAGTTGGAAGTTTTTCTGATTTGTATGCTCGGAAGGCCTTTCTTTTTTTTTGTTTTATTATTTGGAGTGTGGTTTCAGTTATTCTGTTGGCCCGCGGTTTAACCGTCTGTTTGGGACAAATCTCATCAAGAGTGTTGTTAACGACTTCACTGAGATTGGTACATGCTTGCTCGAGCTCGCAGGTATTCATTGGGTCGTTTTTGTTTATTGTAACCTGAATTATTTTTCTGAAGAGGTCCCAGTCAATTTTGGATAGATTCCTCCACCTAATTGTGGGGTATCTTGTGGGTCCGCTGCAACCGTGTAATGTAACATGAACAGGCAGCTGGTCGCTACCTAAATCATCGTCCCCCACAAATATGTCTTGCATTTGATTGGTTAGTGATTTACTGGTTATAATTAGGTCAAGGATGTCGGATTGGTGGAGTGTGTTGTTACTGACGTGGGTAATGTCGTGGTCGTTATTTAATACAAAAAAGATCAAATTGTTCGATGATATTGAAGAGGCGTCGCCATTGGGCTCCGTTTTATTGCATCCGAAAACCTGATGTTTGGCATTGAAATCACCTAAGAAAATACAATGTTTGTGATTTTTCACAAAGAATTCAAAGACTTTGCTGTCAACTGTTTTTTCGGTTCATTATAATATGAGATTACGGCAACTTTTTTATGATCTAGTTCAATCTCAGCGGCAATCACCTCTGCGTTGAGATGATCGCTTGATATCGTTTTATATTTTAAGTCCTGCCTTATGAGGAGAGCGACTCCGCCTCCACGTTGTGTGGGACGGTCTCGTCTAATGATGTTGAATCCACTTAGCACAAATGTCTTACTTGGCTTTAACCATGTTTCGCTGATACCAATTACATCTTCGTTTGTGAAGTAATCGGACATATGTGAGCTTTTGCAATTAACGCTTCGAGCGTCCCACTGAATTATTTTCAACTTATCCATAATTGTTCAGTACCTGACGTAATTGTACTAGTTAACGTGTTGTGGGTGTGATTTATACTTTATTTATGGCGGCTTCTATTAGCGAGGAAGAGATTTGAGTTCGATATAGCTTGGATGCTGTTTTCCCAACGTCTTTACATATGCCGGAAAGACTGACGTCGAAGTGTTTGTTCATTATATTAAAAATTGAACCAGCCATTAGGCTGCACATCGAATGTGAGGAGGTTGAGTTTTCTACGCTGTTGACATTAATAGCTTTGAGTTCTATGTCGGTTTTAACTTTTTCGTAGTGGGGACACCCCCGATAATTGCTTGGGTGTTGCCCGTTATAATTTGGGCATTTCAGTGTTGAAACCTTGCATGATTTTGTTATATGTTTTTCGCCGCATTTCATGCAACGCAACTCTCCTTTGCATCTGTTCGACATATGGCAAACTTTCTGGCATTTATGACACTGTGTGGGCTGAGGCAAAACACGATACTCCTCAGTCTCATTTTACTTTAATTTTCCACGTAGGGTTGCCTGTAGTCTTAGATATTAGTCTGCCCCACGAGTATCCCGACAGGGCTTCATCAATATCCCCATCACTGATCTTTGTGGGAACCCTTGTGACGACTACGCAAGGGTTTTGCAGCGGTTGATGCTGTTGTTTATTCGTCTGGTGTTTGGTCGTGTTATCCTTTTGGGGTTGTTTAGAAAGGGCTCTTACCTTGTCGGTGAACGATACACCACTGTCAGTGGTGAATGTTGGCGTCGCCGGTATCGTTTCCGTTGCGTTACTGTCTGCCGATTTCCCAACATTATGGATCACCGCACTGGTTGTTACTACTGTAACATCCATGGTGTCCATGGATGGGGCTACCTACCAAAATTCTAAGGATCATATCATCATTTTTATCTGATCGAAAAATCAAAGTGAGGGTCAACCGCGAAGTGTCAGACGAGGTAAAACTCGAAGCGAAAACTCCACAGGGTTCGGTCCTCAGCCCCCTTCTATTTATAATATATGTGAATGACATTGACAAAGTAGGGAAGAGCCATGCTGAACTATCTCAATTCTCAGACGACAAAGGAATGTGGACGGCCAGTAAGTCTCGAAACATAATACAAAACCGCCTGCAGGACACCATCCGTGACCTGCAAGACTGGCGCGCTCTGTGGCGCATCAAGCTAAATGCCACGAAAACACAAAGAATCACATTCTATAAAATGCAAAGGAAAAAGCTGTCCCTAATATTGAGCTTAAGCTTTACGACCACAAACTTGAAGCTAGTAATGAGGCAAAGTTTCTGGGATTCACCCTGGATAGCAGTCTCAATCTAAACAATCACGTAAACTCAGTCACTGTCAAAGCCACTAAACGCATCAATTTCCGGAAAATGATTAGAGGTAAAAATTGGGGAGCCAGTAAAGAAGTTCTACTCAAGCTTTACAAATCATATATACGCCCAGTACTAGAGTATGGAGCCATAATAACGAGTGACCTGAATAAAACCAACATTGAAAAACTACAACGGGTTCAAAATTATGCCCTGCGTGTGGCACTATGCAAACCCAAATGGACACCGATAAAGGAACTTCACGAGCTAGCAAAAATAGAAACTATTGAAACGCGATTAAAAGACCTACAAATCAAAACCCTCAACATACTCCAAGATTGTGAATTAATGGTTGAGCTGAACGAACACCGATCCCTTAACAGAAAAACAAAATAAGTTTCCAGAAAATAAAAAAAAATAAAATTATACAATATAACTAAATTGCGTGTAGTCAGTAAGGATTGCCTCGCTACTCATTGAGGACTTTAGGATAGAGTCTGTGAGGACTGCCTCGCAACTCTGCTGACGCGCGACTGAAATGCGTTTAATAAGACCTATATAACAAAGCCCTCTACATACTCCAGGATAGTGAATCAATGGTGAAGCTGAACGAACACCGAACCCTTAACAGAAAATCAAGATAAGCCACATTAAATTAAATTTATTCAATAGATTTAAACTGCGTGGAGTCAGTGAAGATTGCCTCGCTACTCATTGAGATCTTTAGGATTGAGTCTGTGAGGATTGCCTCGCACCTCTGCGTGTGGGGAGTGGGCTCCGAAGAAACACACCCCTTACCCCATTCATAGCAATAATCACACAATAGTCACAATACACAATAGCGGATACCTATCTTTCTCTCTACCTATAACCTTTCTAATAACATTCGCAAATTTTCTTGCACAACTCTTATCAAGAAGACGCATGGAAATGGTAGACAAAGCGTAGGTGGAATTGGTGCAACCTCCCTTTCTGTTAACATACACAAGAAACCACCAAACACCAGGCAAGGATTGAAACAAGCTTGTCTGGCTGGGGACGAGTGTAAATTTTATATAAATAAGCATTTAAATAAAGTTTTAACAGCCCTTTAAGGGCTTGATGGTGTGTGTCTGTGAGAGGGTGGTTTTTTCGGTGTTTTTTTTTTGGGGGGGGGGGGGGAGGTCATTTGGAATTCCCGAAGGATAACCAGATACCTCATAATCACATACGGCATCCTATCTCCCAGAAGGCTTGATGGATGACTCCCGGTTTTTCAAACTAAACTGTTGGAGCTTTCTCCATTCCTTTTTAACCGCTATGGTCATATACCGGGGCTTCTACGAAACCGGCGTTGCTGTTTGGTTTTCTTTTCTCTTCTTTCTTTAAATTTGCCATCGCACAACATTATATTCTGGCTCGCCACCATGGTGGGACTCAAACCTCTACCATCGCCAAGCTAGAACCCAATAGAGCCCACTCTCTAACAGTCTTAATGGCGTTGAGGGATTGATTATTGACAATCTATCACGCCAACGTAAACTGCCGAGAATTCTAACCGCGTGCATACCCCTGCAGGACCCATTTGAGGCAATAGGAAAGCTGGGCCTGTGTGATCCAAGTGAAATAAAATAAGGTTAATCGGGTCGCAAGGGATTTGTAAATCCCACATCGTCCCTGAGCGCCTTCGGCGCGCTAAAACCTTTCATTCATTCAAAGTTGAAATCACGACTAGACTCCGCAGCCATCTCGAATCAATCAGCTTTTTCTATAAGTGGCAAAGGGCATACAGAAGCCAAAGAGAGGGAATCGAGCATGTTTATAGACTGATAGATTATATGAAAACGGCGTTCAATCAAAATGAAATAGGAACCGCGCTATTACTCGACGTAGAAAAAGCGTTTGACTCTGTCTGGCACAATGGCATGAGATACAAACTAGCTAAAATGGGGCTACCTAGCAAAATTCTAAGGATCATATCATCATTTTTATCTGATCGAAAAATCAAAGTGAGGGTCAACCGCGAAGTGTCAGACGAGGTAAAACTCGAAGCGGGCACTCCACGGGGTTCGGTCCTCAGCCCGCTTCTATTTATAATACATGTGAATGACATTGACAAAGTAGGGAAGAACCATCTTGAACTGTCTCAATTCTCAGACGACAAAGGAATGTGGACGGCCAGTAAGTCTCGAAACATAATACAACACCGCCTGCAGGATACCATCCGCGACCTGCAAGGCTGGTGCGCTCTGTGGCGCATCAAGCTAAATGCCACGAAAACACAAAGAATCACATTCTATAAAAAGCAAAGAAAAAAAGCTGTCCCTAATATTGAGCTTAAGCTTTACGACCACAAACTTGAAGCTAGTAATGAGGCAAAGTTTCTGGGATTCACCCTGGATAGCAGTCTCAATCTAAACAATCACGTAAACTCAGTCACTGTCAAAGCCACTAAATGCATCAATTTCCTGAAAATGATTAGATGTAAAAATTGGGGAGCCAATAAAGAAGTTCTCCTCAGGCTTTACAAATCATATATACACCCAGTACTAGAGTATGGAGCCATAATAACGAGTGACCTGAATAAAACCAACATTGAAAAACTACAACGGGTTCAAAATAATGCCCTGCGTGTGGCACTATGCAAACCCAAATGGACACCGATAAAGGAACTTCACGAGCTAGCAAAAATAGAAACTATTGATACGCGATTAAAAGACCTACAAATCAAAACCCTCAACAGACTCCAAGATAGTGAATTAATGGTTGAGCTGAACGAACACCGATCCCTTAACAGGAAAACAAAATAAGTTTCCAGAAAATAAAAAAAAAATAAAATTATACAATATAACTAAATTGCGTGTAGTCAGTAAGGATTGCCTCGCTACTCATTGAGAACTTTAGGATAGAGTCTGTGAGGACTGCCTCGCAACTCTGCTGATGCGCGACTGAAATGCTTTTAATAAGACCTATATAACAAAGCCCTCTACATACTCCAGGATAGTGAATCAATGGTGAAGCTGAACGAGCACCGAACCCTTAACAGAAAATCAAGATAAGCCACATTAAATTAAATTTATTCAATAGAATTAAACTGCGTGGAGTCAGTGAGGATTGCCTCGCTACTCATTGAGATCTTTAGTTTAAACAATATTTATTCATTCAGTAAATAACTACATAATTATGCATGCTTTACAATTAGATAAGAAAATATACACATGGTAAGCTGTTATAGAACATGACTGTAACATGACCAGATATTTACAGAGTTGGGGATCTGGTGTAAGCCTTTGGCTTATTACGTACCATTTCCCCGCAAAGAGATCTTTAGGATTGAGTCTGTGAGGATTGCCTCGCAACTCTGCGTGTGGGAAGTGGGCTCCGAAGAAACACACCCCTTACCCCACCCACAGCAACAATCACACAATAGTCACAATACACAATAGCGGACACCTATCTTTCTCTCTACCTATAACTTTTCTAATAACATTCTCAAATTATTTTCTTGCAACACTCTTATCAAGAAGACGCATAGAAATGGTACACAAAGCGTAGGAGGAACTGGTGCAACCTACCTTTCTGTTAACATACACAAGAAACCACCAAACACCAGGCAAGGATTGAAACAAGCTTGTCTGGCTGGGGACGAGTGTAAATTTTATATAAATAAGCATTTGAATAAAGATTCAACAGCCCTTTTTAAGGGCTTGAGGGTGTGTGTCTGTGAGAGAGTGTTTTTTTTTTTTTTTTTTTTTTTTCTATTCTTTTTTTTTTGGGGGGGGGGGTCATTTGGAATTCCCGAAGGATAACCAGATACCTCATAATCACATACGGCATCCTATCTCCCAGAAGGCTTGATGGATGACTCCCGGTGTTTCAAACTAAACTGTTGGAGCTTTCTCCATTCCTTTTTTTACCCGCTATGGTCATATACCGGGGTCGCTACCAAACCGGCGTTGCTGTTTGGTTTTCTTTTCTCTTCTTCCCTTAAATATGCCATCGAACAACATTATATTCTGGCTCGCCACCATGGTGGGACTCAAACCTCTACCATCGCCAAGCTAGAACCGAATAGAGCCCACTCTCTAACAGTCTTAATGGCGTTGAGGGATTGATTATTGACAATCTATCACGCCAACGTAAACTGCCGGGAATTCTAACCGCGTACATACCCCCACAGACCCCATTTGAGGCAATAGGAAAGCTAGGCCTGTGTGATCCAAGTGAAATAAAATAAGGTTAACCGGGTCGCAAGGGATTTGTAAATCCCACATCGTCCCAGCGCGCCTTAGGCGCGCTAAAACCTTTCATTCTTCAAAGTTGGAATCATTTTCCTCAAAGTCTCTTTGAAAAAGCCAAACCAAGCGAAACGTTTCGAGACAGACGAACTTTCTACCATTTCAGAAGGAAAAAACCAAGCCAGGTATCTTCTTGAATCGGTAATATCTAGTTTTCCAATTTCATTTATTTCATTAATTTATATTTTATTTATACTTAATTCAGCTACTTTCTTTAACAATGGCAAGAATAGGGCATAGGCATCAGAAGCAGAGAGTTGCCCAGTCCGGAACTGGCCAGTAACAATCGTTCCAGGCTTATTCCAGGCTGGTCAAGGCTATGTTTCAGGTGCTTCAATGTTTGCACCACATTGGGCTATTAGAGCACCCTTTGGCAAATCGTGATTTCCCGAAACAGCTGGAGAAGAAAGTAGATGAGTTAGGGGGCTTTCTTAAGCCAGCTCTTCCCACCCCACACATTTTTCTGTTTTTCGACAGATTAGTGTGGGATGGGCCAACCAAACGTTAAATGCTTTAGTTGAGCATTATAAGATAAATTTAAACCAGTTGAAGTCTAAGATAACTTTGGCTATGCGACCACCTCCTGGACTCGAAAAATAGACTTCGACAGCGCTTCGGCGCGAGCCTTGATCTGGGCTAAAAAGAACTTTAAAAATAAGTTGACAGATAAGACGATTTCGGCCTATGAGTCTTACATTTCGGAACTTCGCCCAGCGTTGGAGTAAGGAACAATACGGGAGGGTGCAAGCAAACTCCGGCCCGTGTTGTCTCTCTACCCCAGCGCGAAAATCATAATAAGAAAAGATCAAGGCAAAGCACTTCTCCCTCTTCTTTTCCTTCTACTTCTTCTTTCTCTCAGAGTAATCGCCTCAATTTGCAAACATCTCCGGTCCATATTGTGACGGAAGATGCTCGCAAATTGAGTAACGCTGTCTCGCCTTGTCTTGTTCCTCTACCTCCTACTCCTCCTCAGCCTTTCTTCTCTGGTTCTCCTAGTGCTCTCACTAGAACTCCTCCTCCTCCTCCTCCTCCTCCTCCTCCTGCTTCTTCTTCTGCTTCTGTTTCCTCTCCTGCTTCTGTTTCCTCTCCTGCTTCTGTTTCTTCTCCCCCTTCTCCTGCCTCTAGTGTGGTTCAACCAGGTATATCGTACTCAGAGAAAGTCAAATCACCGAGCCGCAACTCGGTCCGCTCATTTGATTCTAAATTCTCCCAGTTTCGGCATAAAAGCGAAGTTAATTTTGACAAAAGGAATTGGCGCCTCCCCGATGTTTGTAAAAACATCCTTATGATTGGAAGTTCAAATTTAGGACGCATTGATCGAAAATCCCCATCCGGACATCCAGGTGGAGTGTTACCCCGGCGCCAAATTCAATCATCTGCGCTCTATGTTTAAAGGGCACAGGGGCCAGTCCAGTCCCCCAAAAATATTATTAAATATTGGCGTGAATTCTCGAAACGATAATTCTGATCTCGAAGTTAAGCAGTTGCGGAATGTGCTTAGCGATATCAGGGTCAAGTTTAAATCAGCAAAAATTTATTTCGCTGAACTAAACTTTTCGCAAAGACTCCCTCAGGCTGAGAGGAGAACCCTGAGCATCATCAACGAAACCATTCGGAAAGTGAAGGACGTTAACGTTATACAAAAAATTGATGACGCGAAGTTTGATGTTGCTCAGGATTTAATCCATTGGACCACGAGAACCGCCAATATTATGTACGATCAATGGTTGAACCACCTACATTTAAACTAAGTAAAGGCAAAGGTAACAGCCGCCTAACAGATGTGGGATTAGGAACTAATGTGGTTAACCTGTCTGGCACCAATGACCTAACAACCCAAGAGAAATCTCTTTTAGATCGCGGTTTAACTTTTGTACCAGCACCAAAGCCAAAAACTGATAACAAACAAATTTACCATCATACAACTGTAATTTTCTCAGGCAAATGAAATTAGCAGACCGCTTTAGAAACTCCAGCGGTCGGAAACTTCCTTTTACAGAATCATCTGGATGGTCACCTCCAGATAGTGAAGTAGATCCCGAAATTATTGAGGCTAGCAAACGAATCATTCAAAAGGTGTTTAGCATGAAGATACTCCGATAAAGACAATTTAACAGCTGGTGAACGGAGAGCCCTCACGAAACTTCGAAAAAATAAGAAATTAGTAATTAAACCAGCCGACAAAGGTGGGTCGGTAGTTGTTCTATCTCGGGATAATTATATAAAGGAAGCCATGAGACAATTCAGCAATACTAAACATTACAAGAAAATAGATTTACTTATTTGGCCTAGTAATATCGAAAAATTCAATAAGATCTTAAACTTTTTCCTCGACGAAGGTCACATTACCAAAAAACAATTGAAATATTTAACAGCTAAGCTCAGTGCTCAAACAAGACAATTTTATATCCTACCAAAGATCCACAAGGAACGTTCTTCATGGACGGATGACTTAACTCCACCCGGGAGGCCAATTGTATCAGATTGTAATTCGGAATCTTATGCGATCTCGGAATTAATTGATTATCATCTGAAACCTATAGCAAATAGACATCCCAGCTAGATAAAAAAAATACACAGGATTTCCTGTCAAAAATTTCGAAATTGAAAATATCGAAAAATGCAATTCTGGCTACTTTGGATATCGACAGTATGTATACGAACATTGATATTGATAAAGGTGTTCAATCAGTTAAAAATGCATTTGAAAAATATCCGGATGCAAAACGCCCGGATGAACAAATTTTGGATCTTTTAGAGCTGAGCTTAAAAGGTAATGACTTTCAATTCAATGGAGAATATTTTCTACAAATAATGGGTTGTCCTGTGGGTAAAAGATTCAGTCCTAATTTTGCAAGCATTTATGTAGCGAACTGGGAGGAAAGTGCCTTAAGCAAATGTGCAAAGCATCCTCTCGTATACCTCAGGTATTTAGATGACATTTTTATTATTAGGGAACATTCAAAAGAAGATTTTGATGAATTTTTAGAAATTTTGAACAATCACGATCTAAACATTAAATTGAAAGCTACTATCAGTGAAAATTCTGTTGATTTTCTCGATGTGACCGTGTATAAAGGCAAGCAATTTCAGGCATCCGGTCATTTAGATTATAAAGTATATTTTAAACCAACTGATTCACATCAATTGTTGCACACAAAATCATTTCATCCTCAACATACATTTAAAGGTATCATCAAATCACAACTCATTCGTTTCCACCGCAATTCAAGTGATAAGGTAAATTTCAATGAGGCTTGTTCTACTCTATTTGGCGCCCTCAGGTCGAGGGGATACTCACTGCGTTTTTTGCGTAACTTAAAATCTCAAACTCTGAAAAAGCTCGAAAGTTCAGCTGAAACTACTGATTTCGAACCAATGAAGATTGAACACAACAGACCGTTGCAGAATGGTAGTGGCGCGGTGTTTAATTGCAAAAAGCCTCGATGTAGATTGCATACTTTTATGCCTGATCAGAAAGAGGAATTTTCCTCCGAACAAACGAAAAATCATTATCAGATCCGTAACCCCCTCCATTGTGATTCACCAAACATTATTTACCTTATCACATGTAAGCGCTGTCGGAAACAGTATGTTGGTCAAAGTCAAAATCCTTTCCGAGAACGTGCTACCAGACATAAACAGGATATAAAACATAATGCTGATGCCCCAGTAGCACAACATTTTAACCTTCCTGGCCATTCTTTGGACGATTTCGAAATCCATCCTATTGAACAACCACCAATTAAAGACACATTAGAAGAAGCGGATGAATTTACAAAAAAAACGTGAAGCTTTTTGGATCAATACGCTTCAAACCCTCTGGCCATTTGGTATGAACATATCAGAGGGCGAATGCGAAAGGAGGTCCATCATTCCTTTCACTTTAACGTACAACAGAATGAATATCGAAATAGCAAAAATGTTAAAAGATGAATTCAATTTTACCAATGCTAAATTAAATGAACCTTTTCCAGAAAACAAACATACAAGGTTACAAAAATTAGTACGTAAATAAATGGAAATGGATTCAGCAGAAAGCTAAGGCTTATATATAGCTGTCTCCATGGTTGGTATATTACAATAATCATTACATTTGGCAGTGCATGGGTATTGTGTTTTGTATTGAGCAAAAGATTGAACTGATGTTTAGGTAAAATGATTATAAGAAAATTTTATAAGCAAAAAAGAAATATATAATAAAGGGAATAACAGGGATGAGGGGCAGAAGAACTAACGGGTTTCAGTGGTGACCAGCGCAGATTTGACGGCGTGGTGTACCTTCGATTCTGGATGCAAAGGAGAAATTATTTAGTCAAAGCGTTTCGTTAAAAGAATAAATTCATGAACTTTTTCGAAGATGGATTTGTTAACTTCTGCACTATAGTGCTCACAGCCATATAGTAAGATGTCAGTGGTGATAGGATATTCAATTGTCCCTAATGTTCCGATTCGCATCGGTGTATTTCTGTCGCAATAGAGTAGGTAATGATCAGCTGTTTCACGTGATCCACAGCTACATAAGTTAGACTCGGAAACAAAGTTATTGAAGAGGTCGTCATTCAGACTACTGCAGCGTAATCGAAGACGGCAGTGTAGTATTTGACCTCGACGCGACTTGTGGCCATAGTAGTAGGACGGCACGCTTCTTTTATCCTTATTTAGAAATGACAGGAAATTGGGAAGCGAAGGGTTTTGACGGATCTCAAGGGGTAAATCATTCCACAGTCGAGTTGTAGACGGAAGGAAGGATGTATGATGAGACTGCGTTCGGCAGAGAGGAGTTCTCAAATTACTGTGTCGGAGATTATAATTTTCCGTACCTGTAATTAAGGGAGGTATCATATTTGACGCATAAGCGGACACAAGGCCGTGCGCCATTTTGAAATATTGTATAAGCTTGTGTTTCATTCTCCTAGTTTCAAGTTTCTCCCATCCCGTTTCAGTGTAAAGTTGATTTCTGCTTGTACTTTTTGTACCCCCTGTTACTAGTCGTGCCGCTTCGATTTGAATTTTTTCTAACTCTTCAGCTTCTGTTGCTGTGCAGTTGTCCCAGATCGTGTCTGCATATTCTAATACGGGGCGTATGAACGCATAGTATATGGTTTGGAGTGTTTTTCTATCAAGTCGATATTTGAATCGTCTAAGAATGTTCACGCGGTTCCACGCTTTGGCTTTAGTTTCAGATAAATGGGAAGACCATGTTCCTTTGTTGTTGAAGGTTAAACCTAGGTGTTTATGTTGGGAAACTTCTTTGATGTCAACCGAAAACATTTTTAAAGGTGGGTGGCATATCTCGTTTGTTTTACGGGAGATTAATAGTGTCTCGGTTTTTTTGGGATTAAAATTAACTAGCCATCTATCAGCCCAGGTCTCTAGTTGTTTTATATCATTTCCAAGGATTTCGGCAGCAGTTGTTGGGTTGTTTACAATCAGGTATAGTGAGGTGTCGTCTGCAAACAATCGTATATTGCTTGTAATGTTATCGACAATGTCGTTGATGTATATCAGGAAAAGTAGGGGGCCTAAAATTGATCCCTGTGGTACTCCAGCCTTGATCGGTTTCCATGAGGATGATGCCGAGTTGAGTACAACACGTTGCTCTCTTTCACTTAGGTAGGATTCAAACCACTTTAAGAGAGTTCCCTCTATACCAATCTTTTGTAGTTTATATAAAAGGCCTTTATGCCAGACCTTATCGAAGGCTCTACTCACGTCACAGAACACGACCCTTATTTCCTTACCTTCGCCAAGCGCTGCACTGAACAGGTTGTAGATGTCAGTGAGTTGTAGGACTGTCGCGTCAGAGGGAAGAAAGCCAGATTGTAAGGGGGTAAGAAGCATGTTGTTTTTCAAGAAAAGTAGCACTTTTTCAAACACACACTTTTCAAAAACTTTACCTAGGCAGCTGAGTAGCGTAATTGGTCTGTAGTTTTGTATCTTATAACTCTCCCCTTGCTTAAAAACAGGCGTTACATTACCTCGTTTCCATTGGTGGGGAAAGATAGAGCTTTTTAACATTATATTAAAAAAATTGCTCAAGGGAGTAGATAGACTGGGTGAGCACTTCTTCAACAAGTGTGGACTTACCTTATCAGGGCCACAAGCCTTTGATATGTTAATTGAGTTTAGGGCTTTCCTCACATCTTCAGGAGTTACTACAATATTGTTGAGTTTTACACGGTCCGGGTTGTTCACGGGTTCTGGAAGGTCGTGATTAAGGTCATTAATAGATGATATACTACAGAAGTAATTATTGAATGCTTCCACCTTTTCTAAGTCAGAAACAATCATTCTGTTGCCTACCTCTAGCATTGTAATGGGTGTGTGCTTAGTGGAATTTAGGAGACTAAAGGTTTTCCACCACTTAGCATCCCGAGTTTTTGTGGATTTCAGTTCGCTATCAATTTTAGAAAAAAAGTGACTCTTTGCTTTGCGGATTTCTGATACTGTTTCGTTTCGTTTATTACGGTAATTTTCCCATGACTGGGGAGTATTATGTTTTTTGGCGCTTCGATAGAGGCGTTTTCTTTGACGAATAAGTTTCCTGATGTTATTGTATAGCCATGGGGGCTGATGGGGTCTGCATGTGATAATTTTGTTCGGTATATACTTTGCAGCTAACGAGCGTAGTTTGTCTGTCAGGTGGTCAAAGATAGTAAGCTCCCCAGTATTAAATACCTCATTTTCCCAGTCAATATCAGCAAGTTCATTGTTAAGGCCATCATAATCTCCCCTTTCGTATTGCCAGACCTGGCGTTTGTATGTCTTACGCTGTGTGTTATGTTTGGGGATTTGTAAGGTTAAGTTTATTGGGCAGTGGTATCGTATCAATTCTGAGTAGAAGGGGTCCATAACGTCAGCGTGGGAGACACAGGGAAGAATTTGATCATTCACTATAAATAAATCAATAAGAGAGTTAGACGTCTCCGTAAAGTGCGTAATTTGGGTCAGGTTGTATTCTGCGAGTAAGTGTTGAAGTGGTCCTTCGTGTAACCTCAGTTGATTATCATTAAAATCTCCAGTTATTATTAATTTTGGAATACCAGTGTCCAGTGCTTTTTCGAAAGAGGTAGAAATAAGGTTCCATGTTTCAATGGGGGAGTTTGGAGGTCGATAAATAGCCCCAAATAAAATTATCCCCTGCTCAGTAAAGAGCTGAACCCACAGGCTCTCGACAGTGGGAACTTGTAGATCCTCTCTGGATTTGAATGGGATATTATTTTTTACATAAATGGCTACACCACCGCCTTTAGATTTGCGATCGTTTCTTAGAGGAGGGTGGAAGTTTGGTAATTTTATGTCGTCATCGTCATTGTCGTCATTCTGCTCAAGCCAGGTCTCTGTAAAAGCGCAGACATCATAGTTCAGTACTTCGTAGCTGAGGATATCTATTTTGGGCTTTAAACTTTGAATATTGAGATGTAAGAATGAGAGGCCCCCTGGGTCGCTGAATGAAGTGGAAACATCAGATGTGTCCAGTATAAATGGTGTTAGTGTATTGGTTGGACCTGGATTTGTTTCAATATCACCCGATATAACGTGTAAGATAAGCAACCAGGTGGGCTTACCAATACATACAAGGCACAATACAGTTAGCAAACAAGTTGCGTAAATTATTTTGTGTATTTGAGTACCATTTCTTGCAGGAGATTTTTCCTTCACTGTGGTATAACCTGAAAACAAGTGTTTGGAAAGTTTCGCGTGTGATATGCCACAGTGTTGATTTGTAACTCGACGCCATTTGACACTCGAATATTCCAATCGGAGCAAGAAAAAAACGATCATTCCAATTTTGAGACCAAGTAAGTTATACCCCATGTATAGTGATATAAGAAAAACAGTGTTAACGTCAAGTTGCTTTTTGCGAGGTACACCACTTTTGGATATACCGGCGAAAAGGCCCATCCGCATTCTATAAGTATTTATATTATCCATTTAGAACAGAATGCTGATTTAAAGGCGGATGGGCCTCTCCGGTCAACAGTCAGCTCCGCTCTGGTCATGGTCAGGTAGATAGAAATATATGCACCTGAAGAGTTGAAACCCATATGTTCAAGGGAGGAAAGGTTAGTATGTACAGAATTGCCTAGCGGGGGGTTAGGAAGGGGGGGCAAAATTAATGTAAATAGGCATTGTAAGTTTCCTACGTAAGACTATTACAGTTATCCGAGGAGCAGTATTCTGTCTTAGAGGAGAGACAGGCAGGGTGTAAGAGTGGGTATATTACTACTTTTTGTCATGTTTGAAACCCATCAGGATTCAGTAAATGAAAACAATTTTTCGGCGGCATATTAAAAGAAAAAAACGTTTCAGTATGAAATGTCTGTGCCAGTGCGATTTTTTAACCTCAAACACACACACACAAGATGAGAAGTGGCACAACTCTGGTAAAAAAATTCTGATCGAAACTATAGAAGCGGATACACAGGTAGTGAACATCCTTAACAAGTTTCAAAGGAATCAACTCATTGAGAATTTATTTATATATTTATTGGTGTTTAGGATCACATATTTCTGCAAAATGGCTAATCATGACCACGACTGTTTTACGGGTGGAGGAAGCTGGAGTACCCACATAGAACCACCGAGCAACGGCGAGCACCTGTCAGCTCCCCAACATACTAACAGGTAATAGAAATGAATTCAAAAATAAATTGAAAGAGAAACTTCTCTCTTCGTATCAGGAAAAGCTTTCTGTGCGACAACCCCTACTGTCTCGAGTGTCAGCCTGGACAATAGAGTTAACATACCGATTGTTCATGCCATGCTGGAATGTAAATACAGTTATCCTGAAAGGACCTGGTTACCCCCCACCCCCCCCCCCCCCCCCCGAAATGTGTTCTTAGATTAACTAGTTTCATCACAAATAGTTTTTTGACCGATCTGGGGAAAGGCGGGATGTGTTCAGCTATTTGCTTTTTTCTCCGCTGGTATCAGACAAAATGTTTGAAAATTTCACTCTTCTGCAGAACGTTGTGCAGTTATTCTGTTGTCTTGACTTGAAATTTCTACACATTATTTATTCTTTCCAGTGTTCGTATAATTACCTGTGTTATTACTTGCTTCTGAATAATTGCTCCTGGATAACCTGTCCACCTTTAAATGTATAAAGGAGTCACAAAGTCTGTAAATCAACAAGTCTAGAGGCTTACGGGGTAACTCTTGGCAGTGTTGAAGTTAAAAATTGATGGGAGATGACAGGTAGACCGCCAACCTGGCTATGTCATCTCCCGACGGTGTAAATCAATTGTAAATTTATAGTATTGTTATTACATTGTAATTGTATTTGATTTATACCGTTCAATAAAATACTATATTATTATATATTATTATTATTATTATTATTATTATTATTATTATTATTATTATTATTATTATTATTATTATTATTATACTAACTCCACACAAGCAGGGTTATCATTTGTTGAAGATAAGTGCACCATCGACGTGCAGTACGCCTCAGTATACAACGCCACCGTGCCCCATGTGGCAGATGGGGGTGAAGTGTCTTGCCCAAGGACAAACGAGAAAATGTCTGGATAAAATTCAGGCATTCGAAGAAGAAAAGGGGCATAAATATGACAAGAAAGGACTGATCGGAACTATAATGGCAGGTGCTCAGATTTTCATAGTAGTGAGCATCCGTACCAAGTTTCACAGAAACTGACCCATAAACATTCGCGAAAATTTCCGAACAAAATTCAGGCATTCTAAGACGAAAAGGGGCAACATTATCAGGTTTCAACGAAATCAAATCAAAATCATCTGAGAAAGGCTCCGGACAAAATTCTAGGCAATTCAGGCATTCTAAGACGAAAAGGGGCATAACTCTGGTCAAAAAAGTCCAATCAAAACTATAATCGGAGGTGCAGAGGATCCCATGGTAGTAAACATCCATACCAAGTTTCAAAGGAATCGACGCATAAACATTTTAGAAAATCTGCGGGCAGTATTCATACATTCTAAGACGAAAAGGGGCATACCTCTAGCACAAAAATTTCGCTCAAAACTATAATCGCATGTGCAGAGGTTCCCATGATAGTAAATATCCATACCAAGTTTCAAAGCAATCGCCCCATAAACATCTGAGAAAATCTCCAGACAAAATTCTAGGCCTGCTTTTTCAAGTCGAAAATGGGCATAAATCATGCCAAAAATAAGATGACCAGAACTATAATCACAGGTACACAGTTAACCATATAGTGGTGAACATTCATACCAAGTTGAGAGCAGATTGGTCCATAAACATCTGAGAAAAAAAAAATCGCTAAACAATATTATGTCTATGGATGGACTGATGGACAGACATACGGACGGACGGAGGGAGGGACAGATGGACGGGTGGGTGGATGATGGACAGACAGACAGACAGACAGACAGACAGACAGACAGACGAGGTGATTCCAGTATACCCCCATAGCTCATTACAGGGGGTATATTTTATGTCTAACTTCTAGGTGATAGCAAACCCTACCCTTTCAGCTTACTGACCCTTCGCCTTTCCCCAACATAAAATCCGGAAAATACAAAATCCACTCTTTGTCACTTAGTAGCCACATAAACCCTTTTAGAAACATAACCCACTTTTTTAGTCACATTAACGTATTTGTTAGATCAAATTTATGTGGTTAGTCAGTCCCCCCCCCCCCCCCCCCGCCCCCAGCACGTTGCAGGGGGAGAGAAGGTATAACAAGGCTCTGTTCTGTGAAGTCTCAAAAAAGTAGCCGTACAAACATTTTTTTTATTTTTAACTACTGTAGTTCTCTCGACCAAACCCCCACCCCCAAAATTTTTCAGGCACAAATTTAGTACTTAGACCCAGTCATACATGATAAATTTGGTTCAAATCAGCCCATTGTATTGGTTCAGAAATTAGAAACGTTGGTGCAGCCCAAAATGGGTATCCTCCCACAGGGAGGCCAAATTTTGACCTAATGAGTTCCTTTGAAGAACCTTAAATCTGCATCACTAAAGTAAGTTCTAGGCTATAAATCTAAGCATTATTGTGAGGGACCTATGGGAAGATGATTTTTAAAGCAGTTTAGGCCTATGAGGCGCTATCCCCACCCCAATATGCATAGTAAGTATTAGGGAAAAAATCAGAGTAAAACTCCACCAAGATGCTTTGTACCAAATCAGTTTAGACTTGGCCTAAAGAAGAATACACAGTTGTTGGAGCACAGGAAAGATAACTACTCAGCATGTTCCCATTGCCAACAGTGTGAAAATTGGGCATCCCCATACGACACCCCATGACAAAATCGATAATATTTTTTGTTCTCTCTGATTCCACTGGTCCTAAGGAAGCTTCATACTGAAAAAAAATATTCTGGTCCATGCAGTTTTTGAAATATGGGCATTTGAATTTTTTCTATTTTTAGCTCTTGGGGTTTCCATGGGGCAGAGAAAAAATATTTCCGGCATAAATCAAGTAGTTATGAACCCACTTATACTACATGCCAAATTTGGTTCAAATCAGCCCATTGGTTCATGAAATAGAAATATTTGGGGTGGAGCCCAAAATGGGCATCCTACCATAGAGAGACGATTTTGATCTAAAAACTTTCCTTGAACAAATTTCAATCTCCACAACCAAAGAAAGTTTCATTCCAAATATTAAAGAATTTTCTGTGGTAGTTCACAAAAAGAACATTTTTTTAAATGTTAGGCTTTTTTAGCATTACCCCAGCCCCAAGGGGAGTAGCAACATTTTGAGGTGAAAAACCCAGAAGAGTATACTCCACCAAGATGTTTTCTACCAAATTAGTTTAGATTTGGCCCAAAGGTTCTGAAGAAAAATACTTAGTTGATGGAGCACAAGACAGATGATGACTCGTCATTTTCCCTTTGCCAACAGTGTTAAAATGGCCCTCCCCATACGACACCCCATGAGAAAACCGACAACTTTTTTGGGGTCCATCTGAGATTCCAGTGTTCGTTAGGAAGCTGCATACACAAGGCTGTCAAAAAGAATTTTGGACCTCAATCAAGTACTTATCACCCAATTGTACTACATGCCAAATTTGGTTCGAATCAGCCCATCGGTTCTTGAAATACAAATTTTGGGTGAAGCCAAAAATGGGCATGCTCCCACAGAGAGCCCACATATTGACTTACCAACTTGCCCTAAACAAAGTTTAATCTTCACCAACAAACGAAGTCCCATACTAAATATGAAAGCATTCTCTGTGGTGGTTCGTGAGACGATTAAATATTTTTAGGCTTTTGAGGCAATAACCCCAGCCCGAAGATGGTCGAAGCTTCATTTCAACAAAGTAGAAAGGGTATACTCATAAAGATTGACTATGCTATATACGTATGAATTTGGCCCAGTGGTGTTAAAGAAGAAAACAAGTTTCAAACAAGTGCAACACTAATCGCCAGCGATCAGACAATAGTCCCTCGAGGTTGGGGATCTCATCAAATTGTGGACTAATGTTTGATGAATGTAGAATAATTGAAAGCACAGCATCAGACTATCCCTGTGCAACAAGTTGTGATAATAAAAAAAAATCGAAAAAATAAGGTTATTCATGATGCATCACTGATGCAGGGTCGGGTTTTTTTCACACCTTTAAGACTTGCCATTATAAGACAAGTGATACAAATAACTGATAACAGAGGAAACTCAACCTGAAATCGTCAGATCTGACTGGTTTTTCAAGTCAGTATAGACATAGATGGAACAGTGCCATCGCCCATCGCCTGCAATCTTGCTTAGAATTATATTTACCAAAATCTGAAAAAAAGTACATTCATCAATTTTGTATAATGTCTGATCACTGGTAAAAATTAGAAACCACTTCTTCAAAGAGTCTCCGAGATAAGATGGTAACAGGACACACAAACATAATATGTACAAATATGACTAAAAAAACTTTATTCTATGTTATTCATCTTATATATATATATATATGCTGCTACACCTCTATACCAAACATTATTGAAATTGGAAATGTCGTTTATAAGTTCTAGGCATAAAACTAATTACACACAATTTCGAAGAAAATGGCTGCCAGTCGACCATCTTGAATTTAAAACAAAATTGACGTGCATCAATTTTACATGATGTCTGATCAATGCTGAAAATTTGAAACAAAAGTGTCAAAATGTCTCTGAGATATAGGTGGTAACATGACATACCAACATTATATATAATACAAATATGACTGAAAAAGGCAAAGTTCGTCTAGTTTGCATTACTTACGAATGAGAAAAAGACCTGTATGATATGTTATTTATATTATGCTGCTACACATCCATACCAAAAATTGGTGAAATCGGAAATGTTAAGAAGTTCTATGTAGAAAATTAATTACACGGCATTTCCAACAAAAATCACCGCTAGATGGTCATTTTTTCCAAAACAAATTTACGAGCATCAATTTTACATAATGTCTAATCATTGATAAAAATTTGAAACAAAAGCGTCAAAGCATATCTGAGATGAAAGTGTCAATGACACTGTAGCTTAACTTGCCCGTGTGTTGTGTTTGATGAAAAGGATAATGTTCAATGTCTATGAAAGGATTATGAAATACGACAAGAATTTTGATAATTGAGAATATGTTAATTTCTGATCCCTGTATGCGATGTTTTCAATAAAAATAATTTGAGGCGTTGACTGTACTAAAGAACAAAGGATGAGGTTAATGTGGCCCTCACAGTTATTGTATGTCAACCAAAATTACCAAGTTACAGTGAAATTATTCCAAAACGAGTCATCCTATCAAGTTACAATGAAATCCCTTCATAAATACGGCATGTAGACTGTGCGAAAGGTTTTCAGGCTGAGGGCCCGTGTAGCCTTCATGGTTCATCGATCGCAATCTAAAGGGGACGTCCTCATCTAGACATTATACTGAGTCATCCTCCGATGATACAATGAAATCCCTTCATAAATACGACCTGTAGTCTATGCTAAAGGTTTTCGGGTTTTGGGCCAGGACAGCCGTTACAATTGAATGATCGCTACCAAAAGGGGACGTTCTCATCTAGATATTATCTGGAATCATCTTACCAAGTTACAATGAAATCACTCCATAAACACACATGTAGACTGTGCTGAAGGTTTTCGGGCTTCGGACATCTGCAGCCGCCACAGTCGACCAATCCCGTTCGAAAGGGAACGTTCTCATCTAGACATTATACTGAGCTATCCTACCAAGTTACAATGAAATCCATTCATAAATAACACCTGTAGTCTGTGCTAAAGGTTTTCAGGTTTTGGGCTCGGGCAGCCGTAATGGCTGAATGATCGAGACCAAAAGGGGATGTTATCAGCTAGATATTATCTGGAGTCATCCTACCAAGTTACAATGAAATCCCTTTATAAATATGACCTGTAGACTGTGCTAAAGGTTTTCGGGCTTCGGGTTCCTGTAGCCTTCGCAGTTGACCAATCGCGACCAAAAGAGGACGTTCTCATTTAGACATTATATGGAGTCATCCTAACAAATTACAATGAAATCACTCCATAAATACTGCATGCAGACTGTGCTAAAGGTTTTCGGGTTTTGGGCTCGGGCAGTCATCGCGGTTGACAGATCACAACCAAACGGGGAAGTTCTCATCCAGACATCTAACAGAGTCGTTCTACCAAGTTACAATGAAATTCCTCTATACATATGATCTGTAGACTGTGCTAAAGATTTGGGGGTTTGGGGCTCGGGCAGTCGTCACGGTTGACATATCGCGACCAAATGGGGAAGTTCTCATCTAGACATGCATATGAAATTTCGTGACGATCGGATAAGAAATACGGGGGTAGCCTGTGCTAAAGGAAAATGTGAACAGACTCACAGACTAACAGACTTCCGCACGCGTGATGGCAATAGCTTATCTTGCCTTTGTCAAGTTAAGCTAATAACAGGACACACCAACATAACATCTACAAAAATGGCTGAAAAAGACCTTAAGTTCGTCAAATTTGCATAACTCATTCTCGAGAAAAAACCTGTATGATATGTTATTTATCTTATGCTGCTACACCTCCATATCAAAAATTATTCACACCAGAAAGGAAGTTTAGAAGTTCTAGGCAGAAAACTAATTATTACATGCAATGGCCATCTGTCGGTCTTCTTTAATTTTTTTTTTAAATTGACTTGCGTCATCTTTCCATAATGTCTCATTAATGTTGAAAATTTGAAACACCAACATTCAACCATCTCGGAGATTTTGTGGTAACAGACAGCCAGACGGACAGGACAGACAGACATTCCAACTATTTGGGTTTAAGGGCTACGAAAAAAACATTTTATATGTCCATCACCTTATTTAAGCCAGAACTCCACCCCCTCCACTCTAGAACTTATATTTAACCCTAACCCCACCCCATCCACTCAAAAACCACACCCTAACCCTAACCATACCCTACCCTGACTCTAAACCCTAAAACCCCACCCTGACCCTAACCCCCACCCCCTGGGACCTAACCCTCCCCAACCTTAAGATCTACTCTGGGGCTACCCCTAACCCTACCCCGCCCCTGACCCTAACCCCATCCTAGCCAGACCAAAAGATCTAAAACCCCACCCCTGACCCCAACCCCCAACTCCCGGGTCCTAACCCCCTCCAACCTTGAGCCCTGCCCTGGGGCTACCCCTAACCCTAACCCCACCCCTCTCCTAACCCTAATACTACCCTAATTTCGACTAACCTCCTAAAAATAATAGCTCCTAAACAGGTTTAGTTGGCCCGGACGGACGGACGGACGGACGGACGCTCCGACGGACGGACGGACGGACGGACGGACGGACGGACGGACGGACGGACGGACGGACGGACGGACGGACGGATGGATGGATGGATGGATGGATGGATGGATGGATGGATGGATGGATGGATGGATGGACGGATGGATGGATGGCGGGACAGATGGATGGGTGGAAGGACAGATAAAGCTGGACAGACAGACGGACGGACTAATAGATGGACAAAGTGCAGTCCATGAGTCACCTTCGCGGTAAAACTGTGGGGAACAAATCAGATGGAGTATGAAAAAGATGATGGCTCAGCATTTTCTGATTGCCAACAGCGTTAAAATGGGCCTCCCCCAACGATATCTTATGATAAAACCAAAAGCAATTTTTTCTGCCCATCTGATTCCACTGGACATAAGTATGCCGCACACCGAAAAATAATATTCTGGTCCGTGCAGTTTTTGAAATATGTGAGTTTGAATTTTTTTCTAATTATACTACATGCAAAATTTAGATCAAATCTGCTGATCGGTTCTTTAAATACAAATTTTGAGTGGAGCCCAAAATGGCATTGCACCCACAGAGAGCTCAAACATAAACCAACAAACTTCCCTTGAACAAACTTTAATCTTCACCACCAAAGGAAGTTCCATACCAAATATCAAAGCATTCTCTCTGGTTGTTCACGAGAAGAAGATTCTTAGGCTTATGGGGCTTTAACCACAGCCTGAAGATGGCGGCGCCTTCATTTGAACCAGGTAGAAAGGGTACACTCCCAAGATGGTATGTGCAATATGTTTGAAATTGGCCCAGTGGCTTTGAAGAGAACAAGACTTAGTTTTCAAAGGTTAATGGACACCGTACGACGAACGCCGGATGCCAAATGATGGCAATAGTCAGGGGAGCTAAACACAAGTCGCATTAAACCAGTTTCTCGTAATCTATGCACTTTTTGTGAATTTTTTTGTATTATTTTCTTTTGTATTATTATGTCCCCGAGAACCTCTTGGATTAATTAGCTTTACACCATGTGCGTCCGTCCATCCATCGTCTAGCATCCGTCCATTAGCTTTCGGTTTCAGTCCAATAACTATTGAATTTGGTTTCCGTTCAATAACTAATGAATGCTGATTCAAATCATTTTTATTTTTTAATTATGCATTGTTGTCTAGAAAGACGAGTCAGCTGAACCAGTGGCCAATTCATCATGGCAGCCATCTTGAATTCGGTTACCGCCAAATTGCTAATAAATACTGACTCAAATCAATTTCATTTTTAGGTATGCTTTATTGGGGTCAAGAGGAAGCTCCCTTTTGATTTTGGATCAGCTAGACAATTTAATATGTTGTCAAGGTGGCCATATTGCATTTGGTTTCTGTCCAATGACTAATTAATGCTGATGCTGATGACTTCAATCATTTTTATTTTTAATAGTGCATTACAGGTGTCTATGGTCAGCTGAACCAAGATGGCCGCCAGTGGCAGATTCGTTATGGCTTCCAGTCAGGCTTACCCTGTATTGTGCACTATACTGAAGTAACAGCGCGCTGAGTAAGTGCACTTTTTGTCCCTATCAAACTCAAACTACCCCACTAGCATAACTCAATTCCTGTAGGAAAACAGTGTGTGTTATACTAGTAAATAGAGATCATAAACGTCACTCATAACCTCTACTAGGATACATGTATACGTAGTGATGTAAATAGATATTAAAATTTGCCTACATATACAGAATGAAGACAATTTAATTGCAGCACCATATATTCCCCATTCGAACAGTATTTATAATTGTTCATAACAACACAGGAAACTCTGGGGCAAACTTTCATCAAATGGTTGAACCCGGTGGTTCATTTGACGAAATTTTGCAAGTGCTTCTTGTGTTTTGTCCTCAAAAATTAAAAATAATTACTAATTGAAAACTCTCACAGCGGTTTACTAGTAATCTTCCCTCCGCATACTGTTATCCAATATTATTTTCTTTCTGTTTGATCGGTTCAGTTCGTGTTTTCACTTCCAACATCACTAATAGAACATTTTATTATACGCTAAACGATAGACTATAGAAAAAATTGCAGAAAGATAGAAATCATATCCCCCACTGTGAAGATATAGTAATTTTCACTTTCACGGTATCAATCAAAATGGTGGCATTCAAAGCATCACGTCAAGGTGAATACAAGTCAAATTATCACTGGAAACGATCAGTTTGTTCTAAAAACGTATAATAAAAAGAAAAGCTGGTATTTTTTTGTTGATATCGTTCTTTTCCAGCAATAATTCAACGCATATTCACCTTGAATTGATGCATGAAACCCGTCATTGAATCAGATCGCAAGACTCTACCTGTTCTGAGAATCCATCAAATCACTTCCACGTATAAATGTGCATCAGCTGTTTACTTGCATCAATTAAAGGTTGAAAAGAGGGGAATTCTCAATAGGAATGATCAGATTCTTACGAAAAAAGGTATAATAAAAAGAGTGGATACCGAAAATTATCTCATTAGGAACCGAGACAAATGTTTATTTAAATAAACATTTGTCCCGGTTACGAGTGGGATAATGTTCGGTATCCACTCAAAAAAACTAGATATCCTTTGCATTGCACATGGCAAACGGGCTTGTGTATTTCACACTACTTCATTGTTCTGCAGTAAAGAGTGCATTAACCAAGAAGCACTTTCTGTGGTAATTGTGACAAGACTTCTAGTTTCAACTGTATATGTAATATCTGATATATAATGTCAGTTACTTTGTTTCCATATCACGCACATGTTTTGCATAATAACAACTTGATTTTTTTTACTTACCTAACGAGGATCAAAATGAATTTCAAGCAGAACAAGTAACTATGACAACTAAAATACATGGAGGATATCTGGTGTTTTTGAGTGGATACCGACAAATGTTTATTTTTCGCGAGAGCTTGCGCGAGCGAAGATGGCCATTTTTCTCGGTCACAAGTGAGATAACTGTCGGTATCCACTCAAAAAACACTAGATTTTTTTTTTATTATACGGTTTTTATCAGAATCTGATAATTCCACTCGTTTCAACCATGAATCGATGCATGGAAGTAAGCAACACATTGAATCATTGAAACGCGAAAGTGATTGCGATCATTACGCAATTTTCTGCGATAACTTATACTAGGAGCAGATAGTGTCTTGCAGTCTGATTAAGCTGGCGGGTTTCTAGTCTAAACATTGCCTGAAAGTCAGTAATATAAATTTTTGGTTTGGTACGTCCTTTTAAAAAAACAAAAACTTATATTACGCACTTTCAGGCCATGTTTGGACTAGCGGGTTTCATGCATCAGTTCAAGGTGAATTCGGAATTCGTGTTGCTTTATTGCTGGAAATGATCGGTATCCACTCAAAAAAACTAGATTTACTTTTCAGTATACGCTTTTAGAACAAATTGATCATTTCCAGTGATCATTTGACTCGTATTCACCTTGAAGTGACGCTTTGAAAGCCGCCATTTTGATTGATACCGTGAAAGTGAAAATTTCTATATCTTCACAGGGGATACGATTTCGATCTTTCCGCAATTTCTACGATAATCTATCGTTTAGCGTGTAATAAATACTGGATATCTTGAGGGGCATTCAATTTAAATCTCATGATCGACATTATTCAACATTACGTCAAATGCTATTTTGCCCACCACCAAAGCAATTGTTTCGTCCACCACCGAAGCCATCCAATTCTGTATTGCAGCTGGCGCGGTGGCTCAATAGGCAGAGGTGCAGGCTGCAAGCCGAGACATCCTCGGTTCGATTCGTACCTTCGGCAACCGCGTTGTGTCCTTGCGAAAGACACTTCACGTACTGCACGTAAGTGGCGCTCTTGTCTTCAACCAATTCTAACCCTTCTTGTGGGGAGTTAGTATGTTGGGGAGCCTAACAGTTGCTTGCCGTTGCTATCTGGTTCTCTCCGGGTACTACGGCTTTCTCCACCCGTAAAACTGTTTGACACGAGGTGACCCTGGTTGTCAAAAGTGTCGATAAGCTCCAATAAATGAAGAAATGAATTCCGTCTTGCAAACTTTTGCAAAGGCATAAGTCATCTCTAAATTGGAGTATGCTTTTGACATTATTCGAATAATATCTTCCCCAGATTTGTTTCATTTCTGTTTTTCGTGAGACTGTATGCAAAATTTTGAAATATCTTTCATACTACTCAGAGTTCTCAGTGGTAAACAAGCTCTGTTTTACTGGTAAAATAGGGCCTGGTAACGAATGCCTGGGGTGAAAGTTCTCTAAAACGGACAACATGGGTATAAAAGATAGGCTGGACTTGACTTTATATCCATGTTGTCGTCACAATGAACCATTGTGCTGAAATATGTGACCTTAAACACCAATAAATAACAACAAACTAGAGGTGTCACTGTCCCGGAGAAGACTGTCCATACACGCCCCCCCCCCCCCCCCCCCCACCCGCTGCCATGATTATTCTAAGATGAAAATGGCCATAACCCTAGCAAATAAGTGTGATCAAAACGATGATCGCAGGTGCACAGGTTCCCATGGTAGTAAATATTCATACCAAGTTTCATATAAATCGGCCTATAAACATTTGAGAAAATCTCCGGACAGAATTCAGGCATTTTGAGAGGAAAAGGCGCATAACTCTGACAAAAAAGTCTAATCGAAACTATAATTGCAGTTGTACAGGTTCCTATGGTAGTGAACATCCATACCAAGTTTTAAAGGAAATGACCCATAAATATCAGAGAAAGTCTCTAAGCAATTCAGGCATTCTAAGACGAAAGAGGGCATTAGTCTGACAAAAAAATTTCGATCGAAACTATAATCGCACATGCACAGACTCCTATGGTAGTAAACATCCATACCAAGTTTCCAAAGTATCGACCCACAAACATCCGTGAAAATCTTCAGACAAAATGCAGCCATTCTAAGATGAAAAGGAGCATAACTCTGGCAAAAAGTCCGATCTAAACTATAATGGTAGGTGCACAGGTTTCCATGGTAGAAAACATCCATACCAAGTTTCAATGGAATCACTTTGGAATAATTTACCAGTTCAGGTTCAGGGATCGAAAGATCTCAACCAATTCAAAAAAAATGTAAAATCACATCTTTTCAGAGAGAATATTGACAGTATGTAACCTGCTGGCCTTCACACCTTTCTCAGTCTGTATATTGTCTTGATAGTCATAAGCTCATTGTTTATTTAACTGTTCAGCGTTTTAGAGCACTTTGTGATTTTACGCTTTATAAAATTTCCTTATTATTATTATTATTATTATTATTATTATTATTATTATTATTATTATTATTATTATTATATGCATCTGAGAAAAATCTTCGAACAAAATTCTTGGCCTGCTATTTCAGGTTGCAAAGGAGCATAATTCTGGAGAAAAACATCCAACGGGAACTATAATCGCAGGGGCACAGGTTCCCATGGTGGTAAACAAACATACCAAGTTTCGAGCAGATTAGTCCAAAAAGTCTGAGAAAATCTCCGGACAAAATTATATCTACAAGCAGGCAGGCAGGCTGACAGGCAGATGGACGGGCAAGGCGATTCTAGTAAACCCCCAAAACTCGTTGCAAGGGTATAATAAATAATTGAAAATAAGCCCATCTACCAACTTTTCAGATTCCAGTTTAAGAGTCCCCTACTTGTAAATAAGCCCAGTCCCTGACTTTGAAATAACAACATCGCCAATAGCCTCGATGTTAAGTTGTTACAATGAATAAGACCCTCTTACCCTATGCATAAGACATCAAAATTTGTTATTTTAATTCTTTCTTTTTTTAATGTTTCGAAAAGTTTCAACAAAACCATATAATTTGATCCCTCAGTGGAATGAGTTCAATGAGCTTGTTCCAACAAGAGGTCACATGGTATTTGTTTTTTAAATTTATTTTTCAACTATTTAATTTTTAATTTACATGGATGCATGTGATGGATTTGTAAGGGAAAATTTAATTTATTTTAACAGGGTGTCATGACCACCACAACATTTCTAAACAAGACAATATCAGCGAAGCTGATGGATACTCCACAAACAGATGCCCAAAAGATAAGGCATGGCATGATAGTTTGTAATGGAGAGAAACTCGACCAAGCAAGTGCAACTATCAAACTTTTGGTGAAAACAGATTGCGCACATGCCTGCAAATATATGTTTGTTTTGATGCATGTAATGACAGGCGAAAAGGGTCTGTAACCTGGAGTTATAAACTAGGACCAAGGTCATGACACACACTAGAGTTGTGAGCAAGTAATGTGAGAAGTATGAAGATAATCTACCCATTAGAACATTTTATAAGGACAGGAAGGGCAGTTAGAAAAGATGCATGGCCAGAGCCCTTGAGCTTTAAATTATGACCTTGTGTCAAGGTCATGGAACATCCTCGGGTCAGGAGAAAGCATTCTGTCAAGTATGACCAAAATCTGATCACTGAATCATTTTTTATGAGCTGGACAAAGTTAGAATGGATAAATCAACGAACAGTGACACTTAACCTGGAGACACACTACAGTCACAAGCAATCAATTGAGGAAGTATGAACAAGACCAATTATGACCTTGTGTCAAGGTCATGGAACATTTTTGAGTCATAAGCATTCAATGTGTGAAGTGTGAACAGCATCAGCCCATTATGGACTACACAATTAAAAGTTAGGAGGGACAAATGAACACACAAATGGTATGTGACCTTGAACTTGGAGCTATGACCTTTAGCTAAGGCTATAATGACACAGCCTTGAGTCATAAACAATCATTGTGTGAAGTATAAACAAGATTGATCAATTGAATGGTTTTTCATATATCAGACAAAGTTTAGAATGGATCAACGTACAGATAGAATGATGAATTGATCAATGAATGATACACTGTGCAGCTAACAATTCCATAAAACTGTGTGGGACACAACATCGACACACAAATTACCTATATTATAATAGATTACCACATAATGAATCTCTTGTGAAGCTAAACACCACCCCCTCCCCCCCCCCACCCCCCAATACACACACCCTTGAAACATTTTCAAGAAACATTTTCAGGGAGCATATTTAATACTCAATAGCTCATTACTTATAATATATAAGATGTCAAACGTCCAGGGTTCTCTAGATTTCGTTTTAATTTTTTAATGTTTACCCCATTACCGTGTTAGGATGGGGTGGAGAGAGGGATTATTTTCTAAAAAGTTGGAAATGATTTTACAAAGGTATGATATGACATTTTGTCCAGTGATTTTAACGAAACATTGTTTAATACTGAAATATTTACTCAGATGTAAGATGCCCCAAACCCTCCCCCCCCCCCACCCGCCTCCATCCCCCACTCCTCACTCGTATGTAACACCAAAGTATGATTTGAATTAACTTGGAAACAGATAGCTATTACGCTAAACAAGGAGGAAAATGAAATAATGGTTTGGGAAAAGCAGCTTTTACAGTGTGCCATCCATTATCCAGAGTGTTATCAGGGAGTGCTGTAACACACCTGACCTCAGGTGCTTCCTTTGAACAGATTTGTGAATCATCCTTCTAATAAAATTGTTATATATAGAGATGACAGCCACTGAAGCAGTGATTTGACAGAAATGCTTTTAATATTTTAACCATTTTCCAAAATATGGAAATGTAGAGCGGGGTGGGGGTTGGTATCGTAGCAACAATATTATCCACAGTGGTAAAAATTGAGGGCCTCGTGACATCCCAAAATACATCCACAATTAAAATCAGAGGGTGAAGTGAGCCTAAACGCTCCCCTGGCTAAAGTTGTCAAAAGATATGAGCATATCATTAAGTGATCGGCAGAAAGAGCCATATTTTGATTTGTTATGACACAACCAAAGGCAACTTTTTGGGCCATTCATTTCTGCTGGGCCTAGGAAAGCTTCCTAGGCAAAAACAAAGATCTGTTCCGTGAAGTATCAAAAACCTGTCAGAACGAAAAGAAAATTTTTGTGTTTGACTCCCGTGGTTCACTCCCTCCCCACCCCGTCCACTAAACGATTTCGAGCACAAATGAAGTGTTTTTGACCCAGTTACATACTACATGACAAATTTGGTTCAAATCTGCCCACTGGTTCTGAAAATAGAAATTCTGAGTGTAGCTCTAATTTGGGAGCCCAAATTATGGCCTAATGAGTTCCTTTGAAAAAAATGAATCTGCATCACTAAAGTAAGTTCCGTACCAGAAATCTAAGCACTATTGCAAGTGGCTTACGAGAAGAGGAGTTCTATAGCATTTTTAGGCTTATGGAGCATTAATCCCACCCCAAGGGGCATTGTAACTTTGGGGGAAAGAAGATGGCAACAGCTTCATTTGAACAAAGCGGAAAAGATATAGTCCAAATATGGTCTGTATCATAAGTCAAGGAATTTAGTCCAGTGGATTTGAAAAAGACAAGTTTAAAATTAGATGATGGAGTACAAGAAAGATGTTAACTCAGTACTTCCCATTGCCAACAGTGTTAAAATGGTCATCCCCATACAGCACCCTATGACAAAACCAACAGCAATTTCTTTGGTCCACCTGACTCCACTGGTCCAAAGGAAGCAGCATACAGAAGAAGGGGTCCCAAGGGGCCTTTATCGCTAACCTGACAAAATGGTTCAAAGAAATATTTGGGGGCACATTCAGTTAGTCATGTTTCATCAATACCGCAGAGGAATAAAGTCATGAAAGGCAAATTTTGTGGAAAAACACCCAGGAATGGATTTGAACAAACTGGAACCTAACTGCTCCACTCTCCTTGCCCCCCCCCCCCCCCCCCCCACTCTCTCTCTCTCTCTCTCTCTCTCCTCGTAGAGAGCCCAACTATTAAGCCAGGAATTCAAATTTAACAGACTTGAATTTGATCCTCTTTTATATACCAGATGAAAGTATTCTGACTGGTGGATCTGAAGCAGAAGGTTTTTAAAGAAATGTCCTCACATTGCATTAAGTTAAAACGTTAGGCCCAAATAGAGAGCCCAGATATTAACCCAGAAACCGATTTGAACAAAATGGAATCTGACTCACCTAGAGAGGTTGTATAGCAAATATGAAAGGATTTTGACTGGTGTATCTGAAGAAGAAGATTTTTAAAGAAATTTCCCCATATTGCACTACATTAAAAGGCAGACCGACACAGGGAGTTCAAACATTAACCCAAGGATCCCATTCCAACCAATCTGAATCTGATACCCCTAAAGAAGTTGCATACCAAATATTAAAAGATTCTAATAGATGGTTCTGGAGATGAAGATTTTCGAAGAAATTCTCTCATATTACACTAAGTTAAAATGCGGGATCCCATAGGGAGCTCAAATATTAACCCATTTTGACTCAGTTTGAACAAATCTGAATTTGACACCCCTAGAGGTGTTCTATACCAAATATGAAAAGATTCTGACTAGTGGACCTGAAGAAGAGTTTTAAAGAAATTCCCTCATACAGCACTAAGTTAAAATTGTGGCTCCCATAGGTAGACCAAATATAAACCCAGGGATTTGATTTGAACAATCGTGAATCTGACTCCCCCAGAGATGCTGTGTACCAAATATGAAAGCATTCTGACTCGTGGATCTGAAGATGAAGATTTTTAAAGAACTTTCTCCGTATTGAATAAAGTTAAGATTCGGGCTACCATAGGGAGCCCAAATATTAAACCAGGGATGAGATTTGAGCAAAACTGAAGGTGAAGCACACCCCCACCCCAATCACACCCCCTCCCTCCCCTCTGAGATACCGTATACCAAGTATGGAAGCATTCTGACGGGTGGATCTGAAGAAGATTTTTAAAAGAAATTTCCCCATATTACGCTAAGTTAAAATTCGCACCTCCATAGACAGCACAACCATCAACCCAGGACTTGATCTGAACAGACTTGAATCTGCCCCCCCCCCCCCCTCCCATAGATGTTATATACCAAATACCAAAATATTCTAATTGATCGTTCTGGAGATTCTAATTGATCGTTCTGGAGAAGAAGATGTTCTTAATTTTGGAAAACTATTTATGGAATCTACCAGAGTAATGCCCCTGTGGTGCCCCCTGTGGGCATGGTAACATCATTTGAACAAACTTGAATTGACATGTTATCAGGAACGTGCATGTCAAATTTGGTTCGCTTTAGTATAGTGGTTTGTGAAAGGAAGTTGATAATGTAAATACCACGGCGGGCAGACGATGGGCGGAGAGATGACGGACAGACAATGGACAAAAAATTATCTCTTAAGCTCCCCCGTCTTTCAGCCAGGTGGGTAAAAACAATATGCTCGTCTGTGCAGTGTGTGAAATAATAATAATGCACCAAGTTAAACTTTGGGCTCCCATAGAGGGCCCACATATTAAGCCAGGGACCCAATTTACACAAACTTGAATCTGACACCCCCTAGAGATGTCATACCAAATTTGAAAGGATTCTCTCTGGTGGATCTGATGAAGATTTTTTAAAGAAATTTCTCATATTACACTAAGTTAAACTTTGGGCCCAATAAACAGCCCAATTATTAACCCAGGGACCCAATTTGAACAAACTTGAATCCGCCCTCCTAGAGATGTTGTGTACCAAGTATGAAAGCATTCTGACTGATGGATCTGAAGAAGAAGATTTTTAAAGAAATTTCCCCCTATTGTACTAAATTAAAAAGCAGCCCCACATAGGGAGTCTAAACATTAACCCAGAGATCCGATTTCAACAAATATGAATTTGCCCCTCCGCCAGAATAGTTTCATACCAAATAATTCTAATAGATGGTTCTGGAGAAGAAGATTTGTGAAGAAATTCTCTCATATTGCACCATATTAAAATTCGGGATTCCATATGGAGCCCAAATATTAACCTAGGGACTCAAGTTGAATAAACATGAATCTGACGCCCGTAGAGACGTTCCACGCGAAATATGAAAATATTCTGACTAGTGGATCTGAAGAAGAAGATTTTTAAAGAAGTTTCCTCATATTGCACCAAGTTAACATTTGGGCTCCCCAGAGAGCCCAAATATTAACTCTGGGACTCGATTTGAACAAATTTGAATCTAACCCCGCTAAAAATGTCGTATACCAAATATCAAAATATTCTATTCTGCAGTTCTGAAGAAAAAGATTTTTTCTTAATTTTCAAAAACAATTTATGGGTGCTGTCAGAAAAAGGCCCTTGTGGTGCTCGCTGTGGGTGAGGCAACGATCGGTATCCACTCAAAAAAACTAGATTAACTTTTCAATATAAGCTTTTAGAACAAATTGATCATTTCCAGTGATCATTTGACTCGTATTCACCTTGAAGTGACGCTTTGAAAGCCGCCATTTTGATTGATACCGTGAAAGTGAAAATATCTATATCTTCACAGGGGATACGATTTCGATCTTTCCGCAATTTCTACGATAATCTATCGTTTAGCGTGTAATAAATACTGGATATCTTGAGGGGCATTCAATTTAAATCTCATGATCGACATTATTCAACATTACGTCAAATGCTATTTTCCCCACCACCAAAGCAATTGTTTCGTCCACCACCAAAGCCATCCAATTCTGTATTGCAGCTGGCGCGGTGGCTCAATTGGCAGAGGTGCAGGCTGCAAGCCGAGACATCCTCGGTTCGATTCGTACCTTCGGCAACCGCGTTGTGTCCTTGCGAAAGACACTTCACGTACTGCACGTAAGTGGCGCACTTGTCTTCAACCAATTCTAACCCTTCTTGTGGGGAGTTAGTATGTTGGGGAGCCTAACAGTTGCTTGCCGTTGCTATCTGGTTCTCTCCGGGTACTACGGCTTTCTCCACCCGTAAAACTGTTTGACACGAGGTGACCCTGGTTGTCAAAAGTGTCGATAAGCTCCAATAAATGAAGAAATGAATTCCGTCTTGCAAACTTTTGCAAAGGCATAAGTCATCTCTAAATTGGAGTATGCTTTTGACATTATTCGAATAATATCTTCCCCAGATTTGTTTCATTTCTGTTTTTCGTGAGACTGTATGCAAAATTTTGAAATATCTTTCATACTACTCAGAGTTCTCAGTGGTAAACAAGCTCTGTTTTACTGGTAAAATAGGGCCTGGTAACGAATGCCTGGGGTGAAAGTTCTCTAAAACGGACAACATGGGTATAAAAGATAGGCTGGACTTGACTTTATATCCATGTTGTCGTCACAATGAACCATTGTGCTGAAATATGTGACCTTAAACACCAATAAATAACAACAAACTAGAGGTGTCACTGTCCCGGAGGAGACTGTCCATACACGCCCCCCCCCCCCCCCCCCCCCCCCCGCTGCCATGATTATTCTAAGACGAAAATGGCCATAACCCTAGCAAATAAGTGTGATCAAAACCATGATCGCAGGTGCACAGGTTCCCATGGTAGTAAATATTCATACCAAGTTTCATATAAATCGGCCTATAAACATTTGAGAAAATCTCCGGACAGAATTCAGGCATTCTGAGCGGAAAAGGCGCATAACTCTGACAAAAAAGTCTAATCGAAACTATAATTGCAGTTGTACAGGTTCCTATGGTAGTGAACATCCATACCAAGTTTTAAAGGAAATGACCCATAAATATCAGAGAAAGTCTCTAAGCAATTCAAGCATTCTAAGACGAAAGAGGGCATTAGTCTGACAAAAAAATTTCGATCAAAACTATAATCGCACATGCACAGACTCCTATGGTAGTAAACATCCATACCAAGTTTCCAAAGTATCAACCCACAAACATCCGTGAAAATCTCCAGACAAAATGCAGCCATTCTAAGATGAAAAGGAGCATAACTCTGGCAAAAAGTCCGATCTAAACTATAATGGTAGGTGCACAGGTTTCCATGGTAGAAAACATCCATACCAAGTTTCAAAGGAATCACTTTGGAATAATTTACCAGTTCAGGTTCAGGGATCGAAAGATCTCAACCAATTCAAAAAAAATGTAAAATCACATCTTTTCAGAGAGAATATTGACAGTATGTAACCTGCTGGCCTTCACACCTTTCTCAGTCTGTATATTGTCTTGATAGTCATAAGCTCATTGTTTATTCAACTATTCAGCGTTTTAGAGCACTTTGTGATTTTACGCTTTATAAAATTTCCTTATTATTATTATTATTATTATTATTATTATTATTATTATTATTATTATTATATGCATCTGAGAAAAATCTTCGAACAAAATTCTTGGCCTGCTATTTCAGGTTGCAAAGGAGCATAATTCTGGAAAAAAAAATCCAACGGGAACTATAATCGCAGGGGCACAGTTTCGAGCAGATTGGTCCACAAAGTCTGAGAAAATCTCCGGACAAAATTATATCTACAAGCAGGCAGGCAGGCTGACAGGCAGATGGACGGGCAATGCGATTCTAGTAAACCCCCAAAACTCGTTGCAGGGGTATAATAAATAATTGAAAATAAGCCCATCTACCAACTTTTCAGATTCCAGTTTAAGAGTCCCCTACTTGCAAATAAGCCCAGTCCCTGACTTTGAAATAACAACATCGCCAATAGCCTCGATGTTAAGTTGTTACAATGAATAAGACCCTCTTACCCAATGCATAAGACATCAAAATTTGTTATTTTAATTCTTTCTTTTTTTAATGTTTCGAAAAGTTTCAACAAAACCATATAATTTGATCCCTCAGTGGAATGAGTTCAATGAGCTTGTTCCAACAAGAGGTCACATGGTATTTGTTTTTTAAATTTATTTTTCAACTATTTAATTTTTAATTTACATGGATGCATGTGATGGATTTGTAAGGGAAAATTTAATTTATTTTAACAGAGTGTCATGACCACCACAACATTTCTAAACAAGACAATATCAGCGAAGCTGATGGATACTCCACAAACAGATGCCCAAACGACAAGGCATGGCATGATAGTTTGTAATGGAGAGAAACTCGACCAAGCAAGTGCAACTATCAAACTTTTGGTGAAAACAGATTGCGCACATGCCTGCAAATATATGTTTGTTTTGATGCATGTAATCACAGGCGAAAAGGGTCTGTAACCTGGAGTTATAAACTAGGACCAAGGCCATGACACACACTAGAGTTGTGAGCAAGTAATGTGAGAAGTATGAAGATAATCTATCCATTAGAACATTTTATAAGGACAGGAAGGGCAGTTAGAAAAGATGCATGGCCAGAGCCCTTGAGCTTTAAATTATGACCTTGTGTCAAGATCATGGAACATCCTCGGGTCAGGAGGAAGCATTCTGTCAAGTATGATCAAAATCTGATCACTGAATCATTTTTTATGAGCTGGACAAAGTTAGAATGGATAAATCAACGAACAGTGACACTTAACCTGGAGACACACTACAGTCACAAGCAATCAATTGAGGAAGTATGAACAAGACCAATTATGACCTTGTGTCAAGGTCATGGAACATTTTTGAGTCATAAGCATTCAATGTGTGAAGTGTGAACAGCATCAGCCCATTATGGACTACACAATTAAAAGTTAGGAGGGACAAATGAACACACAAATGGTATGTGACCTTGAACTTGGAGCTATGACCTTTAGCTAAGGCTATAATGACACAGCCTTGAGTCATAAACAATCATTGTTTGAAGTATAAACAAGATTGATCAATTGAATAGTTTTTCATATATCAGACAAAGTTTAGAATGGATCAACGTACAGATAGAATGGTGAATTGATCAATGAATGATACACTGTGCAGCTAACAATTCCATAAAACTGTGTGGGACACAACATCGACACACAAATTACCTATATTATAACAGATTACCACATAATGAATCTCTTGTGAAGCTAAACACCACCCCCTCCCCCCCCCCAATACACACACCCTTGAAACATTTTCAAGAAACATTTTCAGGGAGCATATTTAATAATCAATAGCTCATTACTTATAATATATAAGATGTCAAACGTCCAGGGTTCTCTAGATTTCGTTTTAATTTTTAATGTTTACCCCATTACCGTGTTAGGATGGGGTGGAGAGAGGGATTATTTTCTAAAAAGTTGGAAATGATTTTATAAAGGTATGATATGACATTTTGTCCAGTGATTTTAACGAAACATTGTTTAATACTGAAATATTTACTCAGATGTAAGATGCCCCAAACCCTCCCCCCCCCCCCCCACCCGCCTCCATCCCCCACTCCTCACTCGTATGTAACACCAAAGTATGATTTGAATTAACTTGGAAACAGATAGCTATTACGCTAAACAAGGAGGAAAATGAAATAATGGTTTGGGAAAAGCAGCTTTTACAGTGTGCACTCCATTATCCAGAGTGTTATCAGGGAGTGCTGTAACACACCTGACCTCAGGTGCTTCCTTTGAACAGATTTGTGAATCATCCTTCTAATAAAATTGTTATATATAGAGATGACAGCCACTGAAGCAGTGATTTGACAGAAATGCATTTAATATTTTAACCATTTTCCAAAATATGGAAATGTAGAGCAGGGTGGGGGTTGGTATCGTAGCAATAATATTATCCACAGTGGTAAAAATTGAGAGCCTCGTGACATCCCAAAATACATCCACAATTAAAATCAGAGGGTGAAGTGAGCCTAAACGCTCCCCTGGCTAAAGTTGTCAAAAGATATGAGCATATCATTAAGTGATCGGCAGAAAGAGCCATATTTTGATTTGTTATGACACAACCAAAGGCAACTTTTTGGGCCATTCATTTCTGCTGGGCCTAGGAAAGCTTCCTAGGCAAAAACAAAGATCTGTTCCGTGAAGTATCAAAAACCTGTCAGAACGAAAAGAAAATTTTTCTGTTTGACTCCCGTGGTTCACTCCCTCCCCAACCCGTCCACTAAACGATTTCGAGCACAAATGAAGTGTTTTTGACCCAGTTACATACTACATGACAAATTTGGTTCAAATCTGCCCACTGGTTCTGAAAATAGAAATTCTGAGTGTAGCTCTAATTTGGGAGCCCAAATTATGGCCTAATGAGTTCCTTTGAAAAAAGTGAATCTGCATCACTAAAGTAAGTTCCGTACCAGAAATCTAAGCACTATTGCAAGTGGCTTACGAGAAGAGGAGTTCTATAGCATTTTTAGGCTTATGGAGCATTAATCCCACCCCAAGGGGCATTGTTACTTTGGGGGAAAGAAGATGGCAACAGTTTCATTTGAACAAAGCGGAAAAGATATAGTCCAAATATGGTCTGTATCATAAGTCAAGGAATTTAGTCCAGTGGATTTGAAAAAGACAAGTTTAAAATTAGATGATGGAGTACAAGAAAGATGTTAACTCAGTACTTCCCATTGCCAACAGTGTTAAAATGGTCATCCCCATACAGCACCCTATGACAAAACCAACAGCAATTTCTTTGGTCCATCTGACTCCACTGGTCCAAAGGAAGCAACATACAGAAGAAGGGGTCCCAAGGGGCCTTTATCGCTAACCTGACAAAATGGTTCAAAGAAATATTTGGGGGCACATTCAGTTAGTCATGTTTCATCAATACCGCAGAGGAATAAAGTCATGAAAGGCAAATTTTGTGGAAAAACACCCAGGAATGGATTTGAACAAACTGGAACCTAACTGCTCCACTCTCCTTGCCCCCCCCCCCCCCCCTCTCTCTCTCTCTCTCTCTCTCTCCTCGTAGAGAGCCCAACTATTAAGCCAGGAATTCAAATTTAACAGACTTGAATTTGATCCTCTTTTATATACCAGATGAAAGAATTCTGACTGGTGGATCTGAAGCAGAAGGTTTTTAAAGAAATGTCCTCACATTGCATTAAGTTAAAACGTTAGGCCCAAATAGAGAGCCCAGATATTAACCCAGAAACCGATTTGAACAAACTGGAATCTGACTCACCTAGAGAGGTTGTATAGCAAATATGAAAGGATTTTGACTGGTGTATCTGAAGAAGAAGATTTTTAAAGAAATTTCCCCATATTGCACTAAATTAAAAGGCAGACCGACACAGGGAGTTCAAACATTAACCCAAGGATCCCATTCCAACCAATCTGAATCTGATACCCCTAAAGAAGTTGCATACCAAATATGGTTCTGGAGATGAAGATTTTCGAAGAAATTCTATCATATTACACTAAGTTAAAATGCGGGATCCCATAGGGAGCTCAAATATTAACCCATTTTGACTCAGTTTGAACGAATCTGAATTTGACACCCCTAGAGGTGTGCTATACCAAATATGAAAAGATTCTGACTAGTGGACCTGAAGAAGAGTTTTAAAGAAATTCCCTCATACAGCACTAAGTTAAAATTGTGGCTCCCATAGGTAGACCAAATATAAACCCAGGGATTTGATTTGAACAATCGTGAATCTGACTCCCCCAGAGATGCTGTGTACCAAATATGAAAGCATTCTGACTCGTGGATCTGAAGATGAAGATTTTTAAAGAACTTTCTCCGTATTGAATAAAGTTAAGATTCGGGCTACCATAGGGAGCCCAAATATTAAACCAGGGATGAGATTTGAGCAAAACTGAAGGTGAAGCACACACCCCACCCCAATCACACCCCCTCCCTCCCCTCTGAGATACCGTATACCAAGTATGGAAGCATTCTGACGGGTGGATCTGAAGAAGATTTTTAAAAGAAATTTCCCCATATTACGCTAAGTTAAAATTCGCACCTCCATAGACAGCACAACCATCAACCCAGGACTTGATCTGAACAGACTTGAATCTGCCCCCCCCCCCCCCCTCCCATAGATGTTATATACCAAATACCAAAATATTCTAATTGATCGTTCTGGAGATTCTAATTGATCGTTCTGGAGAAGAAGATGTTCTTAATTTTGGAAAACTATTTATGGAATCTACCAGAGTAATGCCCCTGTGGTGCCCCCTGTGGGCATGGTAACATCATTTGAACAAACTTGAATTGACATGTTATCAGGAACGTGCATGTCAAATTTGGTTCGCTTTAGTATAGTGGTTTGTGAAAGGAAGTTGATAATGTAAATACCACGGCGGGCAGACGATGGGCGGAGAGATGACGGACAATGGACAAAAAATTATCTCTTAAGCTCCCCCGTCTTTCAGCCAGGTGGGTAAAAACAATATGCTCGTCTGTGCAGTGTGTGAAATAATAATAATGCACCAAGTTAAACTTTGGGCTCCCATAGAGGGCTCACATATTAAGCCAGGGACCCATTTACACAAACTTGAATCTGACACCCCTAGAGATGTCATACCAAATTTGAAAGGATTCTCTCTGGTGGATCTGATGAAGATTTTTTAAAGAAATTTCTCCTATTACACTAAGTTAAACTTTGGGCCCAATAAACAGCCCAATTATTAACCCAGGGACCCAATTTGAACAAACTTGAATCCGCCCTCCTAGAGATGTTGTGTACCAAGTATGAAAGCATTCTGACTGATGGATCTGAAGAAGAAGATTTTTAAAGAAATTTCCCCCTATTGTACTAAATTAAAAAGCAGCCCCACATAGGGAGTCTTAACATTAACCCAGAGATCCGATTTCAACAAATATGAATTTGCCCCTCCGCCAGAAAAGTTTCATACCAAATATCAAATAATTCTAATAGATGGTTCTGGAGAAGAAGATTTGTGAAGAAATTCTCTCATATTGCACCATATTAAAATTCGGGATTCCATATGGAGCCCAAATATTAACCTAGGGACTCAAGTTGAACAAACATGAATCTGACGCCCGTAGAGACGTTCCACGCGAAATATGAAAATATTCTGACTAGTGGATCTGAAGAAGAAGATTTTTAAAGAAGTTTCCTCATATTGCACCAAGTTAACATTTGGGCTCCCCAGAGAGCCCAAATATTAACTCTGGGACTCGATTTGAACAAATTTGAATCTAACCCCGCTAAAAATGTCGTATACCAAATATCAAAAGATTCTATTCTGCAGTTCTGAAGAAAAAGATTTTTTCTTAATTTTCAAAAACAATTTATGGGTGCTGTCAGAAAAAGGCCCTTGTGGTGCTCGCTGTGGGTGAGGCAACTTTATTGGAACAAACCTGAATTAGCATACGATAAGAAGCATGTACATCAACATTGGTTCAATTCGGCAGAGTGGCTTATGAGAAGTCGATAATGTAAAGTTCATGCCGGACGGATACACAACGGACAACAGACAGAAAGTGATCACTTTAGCTCCTCCTGACTTTCAGTCAGGTGAGCTGATAAGGAAGAATTTAGAGGTTTGCTTTGCGTGAAGAGTTCGTCTGATATGAATGAATTAAACTTGAAAATTAAAAACTCTTAAACCAGTGGTTCTCAGGGCACTATTTCCTGGCATCCAAGTTGGGTTTGTCCTTGGAAGTGATGGGCATGTTCACCCTTCCAGACCATGTAATTATTATACCACAAAGGATGCAAGAAGGTATCTGCCAGAGATTTTAAAATGAAAGTGTCAATGACACTCTAGCTCATCTTGACAAACTTAAGTTATAAGTGAAATGACAAAATTGAACCATCCATGCATTTTTAAATGTAAAATGCGGGGCCGGCTGAAGGAAAAATGTCAATGCACAAATGCAGTAAGTATAAAGGTCACAGAAATTAATGGTAATCGATAGCTCTTATCCAGAGGTCTTGCCGAATGAGCACACCAAGTTCAAAAACAAACCTCTGATAAATCTTCCCTGTCGGTCATATCAAAGACGAATGTTGATTCACAAATGCTCTAAATTCAACGGTTGTTGCTAACAGTAACAGTTTTTGATGGAAATGAAAAAAAATCGATAGCTCCAATGTTAGTCACCCTGAATAAGCATACCAAGTTTCAAAACAACCCGATAATGAATGCGCACTTTGAGGTGTGCCAAAGGAAGATGTAATGCACAAATGTATTGAGTTTGAAGATTTTTCCTAGTGGCATTTTTTATTTATTTTTTCCTTTTTTGGATGGAAATTCATAAATATGTTCTCTAGGGAGTGCAAAAGGGATAGGTTGTTAAATAAATGCACCAAGTTCAAAGATTGGCGCTTAGGACGTCTTTTGGTGAGAATGAAAGAAAATCAAGACCTCCGATCTAGAGGGCCACCCCAAACAAGCATGCTAAGTTTCAAACCAATCCATTCATAAATGTGCCCTATTGGGCATGCCAAAGAAATATGTTAATGCACAACTGCACTGATTTCAAAGGTCATTGCTAATGGAAATACAAGAAAATTGATAGCTTACATCTGGAGGTTACCCCAAATATGCATACTAAGTTTCAAACTGATCCATTCATAAATTCACCCTGCAGGGCTTGCCGAAGGAAAATGTTCATACACAAATACAATGAGTTCAAAAGTCATTGTAAACGGCAACATTTGGTAACGTTTTTGAGAGAAAAGAAAGAAAATCAAAGTTCACATCTAGAGGTCGCTCCAAACATGCACCATAGGTTTCAAAGTAACAAATCATAAACGTGAACTATGCAGTGTTCCAAAGGAATTTTCAACAGTGAAAATGGCAAAGTTGAAGGTCGTTGCTAAGGGCAACATTTTCATGGAAATGAATGGAAATCTATAGCTCTCATCTAGAAGTGGAAGCTACCCAAAACAAGAATACCATGTTTCAAACCAATCCATTCAAAAATTCACCCTGTGCCAAAAAAAACGATTATGCAAAAACAGCCAAGCTCACAGATTTTTGCAAACAGCAAAGTTTCTCAGCGGAAATTAAAGAACATCAATAGCTCGCCTCCAAAGGTTGCTCCAAACCAGTCCATCAATTTTTCAAGCAATCGGATTACAAAAGTAACCTTTGCAGTGTACCAAAGAAAAATGATGATGCAAAAACAGCAAAGCTCAACGATCATTGCTAACAGCCACGTTTCTCAATGGAAATGACAGAAAATCAATAGCTCGCATCTAAAGGTTGCTCCAAACCAGCAAACTAAGATTCAAAGCACCCCGATCATAAATGCGACCTGTGCAGTGTATCAAAAAGGTATATTGATGCACAAGTGCAATAAGTTCAAAGGTCAATACCAGCGGCAAGGTTTTTGAAGAAAATGGAAGAAAATCGATAGCTCCCATAAAACAGAGGTCATCCCAAGCAATCAGACCAAGTGTCAATTGATCCGATCATAAATGTGCTCTGTGCAGCATGCCAAAGAAATAAATGATGCACAACTGCACTAAGTTCGAAGTTCGTTGCTAACTGCAATGTGTTTTGGCAGAAATGGACGAAAATCGACAGCTCCAATCTAGAGGTCACCTCAAACAAGTATACCACGCTTCAAAGCGATCCGATTATAAATGAGCGCTGTGAAATCCGTTACTTATTCCCAGTTACTTATTTGCCTTTCTAAATTTAGCAGAAATTCGAAAAATAAATGGCCTTCTTGGGTGGCGCCCTAAGACACAGGACTATTCAAACCCTGGGGTTCACTCCCCCATCCCTCTTTAGGAGCCAGGTTGGACCCTAAAAGAGACAAAATGGTCCAAATCGTAATTATTGGCGAAAATTCGCAGAACAAACGGCCTTATAGGGTGGCGCCCCAAAGTGCAAGATTTTTCGAATCTTAAGGTTCACCCTCCCACCCCTTTTTAGGGGCCACATTGGACCCTAAAAGTGACCAAATCGTCAAAATCGTAATTATTGACGGAAATTCGCGGAACAAACGGCCTTAAATACAAGATTATTCAAATCCTAAGGTTCACCCTCCCACCCCTTTTGGGGGGCCAGATTTAACCCTAAAAGTGACCAAATCGTCAAAATCGTAATTATTGGTGGAAATTCGCGGAACAAACGGCGTCATAGGGTGGCGCCCTAAAATACAAGATCATTCAAATCCTAAGGTTCACCCTCCAACCCCTTTTTAGGGCCCACATTGGACCCTAAAATGACCAAATGGTCAAAATCGTGACTGAAATTCGCGGAACACACGGCGTTATAGGGTGGCTCCCTAAAATACAAGATTATTCAAATCCTAAGGTTCACCTTCCCACTCCTTTTTAGGGGCCAGATTGGACCCTAAAAGTGACCAAACGGTCAAAATCGTAATTATTGACCGAAATTCGACGAACACACGGCGTTATAGGATGGCGCCCTAAAATACAAGATATTCAAATCCTAAGGTTCACCCCCCACCCCTATTTAGGGGCCAGATTGGACCCTAATAGTGACTAAATGGTCAAAATCGTAATTATTGATGGAAATTCGCGGAACACACGGCGCTATAGGTTGGCGCCCTAAAATACAAGATCATTTAAATCCTAAGGTTCACTCTCCAACCCCTTTTTAGGGGCCACATTTGACCTAAAAGTGACCAAATGGTCAAAATCGGAATTACTGACCGAAATTCGCGGAACACACGGCGTTATAGGGTGGCGCCCTAATATAAAGACTTTTAATACCTAAGGTTCACCCTCCAACCCCTTTTTAGGGGCCACATTGGACCCTAAAAGTGACCAAATGGTCAAAATCGTAATTACTGACTGAAATTCGCGGAACAAACGGCCTTATAGGGTGGCGCCTTAAATACAAGATTATTCAAATCCTAAGGTTCACCCTTCCACCCCTTCTTAGGGGCCAGATTGGACCCTAAAAGTGACCAAATGGTCAAAATCGTAATTATTGATGGAAATTCGCGGAACAAACGGCGTCATAGGGTGGCGCCCGAAAATACAAGATCATTCAAATCCTAAGTTTCACCCTCAAACCCCTTTTTAGGGGCCAGATTGGACCCTAAGAGTGACCAAATGGTCAAAATCGTAATTATTGACCGAAATTCGCGGAACAAGCGGCCTGATAGGGTGGCGCCATAAAATGCAAGATTATTCAAATCCTAACGATCACCCTCCCGCCCCTTTTTTAGGGGCCAGATTTGACCCTAAAAGTGTCCAAATGGTCTAAATCGTAATTATTGACGGAAATTCGCGGAACAAACGGCGTTATAGGGTGGCGCCCTAAAATGCAAGATTATTCAAATCCTAAGCTTCACCCTCTAACCCCTTTTTAGGGGCCACATTGGACCCTAAAAGTGACTAAATGGTCAAAATCGTAATTATTGACCGAAATTCGCCGAACACACGGCGTTATAGGGTGGCGCCCTAAAATACAAGATTATTCAAATCCTAAGGTTCACCCTCCCACCCCTTTTTAGGGGCCAGATTGGACCCTAAGGGTGACCAAATGGTCAAAATTATAATTATTGATAGAAATTCGCGGAACACACGGCGCTATAGGGTGGCGCCCTAAAATACAAGATCATTTAAATCCTAAGATTCACTCTCCAACCCCTTTTTAGGGACCACTTTGGACCCTAAAAGTGACCAAATAGTCATAATCGGAATTACTGACCGAAATTCGCGGAACACACGGCGTTATAGGGTGGTGCCCTAAAATACAAGATTTTTAAATCCTAAGGTTCACCCTCCAACCCCTTTTAAGGGGCCACATTGGACCGTAAAAGTGACCAAATGGTCAAAATCGTAATTATTGACCGAAATTCGCCGAACACACGGCGTTATAGGGTGGCGCCCTAAAATACAAGATTTTTCAAATCCTCAGGTTCACTCTCCCACCCCTTTTTAGGGGCTAGATTGGACCCTAAGAGTGACCAAATGGTCAAAATTATAATTATTGATGGAAATTCGCGGAACACACGGCGCTATTGGGTGGCGCCCTAAAATACAAGATCATTTAAATCCTAAGATTCACTCTCCAACCCCTTTTTAGGGACCACATTGGACCCTAAAAGTGACCAAATAGTCAAAATCGCAATTACTCACCGAAATTCGCGGAACACTCGGCGTTATAGGGTGGCGCCCTAAAATACAAGATTTTTAAATCCTAAGGTTCACCCTCCAACCCTTTTTAAGGGGCCACATTGGACCCTAAAAGTGACCAAATGGTCAAAATCGTAATTATTGACCGAAATTAGCTTAACAAGTGGCCTTATAGGGTGGCGCCATAAAATGCAAGATTATTCAAATCCTAACGATCACCCTCCCGCCCCTTTTTAGGGCCAGATTTGACCCTAAAAGTTACCAAATGGTCTAAATCGTAATTATTGACGGAAATTCGCGGAACAAACGGCGTTATAGGGTGGCGCCCTAAAATGCAAGATTATTCAAATCCTAAGCTTCACCCTCTAACCCCTTTTTAGGGGCCACATTGGACCCTAAAAGTGACCAAATGGTCAAAATCGTAATTATTGGCGGAAATTCGCGGACCAAACGGCCTTGTAGTGTGGTGCCCTAAAATACAAGATTATTTAAATCCTATGGTTCACCCACCCACCCCTTTTTAGGGGTCAGATTGGACCCTAAAAGTGACCAAATGGTCACAATCGTAATTATTGATGGAAATTCGCGGAACAAACGGTCTTATAGGGTGGCGCCCCAAAATGCAATATTTTTCAAATCCTAAGGTTCACCCTCCAACCCCTTTTTAGGGTCCACATTGGACCTTAAAAGTGACCAAATGGTCAAAATCGTAATTATTGACGGAAATTCCTGGAACTAATGGCATTAGAAGGTGGCGCCCTAAAATGCAAGATTATTCAAATCCTAAGGTTCACCGTCCCACCCCTTGTTAGGGGCCAGATTGGACCCTAAAAGTGATCAAATGGTCACAATCGTAATTATTGACGGAAATTTGCGGAATAAAAGGCATTGTAGGGTGGCGCCCTACAATACAACATTATTGAAATCCAAAGTTTCACACTCTGACCCCTTTCAAGGGGTCAGCTTGGCCCCTAAAAGTGACCAAATGGTCAAAATGGTAATTAGTGGCCGAAATTCGCGGAATAAAAGGCGTTGTAGGGTGGCACCCTAAGATACAAGATTATTGAAATCCTAAGTTTCACACTCCGACCCCTTTTAAGGCTCAACCTGACCCCTAAAAGTGACCAAATGGTCAAAATAGTAATTATTCACCTAAATTCGCGGAATAAATGGCGAAGTAGGGTGGTGCCCTAAGATACAAGATTATTGAAATCCTAAGTTTCACACCCTGACCCCTTTTAAGGGGTCAGCCTGACCCTAAAAGTGACCAAATGATTAAAATAGTAATTACTGGCCGAAATACTAAGTTTCATACTTCGACCCCTTTTAAGGGGTTAGCATGACAAAAATGGTCAAATGGTCAAAATTGTAATTATTCACCAAACTTCTCGGAATAAACGGCGATGAAGGATGACGGCCTAAGATACAAGATATTGAAATCCTAAGTTTCACACTCTGGCCCCTTTTAGGGGTCAATCTGACCCCCAAAAGTGACCAAATGGTCAAAATGGTAATTATTGTCCGAAGTTTGCGGAATCAAAGGCGTTGTTGGGTGACGCCCTAAGATACAAAATTATTGAAATCCTAAGTTTCACGGTCCGACCCCTTTTAAGGGGCCAACGTGACCTGTAAAAGTGACCAAATGGTCAAAATAGTAATTACTGGCCAAAATTCGCGGAATAAAAGGCATTGTAGGGTGGTGCCCTAGGATACAATATTATTGAAATCCTAAGTTTCACACTCCGACCCCTTTTAAGGGGTCAGCCCGACCCCCAAAAGTGACCAAATGGTCAAGATAGTAATTATTGGCCGAAATTCGTGGAATAAACGGCGGTATAGGGTGGCGCCCTAAGATACAAGATTATTGAAATCCTAAGTCTCAGACTCCGATCCCTTTTAAGGGGTCAGTCTGACCCTAAAAGTGACCAAATGGTCATTATTGGCCGAAATTTGCGGAATAAAAGGCATTATAGGGTGGCGCCCTAGGATACAAGATTATTGAAATCCTAAGTTTCACACTCCGATCCTTTTTAAGGGGTCAGTATGACCCCTAAAAGTGCTCAAATGGTCAAAATAGTAATTTTTGGCCGAAATTCGCGTATTAAACGGCGTTGTAGGGTAGCGCCCTAATATGCAAGATTATTGAAATACTAAGTTTCATACTCTGACCCCTTTTAAGGGGTCAGCTTGACCCCTAAAATGACAAATGGTCAAATTGTAATTATTTTCCGAAATTCGCGGAATAAACGGCGGTGTAGGGTGGCGCCCTAAGATACAAGATTATTGAAATCCCACGTTTCACACTTCGACCCCTGTTTAGAGGTCAGTCTGACCCCTAAGAGGTACCAAATGGTCAAAATGGTAATTATTGGCCGCAATTCTCGGAATAAACAGCGTTGTAGGGTGGCGCCCTAAGATACAAGATTATTGAAATACTAAGTTTCATACTCCGACTCATTTTAAGGGGTCCGCTTGACCCCTAAAAGTGACCAAATGGTCAAAATGGTAAGTATTGGCCAAAATTCGCGGAGTAAATTCTGTTCAATCTCATTTAAAATCAAGTATGCCTCGGAAAGATTTTGACACTCGCTACCATAAAACTACCCCCAGTGTTCCCCCAAAGTACCACAAAACTACTTCACAGAACAAAATGTACTATCCCTGAGTTACATCAAAGCATTCAAGAAATGGAAATAAATAGTGCAATTCAAGTTTCGAGTAGACATTGATACTACAGAAAAAATCCAAAAAGAAAAAGAAACCAAAACAAAGGGATAAGCCCTCTGCTGCTTCCCTTCGCGAGAGTCCATAGATTTGGTCAGGTAATCACTCGATCATAGCTGGCCGGCGCTTGGCCCTATAGCCCTGAAAAGATGGGACTGCACAGTTCCAATATTAGGTCTCAATTCAACTCCCTGTTCTGGCGAATCCTCTCTTTCACGCTGGCCGGCATATGGTCACTTACGGGTAGAAAGCGCGCGGTGTGGATTGGAACCGCGCGTGCTGAAGCCGCTGGACTACGTCTCACAGGCGCCACCCAACACCTTTCCCAGCCCCCAGGTTGGCGACGAGTTAAACACTTTTTGAACACAAATTCCGGGCCATCCGATGAACGATGAACGATTGAAATGGGCGAAGGAGAAAAAAAAAAGAAAAGTGAGCAGCTGTATGCTGTACTGACAAGGTGGCGGATTGAACCTAAACATGGGTAGGTTTGGGCATATACTGGGGCTGGAAGGGCTCCCCTCTCATAGATAAACGCCACACGGCGATGAGCGGGTAAATAACAACTGGGCACCCTTATGGATCATTGCACAATATATATGTGTTAAAAAAGTCTCTAACTCATCGCCAGATTTACATCGAATTCGACCCCTCTGATCTGGTAGACACAGAATCAAAATTTCAGATTATGAGTAATTGCATAGCAGATATCAGAACCTTTATGCTGGTGAACAAACTAAAACTGAACAATGATAAAACAACTCATTATATTTTCCTCCGGGTACAAACCAGCACCAGATGTTTTGCCTCCTCTTAAAATAGGTGACAATATTGTCAGCCCATCTACCACGGTTAGAAACTTGTGCGTGTATCTTGATACATATTTGACCATGCCTTATCACATATCAGAACTCTGTCAGTCTGCAAATTTTCACATTCGGAACATCGGTCGAGCAAGGAAAATCCCAACAAAATGTGCCACTGAATGTCTCGTGCATGCATTAATTTCATCTAGCTCTTTGTGGGCTCCCAAAAAAAGCAAATTAATAGATTGCAGACAATTCAGAATACTGCTGCCCGTATAGTGACCCGCACTAAGAAGAACGAACACATTACTCCTCAGTTAATGAATCTTCATTGGCTCCCTATTGCAGCCAGAATAGACTTCAAAATTATTCTGTTCACCTATAAAACACAAGCAAACTTAGTGCCTTCTTATGTTTCTGAGTTGGTCAAAGTGTATGCACCAAAACGCCCACATCGCTCCTCATGTCACAACTTACTGGAACAGCCCACATATGACCTTGCATCACATGGTGGGTGTTCTTTTAGTTACAATGCTCAAAGACTTTTCAATATATTACCTGAATCTGTGAAAATGACCCAATCTCTTCTAGTTTTCAAATCAAAGCTAAAATCTTTTCTATTTAAAAAATATTACCCTGATGTTAATTAATCCCATATTCTGTGTATTTATGTTTCTTTCATGTTGTTCGGAGCCTTGGAACTTTTTGTAATATTGTGAAATGTGCGCTATACAAATCTTACCTATTATTATTACAATGCTTTGGGGGTAGTTTTGAAGTAAATACATTTCATGTCTTGGTGTAAAAGCACAGCCACAAAAGGTTGGACAGAACTGAATTACAAACAGATCCAACACAACTAAGGTCGAACTGTTCGAGTAAACTAAGAATGCTGTTACCGCAGATGTAGGGTTGAGGGTGGGTGCAATGGAAAAGTGGGAACCTCTCTTTTTGTATTCTCGGGAGGAAATTAGCCCGGCTGCAAAATTTGAAATCCACACTTAAAAAATCTAAAACCTGTAGTTGTCAAAGGCAGGCAGATGAAGTCATGAACTTAGGCATTTATAATTATTTATTTCATTTTTGGAATGCTTTTGAGATAACTTTGGGGTAAATACAGTTTGTGCTTTGAGGGTAACTCTGGAGTAAGTACTGAGTACTTAGAGTAAATTTGGGATAACACTGAGATATTTGGGGGACAATTTGTTAGACCGAAGAAGAACAACAAGGGCCATCGGAATTACAACGAAGACTACTTATATTACTAATACAGTATAATGATGATATATTTAAATTCATAGAATGAACATGAATGGAATGAAAAAAATACATTATCTCACCCTAAAGTCCATTTCGTCAAGTACACCTTGGCAATTTGGGTTTGGACTTTTTTGCCGAAAGAATTGGCGGCTCAGGAGCCTCATGGGCCCCAAATTAGTACTTGCCGCAGTACTTGGTGTGGTAATCATCGGATCCGTTAGGGAGAGTTTAAGGGGTAATACCCCACTCTTTGTGTAGTGACCGGGGTGTAACATCCACTCCCGAAAAAAACGTCATTTCCTGATCTCAGACTCCATTAACCAACCAAGGCCCAGAAGGGTCGGAGATTTACTGCAGTAATAATCATCGGAACTTGATGGCGAAGGAAAAAAAACTGGCGGTACCCTATCTCGTTTCGGGGGAGGGGGGGGGGGGAGTCGGGGATGAATCCCCGACAGAATGAAATTTTTGAAAATTGGTTTTGAAAACTGCATTTCCGTGCATTCACAAGTCAATGCGGTGGCGTACTCATCGCTCGGGGATTCTAGGAGAGATGATTTGGAGTAGTAATCATAAGAGCGGTGGGGCATGGTATCAGGGGTCTGTCCTGGGCTGTCCCTATCATTGTAAAGAAATACGAAAATTTCATTCTTGTGGTGTTAAACTCATTTCATCACGGTCTTATTGAAAGGGAATAGGATTCGTGCAGTTATTAAAGCCGGAAGGGCCCTGTTTCAAAATTCTATCATATGTCAGTTCCGAATATAAACTTATTAAGAAATAAAGGCAGCCAAAAAGCTCAACACATGGTGACATCACTCCCAACATTACTTGAGCGTTAGCAGTAGGGAAGCGATGCCAGAATCCCATTTTACGGAGTCGGATAAGAATCCCATTTACGGAATCCCTTTTTAAGAATCCCTTTTTGGAAAACTGTGGCTATGGAATCCCTTTTTCATGAATTGAGGCTAAGACTCGAATGTGTGAGTCACTTGTTCGAGCAATTGCTCTATAGCTCATTTGCTCGATGGGATTCGAGTCGTTCGAGCAATGACTTTTCATTAATTGCTCTATGGCTTATATGGGAAATTGGGGATAGGTATGTCTTGGGGGTAACCTAGAAGGCTGGGCCAAACAGGTAATAGTATCTTCAAATTAGTATCCTATAAAGGTATCCTCCAATAGTCCAGTAGTACAATACAATAGGTATCCTCAAATACCCGTATGTGCCCATGTGATCGTGCACAATGTGAAACATTGTGCATTTTCTCATAAGCACATATCGGCACATCCAACATGTGCCTATGTGCTACCTATAATGTGTACACATGACAAGTATCCTATAAAAGATATCCCTGAAAGGAATCCTCCAATATTACAATACCAGGCCATAGGATCCTCAAATACCCGTATGGGCCTATGTGCTAGTGCACAATGTGTCACATTTTGCATTTTCATATAAGCATATATCGGTACATTCAGCATGTGCCAATGTGCTACAGGTAATGTGTACATATTATGACACAATGTGTAATAACACACAAGCACATTCCACCAAACACCCAAGTTCCATTGAATCCTTTTTTTTAAAAAAAAAAACGTTTGAACGTCCCCACCCCTTTTTTATCGCATGTGGCTATGTGCTAGTGCACAATGTGTCACATTATGCATTTTCACATAAGCACATATCGGCAATCCAGTATGTGCCTATGTGCTACCTGTAATGTGTACAATAGAACATAAACATGTCTTGGATCGTCGGAATACTTATGAAACAAGGTAGTAACGGCACAAGACTGCAAGAATGTTAGAAGACTAGTATTGGATGACTGCAATATAGCCAAATGATAGGACAGATAGTTGGAGACAAGATGGAAGCCATTGGTAAGACTACCTGTATAGGATCTAGGAGCCATATAGGAGCTAAGAGCCATATAGGAGCTGTATAGGAAATCGGTCATAGGTACCCTAAAATGATTTGTAGAGATTGTCGGGTTTATTTAGGTAATTTTACGAATCGGGAAATCACTCTTATTCAATCGAATACCCCTCCCCCCCCCCCCTATCTTGTTATTGGCCTTTGGGTAACATAGCAACCACGTGCTAGCATAGAAACCAAGATGGCGGCCTCCAGTATACAAAATGGACAACGGAAACAAGTATCACCCTAACAACGTGCGCTGCGCATGCGCTCTAGCACCACGTATCACTATGGGGATGATGTCCCAAGATGGCCGCTCACGCGGGTTACTGGCAACATAACATGGCGTCACTTGGTCACGTGACTATGACGTCACTTCCTAGGTCCCCCACTAGGTCCCTCAATGTGGGTCGTTTCATCGCTCTCCTATTAATAGCGTTCTTGAGAGCAAGTTTTTTTTTTTCTCTCTCTCCTCTCACCCTCTCTCTCCACCCCCCCCCCCCCCCCTCCCCTCCGACGCTACAGGCCGTTTACCGAGTGGAACGAGAATATTAGTTAGTCTTTATTCAGACTTTCAACAAAAATAGGTCTATCGCACTCCTGGTAGACCTAATAAGCTACAGGCACCCCAAATCGCATCACAAGCGGTAAGGATATATAGAACACAATGCATACATTGCAACTGAATGGCAGCGAACACCCGCTTTGATGCTGTGATATGGGTGATGCATTTACCTCGTTGTTTCAAAGATTGGGAAAATAGGGCTCACAATGAATGTTTGGAAGCCGGCGCGCGTCCAACTGTACTCCAATTGTAAAGGTAGTGGTAGCGATATTAATGATAGTAAGAGTACTACTACTACTACTACTACTACTACTACTGTTACTACTGTTACTACTATTACGGCAACTACTAATGCCACCACACTAGTATTACAACGATTGGTACTACAACAACTACAACTATTACTACTTCTACGACTACAACAACGACTACTACTACCACCATCGCTGCCACTGCTAATACTACTACCGCCACAACTGCTACAACTACTACAAGTAATACTAATAATAAGTGGATAAACTATTACTGCTACTTCTGCAGCTGACGTTTATAGAGATACTAATAGTAGTAGTAGTAGTAGTAGTAGTAGTAGTAGTAGTAGTAGTAAGTAGTAGTAGTAGTAGTAGTAGTAAGTAGTAGTAGTAGTAGTAGTAGTAGTAGTAGTAGTAGTAGTAGTAGTAGTAGCAATACTAGTGATAAGTCTATAAACAGAAACAGTATTACTATTACTACCACCGCCACTTCCCCACGTCATGGGTACCGGTGTAAAATGTGAAAATGAAAGGTCAAAGACAAATTTAAGGCTAATTTTGTACATTACGTGGAGGGTGGATAGATTTTCAATCTGATAAATATTTACATTTTTAAATGCGGAAGAAGCACTAGAAATGCTTCAGCTCATTGACCACCGTGTTGCAACACGATGGTCCGTGATGTGAAACATTACCATTGCTTCTTGTAATTTGCTCTCAGAAGTTGAAAATAACCACCGAGCAGAAGATCTACCTGACTATGACTTGAAGTGATGCAACGCCAACGTACTGTAGTTGTCCGTCGCGATAAAAACTCATTTCACATCCTCTACTTCTGTCTGGTAACGATTATAAAAATACAGGCCACTTTCGTTTATTTGCAAAAACAACAAAGAATTATCTTTGGTTTACAGGGCTATATTCGATATGATTACCAGTGCTGACAATGCCGAATGAGGAAATGGCAATCAGTGTTGTTTTAATTTTGCTTATGACAAGTCAGGCGAGATACATGCCTTTTTATCATATTATTAATTATTATTTTAAATGTTGTTATACAGGTGAAAGCAAGTCAAAGAGATTCACATTTTCATCAACTCTCTAAACATTTGTCCTGTAAAAGTGTTTGTTTGTTTATTGATTTTTTACAATTGTCATAGAAGAGGTGAAACTAAGTTTCAACTATTCTACTTAAGCCTCACTCACTCACTCACTCACTCACACCATTTGTCTGGTTATTGAAGCATTTTTAAATTACCTAATTATATTGTTTTTGCAGCAGCAAAATATTATTTCATTTAAAATAATTTTTCGAGATAGATACTGAAATAATAAAAGTTTATTCCGAGATAGAAAGATGGAATGTAGCTTTACCAAATCAATATTTCAAAATAAAGAAATTTAATTTCAAGATAATAGTGTAAATATTTAAATCCAAGAGAGTTTTACTTTGATACAGCCAAATAATTATTCTGATTATAATATAACAAAATAACAGTTCAAATTATTAGTGTGGTGGGTATATCGTGATTAAAAGATATCCGTTCCTGTCTGTTATTAGAACTTGGAAAGCGCTGGAAATTCGCATGAAACATTGTACTCTCTTATTTTATTTAGCAATATGGCTATTATGTAATCGGTTTAAAGTGTGCTATGGTGGAATATTAAGGGTGGCTAGACTCATTTTGATGTGCGTTTAAATAATACGTCAGCTCTGGTACATTTACACGTTCCGAATCTTGCTCTTGTCATGCGATGGCCAAGCTTTGGCAGCTACATGGCCCCTCTGTCAGATGACATGGTGCGGACAGTCTGTACCCGTTTTGGAGAGCCCGCGGGAAGTTCGTCTGTATCATTAGACTACTATGGACTATGCTATACAGGATTGCAGTATATTAATATTACAGAGATGATCATCAATATTGGTTCTTTTGCTTTCGGCTTTACCTACTACTATTATTGTGACCATCTGATGCCACTGCAACCTCATGTTAATCCCGATCACCCCCGACTAACAAAACATTTCACTCGAACATTGCCCCGTTCAACCGCCACTATTAAAATCACTATGGTTATTAACTTTGACCTTATTTATACCTCTCTTCGTACCCTCCCCCTCCCCCTCTCGTGGCCAGAACGTCAATTATTCCATTTTCTGTGAGATAACAAGATACTTATGGCAAAAGCCTTCGTCCTCTAATGGTATCCTTGTCTCCCCATCTGAGTATCTGAAAACCACTAAGACCATTGTGTGAAGACCACGGTTGCAAGCACCTCCCTATTCCAACTGCATGCATGCCCTCTCACTTATCACTCTTAAAGTTTATAGACTACGCAGGTGTTACTACAGCTACAACCTTTTGCCGACCGTTACAATGCCAGCTAGCATCACATCTATGTCCTGCTTCTAATGATATTGTCTCTTGTTACTATCATTACTATCACCGGTACTACTATCATTGCTTCTGACTTCCATCTGAACTATCGTATTTAACGTTTGTCGCGACATCGTCTGTACTAGATTTTAAAACGATGTATTAATGATGGAGAAGCACTATTGTATTGAGGAATATTGTTAGAATGTTCGCACTTCCTTAAAAACTTCATTTCTCCAATAGCTATATACCTATAGAGGCACGAGTGGGCTCCATGCGGATCATATTGTAATACTGTTTATGTCAAGATCGAACAGAAATGTAGAAAGTATAATGTTACGGACAGAATGGAGAATTTATGATTTCAAACATATAAATCTTAAAAGTAATGTCTCTTGTTAATCAACGTGAGCAAAAACCATTAATTTGTGTGTGCAACAATTATACTGACATATTCAAGAAAAGACTGTCTACTTGTATAGTGAAAATTTGTTGATTTTAGAAGGGTTTAATTGAATCGTTTTATTTTTATAATTATTTTATGGACTTAGCAGTTGCCTCTGTTATATTAGTTATTGTTTTTATAATTTTATTTTTATACATTTTATTTATTAAAAACTATTTTTGAATTCTGTTACACATAATGCCTTTCTAATTTTCTAGATAGGTTACTGGGGCTGCAAACAAAGTTTACACAGGACCAGGTGGATTGGTGACCCCAAGTTGCCGAAACTTAATTTTTCGAAACGTTTATAAAGTTTCTTCTCTATGCGTTTCTCAGCAGTAATTTTGTTGTCAAATAGGTGCTGCAATTAACGGCCTTTAAAATTTACTCTCTCACCCTTGAAGGTTGATTACGACTGCAGCACCTTCGTATATTTTGCAGTTGTCTAAATGGACCTCACAATGGCGTACAACAATTAATATAATTTAAATGGGACATAATAATAATAATAATAATAATAATAATAATAATTATTATTATTATTATTATTATTATTATTATTATTATTAATCATTACAAATCACTCTGATTCAATCTCAACTCCCTGAGGAGCATAAACCCATGCCGCGAAAATACCGCGCTCAGAGTTAATTATCTTTAGAGGTACCCATCTTATAGATGGGTGAGCTGGAGCCATCGCAGTTAATTGTCTTGCTCAAGGACACAATGCGATTGGCGCGGGTCGGGATCGAGCTCACAACCTTCCAACTCGAAGTCTGACGCTCTAAACAATGAGCTACTGGTCACGGAAGCCGAAGGTTGATGATCAGGCTGCATGCTGGTTGATTTGGTGGAGTGATATGACACAACAAAATTGATAAAAGAGGAACAAATCGGGCAAAAGCAATTATATACGCCTCTTGCAGATACCAAAGATCCCATAGATGTGATGTATATCAGACATTGGTTGAAAAAGCCCTACACTTAATTGGTACTCAACAACATTCCTAAACCACTGTCAGTCAAGTATCACTGTATCCCCACGAGGCCCAAAGGGCCAGTGAATATGCAAGTACTCATGTATTAAATAGATAGATAAAAGTGGCATGCCACTTGATACAAGTACAGTACAGACTCTACGATGTTGAAAACACAAGTCTCTGGTAATCATCCGTGAAGAGGAACATAGAAATACATGTACACATTGCATAATCAACAACACATCTATGTTTTTACACACCACTGATCGACCGATTTAATAATTGTTCGATGGGGGTGGTTGCTTATAAGGTGTTCAATACTAGCAGTACCATAGCCAAATCTGCAAGATCTTATCATGTAATAACAGTGGGATGCAACCAGGCAACGATGGCCCTGTGTGTCTCTTGTGCATTTGGGAGGCTATTACTGCGGGCAATCGTTACTAATATTCTTTTCTTATCAGTTTTCTCAAGCCACTGGCTAGACATATGCAATGGACTAACGATGCATTTCAAAATAACATTAAACGGTAATCATAAAACAGTTTGATATGACCATCCATGTCTCTGTTTCACATGAAGCGACGCTTTGGTGGGAGAAAAGAGTAAACAGTAATAATAAGAAGATTTAGGGTCCATAGCAGCTAAGAACTCCTGTTTATTTACGCATCTTTAGGTTATCATAAAACTGAAGACTTGGCTCAAGGAGGGATATTGCAGATTGTCTTCCCGAGGGACACATTGTCTCCGGGGACGTCAGCCGAGGTAGATAATGGTTCCAATGGGAGACAGTCTGCAATATCCCCATAGAGTCAGGATCACTGTTATTTTATTATACCGAATAGAGAGGCAGTCAGGTTTACCTTTGCTCTAAAGTGGGGGAGGAGGCAGTGGGTGCTTGTGGGCATGACCTTACATAGAGGCTGTAAGAAAGAGTTCAATAATATTAATGTAATTTAACAAATTCAGTTATGTTATCACAGCATTAGCTTAATTTCCTTGATGGTGCCAGTAAATTATTATTCAACCTTAATCATCCTTTGAACTGAGGTACTAGTGTTTCTGTCAGAATTGAATTTTTGTACACTGTATGTTACATGTAGAATTGAATAATGAATTATAAGAATCAATTTCAAGTCCAAGCAATTTATCAAGTTCATCATCACTCAGAGTCAAGATAGCATTAACGTTAACGTCAAGTTCAAGTCGACCTCTCTCTGAGAGCTGCTAATTTTCCAAGCTCTTCGATGTTGCAGTCGAAATAATGTCAGAGTTTTGCCATTTCTTCCTCTCACTCAGATGATTCGCACATGATCTGCAAGAAGATTCTGCTGTATCATATGCCGTGCTCCTATAAAACGGGGGTGGGGGAGTGTTTGGGGAGATGTCTAAAATTCAGCCGGAAAAATAAATACGGGTTCATTGGTCCTACAGCCATAATAAAATAAGTACCATGGTACACAATGATTTCCCAGAACACAATGGAATATAGGGTAATACCACGGTATATCATGATGTTTAGAGACAATACTTTTGTGTGCCATGTCACTTTTTTTTAGAACGAGGACATTTCACTCCAGTGTACGAAATATTGGCCTCACACCTTTCAAATAAGTAAGGACATAAAGAGATAAAATGGGTTAACTGATAAGCAGGTGAAAATGGAAAAGATGGAACAACAAAACGCTTTGAAGTAGATCAACATGCATCAGGCTGCACTATTTCAGTTACATGTCATTGTGTCCAAATAGACAGTGAAAGAAAAACGCATATAAAAAGCACACTGCTCGTAAATGTTAGGGAGTCAGGCAGACTTATACAACTGTTTATGCAAAATTACCGACTGTGAAGTTTACAAGTAATTAACATCGGTTCCACTGTGCCAGAACGCACCGACTTAAACTTTTCCTGCACAATAACCGACTGAACTTGAGCAATAATATCCATATGCCCCATACAAATTTTCACATGGACAGTTCACATGGTCCACGCGGACGAAGAAAATTCCAAGAATAGACTGAAGGATTCAAACCAAGTTGATTCTCAGGTGCAAACCGACACCATTTGTTTTGGCCGGCAAAATCAGGCTAATGATTACAGCTATGAGGATTTGGAGCCCTAAAAAGACAAATGATAAAACCTGGGATCTCAATAATCTTGTATCTTAGGACGCCACCCTAGAACGCCGTTGGCCCGAGAATTTCGGCCCGTAATTACCATTTTGTCTATTTGGTCAATCTCAGCGGTCAATAAAAGGGGTCAGAGTATGAAACTTAGCATACCAATTATCTTGTATCTCAGAGCGCCAACCTACATCGCCGTTTATTCTGCGAATTTCGGTTAATAACAATTTTGATCACTTGGTCACTTTTAGGGATCAAGCTGACCCCTTAAGAGGGGACAGAGTATGAAACGTAGGATTTCAATAATCTTGTACCTTAGAGCGCCACACTACAACGCCGTTTATTCCGCGAATTTCGGCCAATAATTACCATTTTGACCATTTGGTCACTTTTAGGGGTCGAGCTGATCCCTTAAAAGGGGTCGGAGTATGAAACTTAGTATTTCAATAATCTTGTATCCTAGGGCGCCACCCTACAATGTCTTTTATTCCGCGAATTTTGGCCAATAATTACTATTTTGACCATTTGGTCACTTTTAGGAGTCACAGTGACCCCTTAAAAGGGGTCTGAGTGTGAAACTTAGGATTGCAATAATCTTGTATCTTAGGGCGCCACCCTACCTCGCCGTTTATTCCGCGAATCTCGGCGAATAATTACCATTTTGACCATTTGGTTACTTTCAGGGGTCTAACTGACCCCTTAAGAGGGGTCGCAGTGTGAAACTTAGGATTTCAAATAATAATCTTGTATCTTAGGGCGCCACCCTACAACGTCTCTTATGCCGCAAATTTCGGCCAATAATTACCATTTTGACCATTTGGTCACTTGTAGGGGGCAGGTTGACGCCTTAAAATGGGTCAGAGTGTGAAACTTAGGATTTCAATAATCTTGTATCTTAGGGCGCCACCCTACCTCGTCGTTTATTCCGCGAATTTAGGTGAATAATTACCATTCTGACCATTTGGTCACTATTAGGGGTAAAGCTGACCCCATTCCGCGAATTTCGGCCAATAATTACCATTTTGACCATTGGAACAGCTTTAGGGGTCAGACTGATCCCTTAATAGGGGTCGGACTGTGAAACTTAGGATTTCAATAATCTTGTATCTTAGGGCGCCACCCTACAACGCCTTTTATTCCGCAAATTTCGGCCAATAATTACCATTTTGACCATTTGGTCACTTTTAGGGGTCTGGTAGACCCCTTCAAAGGGGTCAGAGTGTGAAACTTTAGATTTCAATAATCTTGTATCTTAGGGCCCCACCCTACATCGCCGTTTATTCCGAGAATTTCGGTGAATAATTACCATTTTGACCATTTGACCATTTTGGTCAAGCTGACCCCTTAAAAGGGGTCGGAGTTTGAAACTTAGTATTTCAATTATCTTGTATCTTAGGGCGCCTCCCTACAACGCCATTCATTCCGTGAATTTCGGCCAGTAATTACTATTTTGACCATTTGGTCACTTTTAGGGGCCAGGTTGACCCCTTAAAAGGGGTCGGAGTGTGAAACTTAGGATTTCAATAATATTGTATCCTAGGGCGCCACTCTACAGCGCCTTTTATTCCGCGAATTTCGGCCAATAATTATTATTTTGAACGTTTGGTCACTTTTAGGGGTGATGTTGACCCCCTTAAAATGGGTCGGAGTGTGAAACATAGGATTTCAATAATCTTGTATCTCAGGGCGCCACCCTACAACGCCGTTTATTCCGCGAATTTAGGTGAATAATGACCATTTTGTCACCTTTAGGGGGTCAAGCTGACCCCTTAAAAGGGGTCGGAGTATGAAACTTAGTATTTCAATAATTTGTATCTTAGGGCGCTACCCTACCAACGCCGTTTATTCCGCGAATTTCGGCCAATAATTACCATTTTGACCATTTGGTCACATTTAGGGGTCTGGTAGACCCCTTCAAAGGGGTCAGAGTGTGAAACTTAAGATTTCAATAATCTTGTATCTTAGGGCGCCACCCTACATCGCCGTTTATTACGAGAATTTCGGCCAATAATTACTATTTTGACCATTTGAACATTTTTAGGGGGTCAGGCTGACCCCTTAATGGGGGTCGGACCGTGGAATTTAGGATTTCAATAATCTTGTATCTTAGGGCGCCATCCTACAACATCTTTTATTCCGCGAATTTCGGCCAATAATTATCAATTTGACCATTTGGTCACTTTTAGGGGTCAGTGTGAAACTTAGGATTTCAATTATCTTGTATCTTAGGGCGCCACCCTACACCGCCGTTTATTCCGAGAATTTCGGTAAATAATTACCATTTTGACCATTTTGGTCAAGGTGACCCCTTAAAAGGGATCGGAGTATGAAACTTAGTATTTCAATAATCTGGTAACTTAGAGCGCCACCCTACAACGCCGTTTATTCCGTGCATTTCGGCCAATAATTACCATTTTGACCATTTGGTCACTTTTTGTGGTCAGACTGACCCCTTAAAATGGGTCGGAGTGTGAAACTTAGGATTTCAATAATATTGTATCCTAGGGCGTCACCCTACAGCGCCTTTTATTCCGCGAATTTCGGCCAATAATTATTATTTTGAACGTTTGGTCACTTTTAGGGGTGACGTTGACACCTTAAAAGGGGTCGGAGTAATCTTGTATCTTAGGGCGCCACCCTATAATGCCTTTTATTCCGCTAATTTTGGCCAATAATTACTATTTTGACCATTTGAACACCTTTAGGGGTCAGACTGACCCCTTAATAGGGGTCGGACCGTGAAACTTAGGATTTCAATAATCTTGTATCTTAGGGCGCCGCCCTACAACGCCTTTTATTCCGCGAATTTCGGCCAATAATTACTATTTTGACCATTTGGTCACTTTTTGGGGTCAGTCTGATCCCTTAAAATGGGTCAGGATGTGAAACTTAGGATTTCAATAATCTTGTATCTTAGGGCGCCACCTTTTATTCCGCGAATTTCGGCCAATAATTACCATTTTGACCATTTGGTCACTTTTAGGGGTCAGGTTGACCCCTTAAAAGGGGTCGGAGTGTGAAACTTAGGATTTCACTAATATTGTATCCTAGGGCGCCACCCTACAGCGCCTTTTATTCCGCGAATTTCGGCCAATAATTATTATTTTGAACGTTTGGTCACTTTTAGGGGTGACATTGACCCCTTAAAAGGGGTCGGAGTGTAAAACATAGGATTTCAATAATCTTGTATCTTAGGGCGCCACCCTACAACGCCGTTTATTCCGCGAATTTAAGTGAATAATGACCATTATGTCACCTTTAGGGGGTCAAGCTGTAATGCCTTTTATTCCGCGAACTTCGGCCAATAGTTACCATTTTGACCATTTGGTCACTTTTAGGGGTCAGTTTGACCCCTTAAAAGGGGTCATAGTGTGAAACTTAGGATTTCAATAATCTTGTGTCTTAGGGCGCCACCCTACATCGCCGTTTATTCCGCGAATTTAGGGAAATAATTACATTTTGACCATTTGGTCACTTTTAGGGATCAAGCTGACCCCTTGAAAGGGGTCGGAGTATAAAACGTAGTATTTCAATAATCTTGTATCTTAGGGCGCCACCCTACAACGCCGTTTATTCCGTGAATTTCGGCTAGTAATTACTATTACTATTTGGTCACTTTTAGGGGTGAGGCTGACCAATTAAAAGGGATCAGGGTGTGAAACTTAGGATTTCAATAATCTTGTATCTTAGGGCGCCACCCTACAATGCCTTTTATTCCGCGAATTTCGGCCAAAAATAACCATTTTGATCACTTTTGGGGGTCACGTTGACCCCTTAAAAGGGGTCGGAGTGTGAAACTTAAGATTTCAATAATCTGTTGTCTTAGGGCGCCACCCTACATCGCCGTTTATTCCGCGAATTTTGGTGAATAATTACCATTTTGACCATTTTAGGGGTCAAGGTGACCCCTTAAAAGGGGTGGGAGTATGAAGCTTAGTATTTCAATAATCTTGTATCTTAGGGCGCCACCCTACAACGCCGTTTATTCCGCGAATTTCGCCCAATTGATGAATGTTGAATAAGGAACTGGGAATAAGTAAAGGATTTCACAGCGCTTTATAAATGTGCCCTGTACGGAATGCCGAAGAAATATATTGATTCATAACTAAACAAAGTTAAAAAATCGTTGACATCGACAACATTTTTTGACAGAAATGAAAGAAAATAGATCCTATCTGGTGTTCACCCCAAACCAGCCATACAAGGTTTCAAGGCATTTTGATTTGTAATGTGCGCAGCGGGCTGTGCCAAACGGAAATATTAATGCATAAGGAGTGTTCATCAAAGGTCATTGTCAATGGCAACGTTTTTTCACAGAAATGGAAGAAACTCGATAGCTCCCTTCTAAAGGTCACCCCATAAAGCATACTAAGATGCAAAGTGGTCCGGTCATTAATGCGACCTGTGCGGCGTGCGTATATGTGTACACCGACGGACAAGAAGTGACAGCAATAGCTCAGCTTGTCTTTGTCAAGATGAGCTAAAAATCTATCTAAACCATTGTATTCAAAGGCTCAGATTGATCTTAGTGAACGAGGTTTTGAGATTTCCAATTAAACTGTGATAAATTTAGTATTATCTTTATTAGCTTATGTGTAATTTCTTCTTTTACCTAGCGTGATGACCAAAACTGAATACTGCTATTGACAAATGAAAGTGTCAATGACTCTGTAGTATAACTTGACGGTGTGTCTTTGTCGTTTTTGATGAAAAGAATAATGTTCAATGTTTATGAAAGAATTATGAAATAAGACCAGAATTGTATTGCTTTGTTTTCAATAAGAATAATTTGAGTTGTAGTCTGTACTAAAGAATTGAGGCCTGGGTTGATGTGTTAACGTATGTCAACCAAAGTTACCTAGCTGCAGTAAAATCATTCCAAAAGGAGTCATCCTACCAATGTACAATGAAATACCTTCATAGATATGATTCGCAGACTTTACTAAAGGAACCGAAGTCACGTGGCAGTTTGGTGGGCACGCTTGACCGATCATGACCAAAATAGGACAAAATAATCTAGATATCATGCTAAGTTATCCTATCAGGAATCCCTTCATAAAAGCAACCCGTAGAAAGTTCTAACGGAATCTATATCTAGGTCATGTGAGTAGGCGGCAGTAATGGCTAACCGATCATGACCAAAATAAGACAATATCATCTAGACATCATACCTAGTTATCCTCCCAAGTTACAATAAACTCGCTTCATAAATATGAAATGTAGACTGTGCTCAACAAATCTAAATTACATACCTGCGCGACCATGCCCGTTGATCAATCATGGCCAAAATTGGATGTTCTCATCTAGACATTATACTGGTTCATCCTACCAATTTACAATGGAATCTCTTCATACATGCAAGCTATAGACTGTGCTAAAGGAATCTAGGTGACGTGATCCTGCGGCCACCACGGTTGACTCAACCCGACCAAAATAACACGTTCTCATCTATACATTATACGTAGTCATCCTGTCAAGTTACAATGAAATCCCTTCATAAATACAACCTGTAGATTGCGCTAAATGTTTTCGGGTTTCGTGCCCGCGCAGCCGTCCCGGATGACTGATCGGGACCAAAATGGCATGTTCGTACCTAGACGTGACCTCGAACCTGCATGTGAAATTTTGTGATGATCGGACAAGAACTGTAGGGTGTAGACCGTGCTAAAGAAAATGTGAACAGACTTACAGACTTACAGATTTCCACATGCGTGAAGACAATAGCTTATCTTGACTAAGTCAAGTTAAGCTAAAACGTTCTTCATAGCCTTGGCATGAGCAAGAGTAGTGTTAAAGCTAAGGAAGAACTTGACAACTGTGCAGATGGCTCAACAAGAAAACAAAATACAAGCCAGATATAAACCAGAAGACGTTACCATGAGATCCTATGTTATCTGCACCCAGGCAGCCTAAAGAACAGTGGGTAGCCATCGTCAAATAATTCTCTGGTGCAAACCTATTGGGCTCAGGCCTGGGAGCAGAGAGCCTCCTCTTTGATTCATTTAGCCCCAGATGTCACGGATGCTTGCTGAGGACATAAGCTCAGTGACATACTCCAGCATTCACAACACTGGAAGAATGGTGTGGATTGGGAAGCCATTCCAGGGCCGTCCAAACAATGGTGAATAAAAGGTGGCAACGCTTATTGTCATTCACAAATGGCACAACTACAGATGCTACTGGGTATAATTTAAACATTTTGGAGTCCATTGTAAATACTCAGCTCTCTGCAATATTCAAGTGGTGTTGTTGCAATAATCCCCAAGTTAATGCCAACATGTGTAAATACATTTGGCTGCAAGCACGATAGTCCCCAAAATACTTCCTAATAATACTGAGCCCTCATCTGAGATAATCACCAGCAAGACAAGATGGTTAAGTTTTAGGAACATATACCTTTACGAAAATCTTAACTCCAAGTACCACACATCCACCATTTGTCGAATAAATGTTCAGTGCAATTTATTGCTTACACAAAGAGAAAAACTTTCTTTCTACACAAACTCTAAAACAATTGTGCTGCATTGTACTTGCTCGTTCATCGTCATCTACTATACGCCATTCATATCTGAAGTCAATGAGGGCGCGGCGGCTCAGTAGGTATAGGTGCAGGCTGCAAGCCGAGAGGTCCGCGGTTCGAATCCCACCTACGGCAACCGCGTTGTCTCCTTGGGCAAGACACTTCACCCCATTGCCCACGTGGGGACACGGTGGCGTTGTGTACTAAGGCGTACTGCACGTCGATGGTGCACCTGCCTTCAGCCAATGCTAACCCTGCTTGTGTGGAGTTGGTATGTTGGGGAGCTGACAGTTGCTTGCCGTTTCTCGGTGGTTCTCTCCGAATACTCCGGCTGCAAGTACATAATAGTCCCCAGAAATACGTGACCTTAAACACCTGTAAAATGTCATGGTCATGGTTAGCCATTGTGCAGAAATGCGTGACCTTAAACATCAATAAATAAATAAATAAATTATAAAGCTGAGGCCATTAAGCATTTAGTAGTAAAATTGTTTCTATAGAAGCATATCAGACATATTAATAGCCATAAGAAATTTAAATTTTACAGTAAATTTCCTTTCTTATTATACCTACCACAATTGCTTACAGCAGGCTTGCAATACAGAGGACGTCCTTAACTCGGAAACATACTCTCTGTTTGTCCTTTCCCAAGCGACTTGGGAAAGAAAAAGTGGTGCAAAAGCACCAAGAAAAAATAAGCCAAAACTGGGTCGAGTGCGACCGGCGCACACCCAGTAGGGGACACTCTTCTCTGTATTAATCCACGGATTCTGGTACCAGTGCGCAGACGTACAACGAACGTGTTATTCTATTTGAATCCGCCAACACAGAAGTTATGTGATCAGTGGGGAGAGTGAATTTTTACCCGAATAAGAAGACGGGAGGGCCTCCAGGTAAACAATTGTGGTAGGTATAATAAGAAAGGAAATTTACTGTAAAATTTAAATTTCTTATCAACCTACCTCATAACTGTTTACAACAGGCTGAATAGACAATAGGGGCGTGGAATCATATAACCAACCCCCACAAAACCTGACTGCGCTGAAACCACGGGCAGAAGAAGAGTACCCAAGGCCTATAAAATCATGGAATCACAAACATTAGTAAATGACAATGAGAGAAGAGGCGTATGGCTCTGTGTGACACACAGACAGAAAGGACAGTAACCAAGCACAAGACTAGAACTGACCTTGGAAGTAGCCTAATGGCTAGGGTTGATGACAGCCTGAGCGGAAATAAGATGCCTAAAGAAAAAATGTGCTCAGACTGATCCTGCAACTGGCGCAGGTAGAAGCATTTCTCCAGTAGGCTGCCTGCATAAAATCTGACAATTTGGCGGAGTTAGCACAGGCCCAGTAGGTAGATAATGCACGCACCTCGCGGGCAAAATGCGATTGGTAATACAATCGTCAGTCGCTAGACGAGAGTATGACGCGTGAACAGCAAGACAAATCCACTTAGAAATGGATTAAGGAGAGATCTTCTGTCGACCACGGGTAAGAGACAGAAAGAATCGCTTCCTGCCTTTTCTAATAAACTGCGTCCGGTTGAGATAAATGCGAATTGCACGAACCGGACAGAACAAAGGGCAATTACTCTCAACAGAAGGAAGAGCCCTGATACAGATAGGAGGCCATGTAGAGTCTGGTATCAGATTATTGGCCAGAAAGGAGCAATCATTGGTAAAAGTAACACTATTGGCGGGGCTCCTGAAAAAGGCCGGATCAACCGCGAAAGCGTGAAGCTCACTAACCCTTCTGACGGAGGCAAAAGCCATCAGAAAAGCCGTCTTGTATGTGAGAAAATGCATTCCACCTGGGAAAATGGTTAGAACCCTCCCCCCCCCCCCCCCAAGCAAAGCAGAACCCAAGAAAGATGATGCCATCTTCAGATAAGCTGCAAAATCCTAGGCCTTTCCAAAGAAATGTGCTGAAAAAGCTTGGAGAGGTACGGATTAGAACCGGTACAACGCTTTCCCACGTACAGAAATGTACCCCTTGGTGGTAACAGGTTGGAGACCCCGAGCATCAAACAGATATACCGGAAACTCCGTAGTTTGTGCTATGCCTTCCACTTAGCCGCATATGCTATACGAGTGGAGTGCCGCCTTGAAGAAGAAATGAACTCCACTGCTCGTCTCGAAAACCCTTTTAGGAGGATACAGGACCGGACAAAAAATATGCGTGAAGGCACAATGTAGTCGGGTCGTCGTGAAATCTCCTCTGTTGATTTTGACAAAGAAGGCCGCGACGTTGAGGGAGACGTGCCGACCCACCGCCAGCAGAGAGCGGAGCTGATTGATCCACACCCACTGAGGCGAGCGATCAGAATGGTTCGACAACTGCAAGTTCGTGTCTTGGCTAGACCTTGAGGAAGAATCGGAACCGGCTGGAAGGCGTGGCCAACTAGACTGTACTAATCGAGCGACAGAGCGTCCACGGCGAAAGCCAGAAGATCGGGGCACAGGCAGGGACACGGGGACACAACAGTGTCCACCTGATGGTTCCAATTGGTCGCAAACAGATCAATGTGGGGACGACCCCAGAGATCGCAAAACGACTGGAACACTGCTCTGCGAAGCATTCAGTCAGTGGAATTGACCCTGCTCCGTTGGGACAGGGAGTCGGCTAGGACGTTCAGACGACCGGGAATGTGACGAACCACCATCCCGGAGTTGATGTCCTGAGCGAGCAGTAAAAGATCTCGAGCCAATTTATACATGGGACCAAGAGCTTGCCGCCCTGGTCCCGAATGTAAGCGACCACAGTCGAATTGTTGGACAACAGAAGGACCTGACAATTCGAATCGAAAGTTGTGAGATCCACTGCCGGTGTAAAAGGAATGGAAGTCCGTAGGAACGTTAGTCCCTGTGGACTATTATTCCGCGGAACTATAATCCTAGGTCTAACATTTCTAGGAATAGTAGTCCGGCGGACTACTATTCCTAGAAATGTTAGACCTAGGACTATAATTCCGCGGAATAATAGTCCAGAGGGACTAATTTTCCTACGGACTTCCATTCCTGTTACACCGGGAACTCGGAAGAAGACCAAGAAGATCCTTCTAGTTAATGTGAGGAGCTGCTTGATCCTGGTCCCAAACACCGTAAAGGGAAAGACCTAGAGGATCCAACGTCGCGCCCCATCGGAGATCACTGGCATCTGCTGCCAAAACACAATCGGACGAGGGCAAGTCCAACGGAACCCCCTGCATAATCTACTGAACATCCGTCCAGGGAAAAAGGTGACGACTGAGAGATGTTGGTAACTAAAGCACCAGATCCAGAGGATCGACGTTCGGTCTCCAACGGCTAAGCAGAAAGTGTTGGAGATGTCTGACATGCAGCCGACCAAAGGAATGAGATTCGTCACCGAACTTCAAAGACCGAGCAACCGGAGAATACTCCGAGCAGTCGCGGACGCGGTCTGGGTCAGAGTCAGTGCGAAAGCCGAGAGAATCACTGGCCTCGCCCGGAAAACCGCCTCCATATTCAACTGAGGACGGAAGTCCACACGCAGATGACAAAACGTCTGAGTAGGGATCAGGTCCGACTTCTCCTCATTGACTCTGAACCCTAGTGACGAGTGCAGTCTCAGCAGTGTGTCGACATCGGACACCAGAAGAGTAGCATTGGGGTGTCTCTGGAGGATACCGTCCAGATACACCGAAGTCACCCTGGACTGTGTGCGATGGAAAGCTATCACATACGACATAGGTCGGATGAAGGCCCAAGGAGCCAGGTTGGGGCCGAAAGGCATGGCCTTGAACTTGTAAACTCGCCACAGAAAAGCGAACCTGAGATACTTTTCCGATGTCCGAACGTGAAAGTAAGCGTCTCGCAGGTCGATGCTGGCATGGAGCGGCGAACCGACCTGAAAGTCTCTATGCTGAACTTGGGAACAATGATAGACTGGTTCAGGATACTCAGATTGATTACAGGTCGGGGTCCGCCGTCCTTTTTCGACACCAAGAACAGGCGAGAATAAAATCCCACTGAATGAATGCTCTTGACGACCTCGATCGCCCCCTTTGACAGGAGATTGTCCATCTCCGTGATCAAAAATTCCCGACGTGAACCGTCTGAAGGAACTTGGTTTGAAAGCGGCACCCTCGACAGAGTGGGGTGCCTCTGAAAGAATATCCGCAGACCGGACCAAACAACATCTAACACCAAAGGATTGGATGTGATGGCCCAACGGTCTGCATACTTTGATATCCTTCCTCCAACCCAGGACGAATCGGGGTGAGGACCTTCATTTCGAGCCCCGACGAGGCCCATGATAGGAGAAACCACCTGCTCTTCTAGTAGAAGGATCCCGAGACCTCCCTCTGGTCCGCCGACGCTTACCCTTCCCACGTGAGTAAAAGGAAGAAGCAGAGGCAGGGGAATCAGGCCCTTGGCTTCACAGAGGAAGTAGAGGGGCGTTTTTTAGGCTTGGAACGGCCGGCCATCAAAAGTAGGCGGATCAAGCTGGCGAAGCAGTAGCTGATCTTTGGAATGACGCAGGACATATACCCGGACCGTCGCCACGGAATCAAGGAATAGTCGCGGACCTATCGAAGAAGCGATTCGAAACGAAGCGCGCTTCCCTTTAGGTGGGGAACGGCTAGTATCCAACACAGCGTCCCAACGAACTGATTCCAAATTAGCCGTGTTACAGGCATGCGTGTGAGTAAGATAGACGAGTGACTTAGAGATCACACGCAAAGGAGTGTGTATGTCGTCAAACTTATCTGGAGGCAGATAAGCAGCCAAGGCAGAAACGACGTGATCCGAGAGAAAAAAGCATGCCCAGCATCTCTCTGGATAAACCCAAAAGGAACTCCAATGATGCCATAGGAATAATGGCCGACTTGGCCTTGGAAAGCTCGAGGGAGGAGGATTTCTGATCCCAACCATCAAAGTCTGGCAGACCGATGGATTGGCGGAATCCTAGGAACGATAGTGCACAGGGGGCAAAAAAAGGTATCAGCCCGAGTGAAGAACGAAGGCTTCTTGGCCTTTGAACTCAGCTTCGAGTCCAATGTTGCAAACGCTTCGACCACCAGTATCAACTGGTACGGTCGAGGCGCCCAGAAGCAGGATGCTCCACAGGACGTAGGTGCGCGATAGATAATCGCGGCCTGGCTAAAACCTCCGGGAGGAACTCAAACACAAAGTCAAAAGCCACCCCAAGTCAGGCAACTGATTGCTCCCGACGTCAGGTGTGTCTGACCCATCCCCTGAGTCGAAAGACACATGATCGTGGTCCAACGGTCTGTAAACTCTGATATCATTCCTCCAACCTGGGTCGAATCGAGGTGAGGACCTTCATTTCGAGCCCAGGCGAGGCCCGTGAGAGGAGAAACCACCTCCTCCGCTAGTAGAAAGTAGAAGGATTCTGAGACCTCCCTACGCGTACCCTTACCATGTGAGTAAAAGGAAGAAGCGGATACAGGTTGATCAGCCCTTAGGCTTGGATTGGCCCCGGCCGCCATCAGAGGTAAGATGCATGAGCGCCTTAGAGATAACACACAAAGAAGCCTTATGTCGTCAAATTTATCTGGAGGCAGATAAACAGCCAAGGCAGAGACGACGTGATCCGAGAGAGAAAGCATGCCCAGCATCTCTCTGGATAAGCCCAACGGGGACCCCAAAGTCGCCATAGGAATAACGGCCGACTTGGGCTAGGAAAGCCCGAGGAAGGAGGAGTCCTGATCCAAAACTGTCACAATCTGGCAGACCGACGAATTGACGGAATCTCCGGAACCATAACGCACAGTGGGCAAAAAGGTATCAGCCCTAGTGAAGAACGAAGTCTTCATAGCCTTGGAAGTCATCTTAGAGTCCAATGCTGCAAAAGCTTTGACCACCTGTACCGACGGGTACGGTCGAAGGTGCCCAGAAGCAGGATGTTCCACAGACTGTAGACGCACGACGGATGATTGGGGCCTGGCTGAAAGCTCCGGCTGGTCTGACGGCTTGAATTCCGGAAGGAATTCAAACACAAAGTCAAGAGCCGCCCCTAAGTTAGAAGACTGATGGCTCTCGACGTCAGGTGTGTCTAACCCATCTCCTGAGTCGGAAGACACATAGCCCATCTCATACCAGTCGATGATTAAATGGTGTAGGAACACCTGGGGGATCAGAAAGTGGCCTTCTTCAATCCCGGGCGGCGGCGGCGCTGCGGAGGGCGCCCTGAAGCCACTAGTAGCCTCGCTGAAGGCAATGGGAAGGCTGTTGGAAAAAACCCGCGTGAGCAAGGAGAGGGCCTCCTAGCTCACGACCCGTATCTGCCGGTTCGACGTGGGAACAATGCGGCAAAGTGGCTTTGCATTTGACCCTCTAAACCAGCGAAGGGTCACGATTCTCGAGAATATCCGACGCAGGGCGACAGGTGGCAGCTGAAACATCTGAATGCAGATACTTATAGGGCTATGAAATACCCCGAGGAACGTGAACTCAGGAGAGTCGCCGCGGACCTATGAGGGACAGAATGTCCAGGCTGCATGAAATACACCAGGCCCGCAAAACTGGCCGAAGGACCAGAGTGTGTGGACGCGAGCGCAACAGAGTCCATGGTGACCGCACCATAGGTATCTGAATCCAAATCCAAACCTGCTGGGCTCGACGGCTGAGAGGCCGAAGTAGAGGGATCGGCCAGCAACCACTTCTGACTTCTCCGAATTGAAGCCAGGGAATGTTGAGGCCTATATCCCACGTCCAAAAAAGCAGAAATCCCTGCAGACCCCTGCATGGAGAAGCCGGGGCCGGCTGAAACGGCGGAGCACCAGGAGGAGCAGATACATCAGAAGCTGTTGACAAGGCGGAAAGCGGAGAGAGAAACCGAGCTCGGCTCCAAAGGAGGAGTCACAACCCTAGTGACAGCCTCAGATGTGAACTGGAGGGGAACAACAGTTCCGGAACCAGGAATCTCTTCGCCAGAAAGTCAGCAGCTACCGCGGTATCTAAGCCAGATAAAAAGACTGCAAAACCACCACTGGGGGTAGTACTCTCTCCAGACAATGTCGTTTCGGGAGGCCCCGAACGACTGGGTTCTCCTTCCGCATGCGCGGAAGGAACGACCATGCGCCCGAACTACTCGATAGATTAAAGCCCAAACGGTGGAAGACCACGGACTATACCGCCCACAGGTTCTTTAAACGGAACACCCATATCAAGTGGAGCATGCTAAGGCAGCAAACAGCGCCCGCAAGAAATAGTTCCAGGCATACCTGCTGAGAGCACTGTTAAAGGGAAGTTGAAACCAAAGAAAAATAAATCAGGACACTCACAGCTACCAGAATAAGGTGGCAGAAACTAAAGACCGATGAGAACACAAAAAAGGAAAAACTGGCAGAAATTCGATCCTCAACAGAGAACAGAGGAGAGAAAGGTTTCCATAATAGTCCCCAGCTGACACCAAACACAGATAAACGCAAAACCCCCGAGGTTTAGCATTAATGTCAAGTTAATGAACAAGAGACCGAAATAGAGAAAAAATATATCACAAAAAATAATGTGAGTAATCGAGAGAATATACAAAAACACATCTCTGTATGTCTGGATGGTGAAGCAACAGCTACGATTCCACAATTCAGAACAGGAACATCGTCAACATCGAGTCAAAAGGCATCACTGTTGATGAGCAAAATCAAAGCGCATCTTCACGAGAAGGCGGAAGAAAAAAGAATGACACGCTCGTTATACGTCTGCGCACTAGTATCAGAATCCGTGGAGTAGTACAGAAAAGAGTGTTCCCTACTGGGTGAGCGCAGATCGCAATCAACATAGTTTTGGCTTATTTTGTCTTGGTGGTTTTGCACCACTTTCTTTCTTTCTCAAATCGCTTGGGAAAGAACAAATAGAGAGTATATTTCCGAGTCAGGGACTTCCACTGTAGTGCAAGCCTATTGTAAACAGTTGTAAGGTAGGTTGATAAGAAATATGGGGCCTGGACTACACACCTGACAAAGTTGTTTAAAGAGGATTTAATTCAGTGTCTGTGTCCAGCTTACATGGACCTGAACTACTCACCTGACAAAGTTGTTTAAAAAAGGATTTAATTCAGTATCTGTGTCCAGCTTACAGAGACATGAACTACACACCTGACAAAGTTGGTTAAAGAAGGATTTAAGTCAGTTTCTGTGTCCAGCTAACAGGGACCTGAACTGCACACCTGACAAAGTTGTTTAAAGAAGGATTTACTTCAATGTCTGTGTCCAGCTTACTGGGACCTGAACTACACACCTGACAACGTTGTTTAATGAAGGATTTAATTCAGAATCTGTATCCAGCCTACAGGCACTGAACTACACAACTGACAAAGTTGTTTAAAGAAGGATTTAATTCATTCAGTATCTGTGTTCAGCATACAGGTACCTGGACTGCACACTTGACAAAGTTGTTTAAAGAAGGATTTAATTCAGTATCTGTGACCACCTTACAAAATAATGAATAAAACCGAAAAGTCGGGCCTGTTCATACCATAAAGGTGCATGTTGATAAGCATGAAGATTTGGAATAGTCTTTTCAGACTTGTATAGGTGCTAGCTTCAAAATGTTTTGGGGTCGCCAAAAGTATGTCTCTAATTTGTTAGTCCATATTTTCGGGTGGGTGAGCCCATTCATTGAAGTGTTTACTGATTTAGATTAATGGGTAGTTTATCAAATCCCTATAATATCCCGAAATCAACCCCTCAGTGCCCTTTTGGTTTTGTCCATATTTTACGTTGTGTAAATATTGCTGTTACATAAATAGATAACTTTTCTGCTTTGGCAGGTGTGTTGTCCTTTTAACCACAAACCATTAGGTTTTTGGGAACCTCGTGTAAATACCACAGTTGGTGAGTTGCAAAGTGCGAACAGGTTAGGTATGTATGCTACATCCACTGATCTGAGGTCGAGATGGGGGTTTTCTATTTTTTCCTTCTCCAAATGGGGAGAGAGGGAAAAATGACTACGTCATGTCTCAGAAAGCTGTAAAACAGTTCACAAATTTTTGCTTTCCTTATAGTAAGTAGTTACCTGGATGATAAATGACAACAAGTGTGACATGTTCATATACCTCTTTATCCTTAGGGCTAAACAGGACTTCCTTATTTTGACCACTTGCTTTGAAGAAGGTCTCATTTTTTACCAATTTCACCCTTTTTGGTGTAGTTTGGAATCTCATTTTGGACTGCAGTGAAGCATTTCTTTGACAGGACTGATTATTTATTTATTTATTTATTTATTTATTTATTTATTTATTTATTTATTTATTTATTTATTTATTTATTTACTGTGATTTATCAACACTCTCGACAGTCAGGGTCACCTCGTGTCGGACAGTTCAATGGATGGAAGGAGCCAGAGCACCAAGAGAGAACCACGGAGCAGTGGTGAGCAACTTCTAGACTCCCAAAAGTACTAATTCCACACATGCAGGTTTAGCATCGGTTGAAGACAAATGCACCATCAACGCGCAGTTCACCTTAGTACACAGTGCCATCATGCCCACACATGGGCAATTGAGATTAAGTGTACCCAAGGACACAGTGTAGTTACCCCTGAGAGGGATCGCCCCATGGACCTTTCATTTTGAAGTTCAATTCCGTAACGACCGAACCATCGCACTACTAGCCCAAGAACATTAGGTTTCACTGGGGAAAAAAATCGGAGAAAGCTGATTTTTTCAGGAAATGTCGAGTACATGTCATTGAACGATTAGACAAAAGTCCCCTAAAATCCCAGTTGAGCTTTTTTTCTACAGCCTTTTTTCGAAAACGCGTTTGAAAAAAATCGCACGAACTTTGTAACCTCGAATTGATCCAACTGTATTTTTTGTTTACGCGTATTTCCAGCTACATAATGTCTAATATACATTTACCTAGAGAAAAATGTGCGTTCTGTGACAATTTCTGCGAAAAATTATTGAAAATTCACAAAAAAGTATCGGATTTACGCAAAAAATGACGATTTTCCTAACGGATTTGCCCAAAGGGTCGTAGTACAGAACGGGATGTTAGTTGAACAGACGATAAAAAATCCACCACCATTTGAAGACTTTTATCATTGCTTACAAAATAGACATTATGGAAGACCCCCTCTGCTTCTGGCCGAGTTCCCCTTTTGGCATAAAATTCATCAGCATGAGAACTCAACTATTTTCGGGCTTGGGACCGAACAGACACGTCTGTGTCTGGCAGCATTAGGTCAATAAATAATATTTACAGAATGTACAAAAATCAATAAATAATATTTACAGAATGTACAAATCAATCAACATGGATTAAGTTACATTGACTATTATCAACGCTATATACAGAAATGACATGACCTATATACATATTATTCATCGAACTCAGAAATTTCCGACAGGACAGTGTTTCTGTGGTTGTTACAAGAATCCGAACTGCAATTACACAAACCTGAGCAAGAGAGTCCTGCCTTCTTACACCCACACCTTTTTGTACAAGCACTCTTGCAACCACAACTGATCAGATTCAGTAGGTTATCGGGGGCACATGGCTTTGTGGCTGCAGTCGGTACAAGAAATCCATTGTCTAGCGACCACCCCCAATCCGTCGGAGGAAGCGAAGTGCCCAGCCATTGTTGGACCTGGAGATAACATCTGTAGACATGTTGTGCAGCATCGCTGCTTGGTGGGAGTGAGGCTAGGTCGATGGGTTTATTCAGTTTAGATTTTGCTACATAACGCTTGTAAGTGACATATCTATATTGGTCGAGAGAGGAAACAGTTTTACTCCCGTATAAGATCAGGAGAAGTTGTTCCCCGGCAGCGGCTACTGCACTTGGTGTACTGTCATCCGCCAAAATTGTGTTGACATACTGTTGTGAGTCGCTAGTAACATCGGAGACAATTGTACTGAATACTTTCTTCTTACCAACTCGAAAGAGTGCAGAAGTAGTGTCACAACCACTTATAGAATGTGCTACAAGGAGGTTGCTTCTATGGTCACCCATTTTGGTTGCTATTTCACTAACTGAAACTAGTAAGTTTGGGGTAATGGAATACATCATGTGAATATTACATCCCGGTTGAACTCGAGAGGTAAGAATGACTAACAAGTCTGTGTCTGTTCCCACAACGACAACATTGTTGTCATCTTGAGCGATGTCAGGTGCAGTTTCGGCTATCAGTACATCAGCATCAGCCTCGGCCTGCTTGGACTAAATATTGATAGCAGATAGCTCCTGCATCAGAAGATCGATCAGTTGGGTTTTGTTCTTTGCATTTGCAAGGAAATCGGATTGGAGTGTGATGGCTGGTAACTCGGGTGAGATATTGATATCAATGGAATACCTGTCTTTAGATCTACGGGCTTGTTCCATGCCCTTTGTCGACATTGTACAAGCATAACCATCAAAAACAACCACGACGTTCGCCCCAAAATGTCTCACTAGATAATTGGAATATGATGTACATATGTCCTTATATGACGACTGTTTAGGCCATACAACTGCCCTCAATAAAAATCCACCATCTACAACAAACAGAGAATGTTCTGGGATTTTAGTTTGCTCGGAACCGTATGTTTTGAGGATCTTACCGAGCGTGCTTTTCTGTGTCTTCCTCATTCCAGCAGAATCAAACAATGCTGGTGGTTTCGGGGCGAGTTCATATTTGAGATACTCTTCCATCTCTGCTTGTGACTGAATAACACATGTGATGCGGTTGAACAGAATTGTGGGGTCAATCACTACCTTACTTCCATGGACTTTGATGCTATTTGCCATCGATGCGAAAGACTTCACAGTGTCAACACGTCGTAGTTTGATGCTGTTGAACGTTTTGCTTACAACATTCGATACGCAACATTCACCAATTTTGCGAACTTGGTCACAGTTCACAGTTTCGTCGGCCACAAGCCCGGTCGCTATAGAGACTAATTGTAGTGGATCTCTATTCTGAAAGGGGGAATGCACTCTGAGCCAGTTCAATAATTTGGTGATATCATTGGCATCAGTCAATTGTGAACTTTGACGGAGAGCCCGATGTTGTTCGCCATGACCAGTGTGAACATGAACAAAATTTTCGAGAGCATTACATATCGGAAGGCAAAGAGGTAGTCCATGTACCCCTTTCGCAACAGTGCTATCGGTTATTCCCCTGCCATGTGTGAGACCACCAGGGAGCTTGAACATTCTCATTAAACACTGCTCTATGGTCTGATCAGAATATATCCCGTCCCAGAATTTATCTGAGCGCCTTATCGTAAAGTAACCTTTCTCAGTGAACAACTTCAAATCATCCTGTTGCATTATTTCTGTTAGCTCATTCATCTGCTGCAAATAGAGATGAGAACTTTTTGCGTATGCAAAATGACCACCTGCGTGAAATACTGGAATCATACTGCGAACACAATATGTGTGGAGTTCCCAGTCGCCTGTGCGCTCTGCTCTCAAGAACAACTGAGGAAGACCTATTTGCTCGTAGTATTGTACCCAAAGCTTTCCTGTGCGTCCTACGGACGCATTCTGGAGCAGTTCGTGTAATTTTGACAGTAGATGGTTGACACTTTCTTGATTGACAGCGTCAGCTGTTGTACAGTCACCTCTGGCAAGTCCACAGAATATTTCATTGACTTCTGTGCAGTCTATGTTATCTAGTGTTCGGCTTTCTTCAAACACAAGTTTTGTAATGGCAATTTGTGTTAGCAAATGGGCACGAACTGCTCTTGAATATGCATGACCACTGATCAAATGATGGATTGACCCACCAGCATAAACAGTCCCCCAAAGTTCATCCAAGCCGCTACCAGCCATGATCGAACCAAATGCCCCTAAATATGACATAATCATATGGAAGCCGCCGAGTCTAACGAAAACTTTTGTCAACTTATCTGACGAAGACACAATCTCCCCTGCTTTGATATAAAGTGGTTGGTCAAACGTCACTGGACAAACGTTCAGTCCCTGTTTCTCACATTCAGTTTGAATGAGAAAAGTCGATGCCGTTTGAATTTGAGTTTAGGGGGTATGGTTAATATTTCACACGTTTCACCAGTTCATTATGGAATAAATGACTATTGTTATATATCATTATAAAGCCACTGCTTTTCTGCAATTTTTGATATATAATTTAACTCCCAAAGTAGTCGTAGATTTGATTTAATGGACGTTGTGTACCGTTGTGTGTATGAAAACAATAAAACAAAATTCGTAATTTTGTACATTTTCGTGAATATTTCACCATTGAGTGTGAGGATTGGTACAAAGTTGGCATTTTCTGTTGGGGATATGCATTCTCAATATAATTCAGCACGATATTTATGATTCTCACCCTACTAAGGCGAATAAGAATGAGAAATATAGAGCTGGGTCGAATTTTTTTTTAAATTTTTTTTTTTCATCAAAAAAAAACGCTATAACTCAAAAAGCTCAACTCGGATTCGCGGGGACTTTTCACACTTTATCCGCAATGTGTGTCCCGGAAACATATAAAAAAAATCAGCTTTCTCCGATTTTTTTCCTTACTTTCTCATTTTTATGTCTAATGTGCCTGGACTATACCCTGCTCATACTTTAGAGTAAAAGTTGGAGTTGCGGAACTGCCTGTTGGACTCCGAAATGTAATCTACTCTGTGTTCTGAATTACAACAGCTGAATTTTTGTGTGTCTGCTTTTTTAATGATAATGGTGACAACCTGCTTGTCCAGCTTTTTTAATTGAAGAAGGTAAATATTGTGGGATGATGGTGAACTGTTCATTTTCTATTGGATTGATCAAAAGTTATCACTTTTAGCACATTTCACTTTAGTAAGGCAGATTATTGAACAGATCGCTTATTTATTATTTATTGGTGTTTTAGTTTTAAGATCACATACTTATGCACAGTGGCTAATCGTGACCGTAACAGATTTACGGATGGAGGAAGTCGGAGTACCCGGAGAGAACTATCGAGCATCGACGAGTAACTGGCAGCTCCTCAACATTCCAACGACGTGCAGTACACATTAGTGCATGGCGTCATCGTGCCCCCATGTAGGCAACCGGGATAAAGTGCCTTGCCTAAGGACACAACACGGGTCGTAACAGATCGCTTAACTGGTTTAGTGCTACATTATTTTTTTTCCCAGAAAATACCACATAGTCCGCCTCCGAGTGTTGGGAGGAGAGAAGAAGCGTGAGAATTAGGGAGGCAGTTGGGAGCACAGGGGTAACCAAGGCCTTCTTACATTAGAACCACGACAAATCAGCGGTCGGCCGAAGTGTTATTATCATCAGCAACTATAGCCTTCGTTTAGAAAGATGTTTTTCAAAAATAATTTTTTTATTACCCTTTATTGGAGAGTGCCAGACACTCTCCAATAACTGGTAACAAAACAATTTTATGTTAACATTTTTTCTCTACAACTGGGAAAACACTTTGCAATAAATCCATGATAGTAGCTTCTATCACTCACCCAGTTAATTATTTGACTAAATTTCTAAATGGACAAACTGAACATATTATACACAATATTTACATTGAAAATTGCAAATCTAATCAATAATAAAATAATTAAACACAAAAATACAAAATGTCACAGGTTATTTGCAAAACGTCCTTTCTGTGCACCAGGGTGCATCAATACAGATGGCGCCTTGATGTGCTCAAGCGATAGAATATATATATATATATATATATATATATATATATATATATATATATATATATATATATATATATATAATTCAGCCAAGAGTTCTCTTCTTTATCATCTGCTTTAATATGAATCTGAAGAAACCACGTTATAACAGCAGTCATGTGTGGAATGACTTTGGGAGCAGTCATGCATGAAGTGTCTGTTAATGTCACATTATTGACAAGATAACTTCATGACAATCACATTACAGTTAAAAAGACAGATCCAAAGTTTAATGAAGTTCGCATGTTTATTATTAGTACTTATAATCTAATGCAAACAATATGAGATAACTGGTTGATTGCTATAGTGCTGTAGAATCCACTTTCAGGGTTTTCAAAAAAAATGAGGACACCAAAGCAAAAGCGAACATTTTCTTTGCTCATGTTTCACAAGCAGTCAAATGCAAATAAAAGTTTCTTTACATAATTTTTTTTTACATATTATTGGAGAGTGCCTGTAAGTACGTTGCAATAATTTGTAATAAAACAAATATTGAATAACAAATTCAGACCACCAAAAGTAATCTAGGCCTCACCCAGATAATTATACCTACCTATGTTACTTAATTGAATCACGATGCATGGTTGATAAAAACTAAACATCACTGTGAAGGTGAGTAGAGTCAACATTAAGAAAGCAGCTTTTACATGTTGTCTCAATCAAAGTGAGAGAACCCTGGAGAGCAATCAGTAGGTATTAATTCAGAAAGTGAAACAAATGGTAAAACATCATGATAATAGCTTCACATGCTCATGTTGGTTGACCTGAACTTGCCCTGCCTAAACTTTCGGAGTGCTACATGTTTGGCCCATTTTAGCAAAATATCGAAACAGGAATCCTCACCTGACTTGGGTGTCCAGGTGCTATTCAGTGCAAACTGTATCTGCGTTTCTTTTTTAAGCCAATGGGGACATACTTAACATGTCATAAAAATGAACTTCAGGCCACAGCTAGGCAGTGGATGACCCTGTCCAGATCCCTAGAAGATTATTTAAGAATATTCCTCGTATTGCACTCATATGTGGTCTACTATATGGAGCCCAAATTTATAGAAAGTAACTTGATTTGAACAAATTTGAATCCGATCCCCTTAAAAATGCTGCATACCAAATATCAAAAGATTGTGATCCGTGGTTATGGAGAAGATAGTTCTTTTTAATTTCTGAAAATATGCTGACTCCACCAAACCAAAAGGTGAACAGTTCGATCCCGCCAGGGGCAACTGCTTTGTGCCCTTGGGCTAGGCACATAATCCCGACTGTCCATGTTGGGGCATGGTAGCACAGTGTTTTATGGTGTACTGTACGTCAATGGTGCACATGTCTTCAACCAATGCTAACCCTGCTGTGCAGAGTTATTACGCTGGGAAGTCTGACAGTTGCTCGTCATTGCTCAGCTATTCTCTCCGAGCACTCCGGCTTCCTCCAACCATAAAATTCTCCAACTCGAAGTATTAATGAGTGCTGAGTCTGACGAAAGAATTCCGGCATGGACAATACAACTAATATCAACATGTTATGTACATAAAACTACAGGCTTTCTGCTAACCTCGTGTGTTTTTAAAGATTCATACTACCTTTTACTAAAATGTGTACTGATTACATCAATACATGCATGTCAAACCATGATAAAACACTGGTTTTATACTCACAATATAAAGATGTTTCGTTTATACTTGCAGTATAATGATTTCAGTGTTCGCCTTATGACAGGGTTGATCCACCCAAGCCTCTTAAACAACCATTATATTCAATATATACAGGGCCTATTAGTAGACCTTGGGTATCAAACGTATGTAAAATCAGAGGCATCAATAACTCATGTGAACAGCTGGACATAATTTATCGTTCTTGAGCACTGGTGATTTTTAAGATTTGTTTTCAGACACTGGTTTGAGTTCTGAAGTGAACAATGAGAGAAGTGAACAATAGTTCACTTACATTTTCAATAAAAGGTATGTCAGTCTTGTCTTCATTTCAAAAGATTGCAAGGAATACTTTGCCCCCCTTTCATTATAAATGCACACTTCAAATCAATAGAAGAAAAGCAAGTCAATCTATCAGAAATAAGTGTTTAACCCTTAGTCCTCAGATTAATTTTCTGTTAGTAACTACCATATACACATGTGTACAGTTGTGAAAACTTAATATTTTTATACATTATTGTTGGCTGCGTGTACAGGAAGCCAACAATGATATAAAATCATTGTCAAGATAAATGCATCTTACAGGTAGACTTCACAAGGAAGAATACATTTGGGACAACTTTCACAGAGCAATATAAAGGGGTAGTTTGTTATTGCATGGAGTCTTACCGTACGGGTTGATAACAGCAAATGAGATATCAGCATGTAAAGTAACGCATATGAGGCATTAAAATACACATTTTGCATACAGTGAAAAAATCAGCCTCGACCAGGGCTTGTAGTTGCAAAGCTGAGTCTTTTTCAGGCCCTAGCCTTTTTTCTTACAGCAAACTCTGGACTTTTCATTTTAGTTACACTTTGTTTTATTTCTGGTAGTATCATCCAACATTGCACGTGCAACAGTGGAATGTCAGCAGAGCTTAAAATTCATGCGAGAATCAGAATCGATTCCTGCAAATAATTCTTGCAAGAAAAGCAATGAGAATCAACTTTGGTTCTCACAAAATGTTCATTTGAATCTCATCATAGATTTTCAAAGTACCCTTAAAGGCCTTGTGAATTCTTCTTATTTTCAGCTCCATCTTATCAAGGTGCAACGCCATCGATATCCTCCGCCAAGGGTTTCTAAGTCGAAGGGTTTCTTAGTTGAAAAAATCATAAAAGAGCCCATAACTCTAGAAAAAATGGTCAAAACCTGTTACTTGTGAATATCCTTTCCCCCATGGTGGTCTATCAGCATACTAAAAATCATTTAAATCCAGCATCCACCGAACGAAATATGAAGGACCAAGTTGCTATGGATGGATGGATGGATGGATGGATGGATGGATGGACGGATGGATGGACAGGTGGATGGACAAACGAATGGATGAATGTACCCCATTTCTATATCCCCCGCCAGCCAACTTTGTTTTAACAGGAAATAATTTGATAACACATTAACTTAGCAGTGGTGTCTAGTGAAGCCATGGCTGCCAATATTTGCAGCCATGACTTCACTAGAAACCACTACCAAGGTACTATATCTCCCATCAACAAAGTCACCCAACGCCTGCACATTGGAACAACTTGTCTTCTACATGAACATGTACATGTAAGGCAAGAAATTCACAGTAATTGGGACCAGATATCTTGGGGTTAACCTCTAGTGAGTATATAAATATGAAAATTGATTCGTGCAGCAGGAGTTCATGAGAATCAAAACTGATTCCTGCAAATCACGACGAACTTTAAGGCCTTGCTAGACTTGACTGTTGAACCCTTTGCCTAAGGTAACTGCCATTATAGCTAGCACTATTCACATATATTGCAATGCAAATATTTCACTTTTTGCCTCAAAAATGTGGCTTATGATGCGTCATTGGAATGAGCTGGTTGATTATTTCAAAGGGGAATATTGAATATTTTCATCCAAGCACTTTTTTCTTTTGGCAAGTCTCATTTTCTGATCATCTTAGGTAAAGACTTCATTAGAGTAACTACATATATATACCAAGTATACTTACTTAAAACAATCAGTCTGAACGTTCCAAGTGGATCTGCAGCAGGATTACTTGAGTTCATAAGTCCATATGTTCCAGCATCGTCCAAAGGAATACTTCTAAATGTGAATGACACCTTACCCTCATTTTGTGAAACGTTTATGTTATCCACTTTTGGATATGGAGGAGATGCATTGATATATGTTCCATTTGACAATTTTCCAAGACTTAGTAATGATCTACCATCACGGATTCTTGTGACCGAAAATCTATCTGGTACAGTGACTGTTAATACTATGTTGCTATCATGATTTACTTCTGTGAACACATCCATTCCATTGGCGTGGTAGAAGTCTGAAAAATAACATTTTTCTTACAAATGTTTTATTTTTATTTTTTATTTTAATACATAATAAATCTTGAAATACTATAGGCATGGCATTAATGAACAGGAGGGCGTAGTGGCGGGGGAAGGGTGGGGGGGGGGAGCATTCACCAGAGCGCAAAAATTGTTTACATTAGAACCAGGTCTTTAGATTGCTTTATCTTGGGAACATCTTTTTCAGGGCTTTAAATGTGCCCAAAATACCAAAACAATCGTTTTTCAATTGATATTGTTTATTTTTTAGGCTGAAAGTAACTTTACACTGTGTAAAAATGATTTATTCCCACTTCACCAATTCCCGCAAGGAGAATAACTGGGGTCAACTTTTACAAAGCAATACAAAAGGGGCTGTTTGTGGTAGTTTGGGGCCTTACGCGTTATAAGCAGCAAATAAGATATTACCATGTGAAATAAATCATATAAAGCATTAAAATACACATTTTTCATACACTGACAAGATCAGCACGATCAATGCCTGTAGTTGCAAAGCCAAGGCCTTTTTAGGTCCCAGCCTTTTTCTTGTGGCGAGCCCTGGATTTTTCATTTTACTTACAATATAATGATTTTTACTTCAGGCAGTACCGTCAAACACTGTACATGCAATACTGGAATGTCAGATGCGCTCAAACTTCATGTGAGAATCAGAATCGATTCTCGCAAATAATTCTTGCAAGGAAAGCACTGAGAATCAACTTTGATTCCCACAATGTGTTCAATTTATGGTCAGAAAATCCACAGTGACAAAAAAAGTCGAACATTGCATTAAAAAGTCCAAAATCTCCGAAATACGTCCCACTAAGGGTTAATGTCATCTTATACTGATGCATTCAACACATATATGAAATATAAAAGCCACAGCATACTGGTGGTAGCCTCCAATCATGTAAAGCAAAACAGGTCAGAAATTTTTTCTCAGTTCACAATGACAAAAATGTCTAACATTGCATTAAAAAAAGTCCAAACTCTCCGAAAAGTGTCCGGCTAAGAGTTAATGTCATCTTATATAGATGCATATAACACAGATATGAAATATAAAAGCCACTCACCAACGTGGTGAGAACACTCAGGAAAAATGGATGACTACAAACTATAGATTGTGTTCGATTAATGGTGGTTGTTATGATCACGTCGTTCCTGGCCAAGTTAAGAAATGATTGATTTCCTAAAATCAGAAATCTTCAAGCATTTCACTGCTGTTTTTGAATCTGGAAGGCGATGTAATATAAACTCACGACACATTCATGGGAAAATATTCAACTGACAATGTGATAATTGCGAGATACAGTCCTTAGTAGCGCTATTGAGTTCAGAAACTGTACAATGTGTCGCAAGTGTCAGCAATAGATTAACACGCCACCGATTCGAACTACTATTATTTGGTTGGTGACGATGATCAAAACATAAAAATGGAAAATTATATTTGAAAACAAAAATATATTCACATCAACATACATTAAAGTCCTCACAGTTGTATATTTACGAAAAATAATTTTGCTGGCGCCGAACTGGATTAGTGGAAAGACGGCTTGATGAAATCTGCTACGAAACAAGAAGACCAATGTCAAGGATAAATATCAGAAAGGTTTCTTCCTTTTCACCAAATATAGCGAAATGTCGTTCCATCATGAATTTAAATAGCTCCCTCGCACAACTACATTGTATATAAGAAGAATCAACTTCGATTTTGAGCGCTGTTAGCACCAAAAGGTAGCGAACATCTGTGTGTGTTGACACTCTGTGGACAGAAATAGAAACAAATCCGTTAGGCGGACAAAAATCACATGAATTACCGAAATGAGACCACAACGTGTCATAAGTGCTTAGATGAATGAATTTAATAACCAACACAATTCCGACATTGTTCAGGCCGGTAACCCTCTGCCTTTAAAATTAGTATTGGTCAGCAGATCAGTTATTAATGTTCTTAAAACTCCCGAGAAAGGAACAGTCAAGCCTCCCCAAACAGCAACTACAGAAGACCGTTAGTTCCAAAACAAATGAAGCATACCAATTCATGTACATAAATGAATTAGAAGCCAAGATTTCTAACTAAGTGCAGCCGATTGGTGAAAGTATTCTACACGCAGGAGAGGTCATGTTTTGTTGTTTTGGCCATACATGAACATTCAAATGACACTCCTGTCATTGCTCATGCAACTCCAGATATGGACACATATAATACTAAATGAGGAAGTTTGGCAGTTTACCCTTTTTGGTGTATCATTCTCATCGTCTTTTACAAAGTTGATACAAATCTCACGCAAAATGGCAAAGGATAGTGGGGGTATGGCCACAGCAGACTCACAAAAGCCACATTGGACATTGTTTATTTTTCAAATGACACTCTTGGCAGCTGTCATTGCTCATGCAACTCCTGAAATGGACACATATAATACAAAATGAGGAAGTTTGGCAGTTTACCCTTTTTGGTGTATCATTCTCATCGTCTTTTACCAAGTTGAAACACATCTCGTGCATAATGGCACAGAATTGTGGGGGTATGGCCACAGCAGATTCACAAAAGCCACATTGGAAATTGTTCATTTTTCATTGATGCACTTTCTCATGACTCAATACTTGTTCTTCTGAACTGTGTGGATTTGACCCTTGGTGAACTTCATTAAAGGTAAACAAACACAAGAAAAATGGCAACACTTTTGAAATGTAGGCATCCTAATTTACAACTGGTCTCGCGGTCCATTCCTTGCAAGAATGATACAAAGATTTCTCCAAGTCTGTACAAGAAGGATTGCAGAATTTAACTATTCAATAAATTTAAGTTATTTTATTGTATAAAATCTGATCTCTTACTCATGCGATAGCAGACTTTCAAGGAGTGCTTTCTGTCACATGGTAACGGCTCCGTGGCAAATATTAGTTTGCACAAACTCTATGTTTCATTCCAAACAAATTGATATATAATTTATTGGGGTTATTCCTTTCTGACCTTCTCTGGACTTTGGAGAAAATTACCTGAAATTTTACCAAATTTACGTTGGGTGTCCCTTTAACACAAGAGCCGACGCCGACGCGCTTCGGGTTATGACATAAGCTCACAAAACTTCGTTGGTAAGCTAAAAATGGAACCTGGCTGCCGGTAACCGAAGTGTTGGTCTCCGTGGAAAAAAATATATTATAAGAAGTACTAAAGAGTACGTTTGGTCCCCCGACGAGCCTGGAAAAGAAATGTGCGGCTGCAATTTAGTGTCGTGGCTATAAAAACTTTCACTCCCACACGAAAAAGAAACTGGTCCAATGCAAACTTTCACAAAACAGATACGCAAAATAGTCACCAATAAAGGGCTACACAGGACACAAATGCCTCAGATACGTCCTCACAAAACTGAATTTTGCAAAATTTTCTCGGAGGGGGTGGCTAGATCTAACTAAATCCGTCTCTGACCGTTACCCTCTCTTCACACATCTATGAAGTGGGAGGAGGAAGTAATGACCGGAAAGTCATAGATAGTTCAGGGTGAAGCCACCGAGCCCCCCCCCCCCCCCCGCCGCCCAGATAGCTTTCCGAATTTCATGGTTGCCAACCCCCACCCAACCCCACACCCCCGCCCGCCTCTAAAAAGGATCGCTGTACAAATCTTCGTTTCAAATGTCAAATTCCAAATCTGGCTGCTCGGCAAAAAAGATTGTTCAGTGCAACACGCTACGTTTTAATAGCGAAATGATTCTCAAACATGGGTTGATCAATTTACATATTTATTTACAAAATGGAACATATAATGTATATACAAGATGCCAAGCTTTCCTTTTTTAACATCCCCAAGATTCCCCAGTTCTGTTCCATTCCTGTACAGATTTTTTTTTTTTTTGTCTACTCTGGAAGAGAGGTTCTCCGGTTATATTTTAGGATCTTCACCTGGTCATATTAAAATATGACAGAACCTGGACATTTTCACATTACTCCCCCATCTCACAAAGACACGTCCACGTGTCTTATAGACTGGAGATGTACCCAGCTTCTTATCACTAGTCAAACCCGGTTACAAAATCATTCAGACATGTTGGTGGACGCCTATTTATTTGCGATCGTGACATGCGAATTAGTTCCTCCTCGTTAACAGTCTGTTCACTTGTTTCTTCTGTTCCCTCTTCGAAATTTTCTGAACTAATATCAGTATCGTTCAGACATGATAGCGGATGCCAATTTCTTTGTGGTCGTGGCATGCGAATTTGTTCCTCCGCGTTAACAGTTTTTTCACTTGTTTCTTCACTTGTGTCTTCTGTTCCCACTTCAGGGTAGGCTGAACTAGTTTTCACTTCTTGTGTTGTCCCACTTGAATAGTCACTAACGTCCTCATTTGTCGTGTCAGACTCCTAATTTTTAATTGAACCATCCGTTTCCTGTGACTCATCTGACTCCATCGTAACATTGCTCTTCGGTTTAGAATGTTTGGATTTCTGACAGGAGCCTCTATCTGCTTGTCCAAGACAAAGACATCGTTTTCTAAATTCTTTCTTGGAAATTTCTTTAGTTTATCCATATGTACAATTTTCGATTTCCTCATATTTTTCTTTATTTTATCATCAACTTCAGAAATTTTCTCTATGACAGTGTAAGGCTCTGACTCCCATGCCCAATGCAATTTCAGTGTTTTCCCTTGAATCACTACAGGAGTATATAACATCACTTTATCACCAATTTCAAGAGTTTCACCTTTCACATTTCTGTCATAATAATCTTGTTATCGTTTTTGTGCCAGACCAGACCAAGAGTTAATCTAACTTTATCTAAAGTTGATCGGAGTCTTTCTTGAGGGAAGAAACATACTTTGTTTTTCAATTGATACACCTGGGCCTTCGCCAATTCCAAATACAACATCAAATGCTAATCGTAATTCGTGACGAAACATCAGGAATGCTCGACTGAACCCAGAAGATTCATTTGTACTACACCTGTATGCCATCATAACAAAAGGCAGCTCCTCATCACAATTATTCTAATCTGCATTAACATATTTGCGCAACATGCTCAATAAGGTGCGATTAAAGCGTTCAACTTGGCCATCACATTGAGGATGATAAACTTTTGTTCTTTGTTTCTTCGATCCATACAGCCTGCTTATTTCCTTAAATAGCTTAGATTCAAACTCCGGACCTTGGTCAGTGAGGATTGAATAAGGAGCACCACATCGACAAATAAATTCTTCAACAACTTTTGTGGCAACTATTTTTTGCATTATGATTTTTAAGAGCATAGGCTTCAGTCCATAGTGAAATAATCTGATATCACCAGTATATACTTATGCCCTTGTCTGGTCGTCGGTAGTGGGTCTAATATGTCTAAGGATGTTTTCTCTAGAGAATTCCCAGTCTATACTGACACTAGTGGTGCTCTTTTTCTGTGTATGTTTTGAAGCACACAATACATTCCTTGCAAAAGATCTCAACGTCTTCAGTCCACCCATGCTAATAATATCAGTCTGAATTTTGTTTTCATTTTCTTTACTCCAGAATGGCCCCTCTCCCTTACCCATGTGTAACTCAGTTAATATTTGTTGTTGACAGGATGGTGGGCCTATCAATTGACATATTTCACCATTATTACTGTGGAACTTCCGGTAAATTCCATCCTTTATTACTAAAGGACAATCTTTAATTTATTTATTGATGGCTTGGCTAGAGAAATAAAAAATAGCAAAAAGGGGGTAAAATTAAATGACGATATTATATCTGTACTTTTATACGCAGATGATTTGGTTCTCATGACAGATAACCCTGACGACATGCACCACCTTTTAGCTATTGTTGATACCTGGTGTAAGAAATGGCGTATGGTGGTGAATGAGAAAAAAACAAAAGTTGTTCATTTTAGAAACAGACACGATGATGGAAACAGTTATGGGTTTAGAATGGGAGAAAAAGATATCGATGTAGTTGATGAATATAATTATTTAGGTGTCACTCTGAAATGGAATAAAGATATGGCTATCACCGCCGACAACCTCGCGAAATCCGCTGGTAGGGCATTAGGAGCAATAATTTCTAAAATACACCCCTACAAAGAGGTGGGCTTTCGAACCTTTGATAAATTATTTAGGCAATGTGTCTGCCCAATACTTGATTATGGGTCAGTAGTGTGGGGATTTAAGAAGCGTATAAGCATAGAATCGGTACAAAACCGGGCTTTGAGATATCTTTTGGGAGTACATCGTTTCACGCCACTTCTCGCTGTTAATGGGGACATGGGTTTAAAAACTAGTAGAGAGCGTCACTGGGTAAATATGGTAAAACGTTGGAATAAATTGACTGATATGGATGAAGGTAGGTTATTACATAAGGTTTTTCAGTGGGATTGTGGCCATGGTTTAGGTGGGTGGTGTTCGGATGTCAGGACAATCTTTGAGGAGGTTGAAAAACTTGTTTTCTTTGATACGCAATCACCCTGTGATCTTAAAGAGACGGAAGCCCTAATTCATGCATACTTTGCAGAAAAATGGCTCGAAGGTGTTCAACATGTACCAAAACTGAGAACTTACCGTCAATTTAAAAAGTATAATGATACAACAAATTATGTAAAAATGAATCTTAGTAGTCAAGAACGATCAATAATGGCTCAATTTCGATGCGGGGTTTTACCAATACGAATCGAAACTGGCAGATTTCGAGGGGAGCAGATTCACGAACGCATTTGTACAATGTGCGATCAAAACACGATAGAGAATGAATCACATTTTCTCATGGACTGCAGTCTTTATGCAGACCTGAGAAAGAGTCTTTATGATGTTATTTCCGAAGAACATCTCGTGGAGGTGTCCCTGGGTAATAACCAGTTGATGAACATAATTTTAGATTACTATCCGCGTCAATGCGCCAAATTCTTGATGAGAGCCTATAATCGAAGAATGAATACTTTATACCAGAGTTGATTGATATATACTTTGTGCTCCAAAGACTAACGCTGACTTAAGTCAACCCCCATCACGTGGTGAAACAGACTCTGCCTGCTTCACCACGGGATGGGGATTGGCAAAGGTTAGGTGTAGTGAAAATGCCATTAGCAATTATGGAAAGGAATTAATAGACTCAAATGAACGTTTTAATCTGTACTCTGATTGCCCTGTGTATGGGAAGACTTATTTTCCATAACTGTGACATATAGACCCAATGGGTCGGGTGCTTTATGTTTTCCACTTATTAAATGCATTATGTAATGTGTAGCACATGTCACAAAAATAAAGATATTTACTACTACTACTACTACTACTAAGTTCTCCCATTAACCAATTAATCTCTCCATCATGGCAGATGCCAATTATTTAGCAAGATGGCGATTTGAGATTAGTTTTGCATCTATCAGAGATGCAATATCTTTGTCTTTTTGACACCTCTGCCAGTCTATAGTAGGTCCTAAGCTCAAAATATTACAAAACATTTCCCCATCAATTATTTCTGAGGAAATATGAGAATTTTCTCTGTCAACTATCGGTCTCCGGAACATCGCATCTGCATTATTATAGGATGATCCATTTCTGTGGATCATCTGCATATCATACTCTGCTAAATATGTTTGCCACCGAGCTATATACTGTCTTCCGGCCATTCCCGTCTAATTAAAGCAATATCAAACAACCCCGACGACAGATTTCACATATATATGTATGTCGTAATTAAGACAGTTAACCAAGATCAAGATGGTTCGTTGTTCAATATTGATAGTTTGGTCTATGACGAAAATAAATCGGGTTTGAAAATGGTGAAGAATGTATATTTGTTGTTTTGATGAGACACCAGTGTTTACCTGCAGTCTGGGCAAGTAGTATTATTGCAATTAGTGTTTAACACGTACGAGTTTAAAAAATTCTCAGTTCGAGTATTTTTAAACTGGGATCTGGAGTAGTTCTGAACCGCTCGTCCAATGCTTTTCCAGATCCTGGGGAAGGAATGTAATGGAAGGTTAGCAGAGAATTGGCTGGGTGGTTTACCTATACATAATTTGCCTGACTTTCTCGTTTCCATACCAAGGGGGTTGGCATTTATTATATATATATATGTTCAAAGCTTGGCGGTAGCTTTTATTATACGAATCGTGCATAAATGGGAGGACGTGGAGTATATACAGGTCTTCAGACTTTAAAATACGATTCTGAAGAAATGTATCTTTTGTTGGATGTGACACGGATGGCTTATTTTGGAGGATCGTAATTGTTTTTGTTGTAGTAGAATGGATCCAGGCATGGATGCCATACAACACATGGCCGTAAATTAGAGAAAAGTATAATGCCCTTAAGCACCTTTTGGGAAATATCCGCTTCACTCTGCTAATGGCGTAAATAGCTCTAGACATTTTGGAATTAACTGCCAAAATGTGATTTTAAAACTCAGGTTTTCGTCCATTTGAATTCCCAAGAATTTGAAAAACTTTTCTACTTGATTATTGCCAACCATCTACATAGGTGAAATATTTACTAAGATAGACCCTGTTGGTGCCGAATATGAATTATTAATTGGATGAAAAAGAATGAAGTTAGTAGTTTTTTTCACATTGAGGTACAGTTTTTTGACCGTACACCACATGTGTATCTTTTCAGGTTCGTTGTTTGCCAACTCTGTTAATTTATCCAGATTAGTATCAGCCATGTGGGCAGTTGCGTCATCTGCATAGCATAGAAGTTTTAGTTTTCTGGAGTTAATTTTTGTCATTGACATATGCTATGAAGAGAATAGGTCCCAGAATAGATCCCAGTGGTACCCCGGTTGTAATTTCTATAAAATCAGAATTAGCATTAGGGTGCGAGACTGACTGGCTCCTCTTGAAGTGATAATCTCTTAACCAGGAGTTTGCATGTCCTCTGATTCCGTAGAGTTCTAGTTTCCTCAGTAACATTTGATGGTCTATTGTATCGAATGCTTTTGAGAAATCCAAAAAGATAGCCAGTGTGCAATCGTTTGATTGTTTGGCGTTCATTTCTGCAACGCTATTGGCACGATGTAATATAGGGTGAATTGTGGAGTGTGCAGTACGAAAGCCAAATTGGAAGGGGTGAAGAATATTGTTTTCATTTAGGAAGTTTAAATGTCTTGAATGCATTAGTTTTTCCAAAACCTTAGAGAACGTTGACAGACGACCGATAGGCCTATAATTATTAAATAACTGTTTGTCTCCTGATTTAAATATGGGTATTAGTTTTGCCACTTTCATTTTAGTAGGAAAAACACCCGTTGAAAAAGAGAGGTTTACTACATGGGTCAAAGGATTTACGATCTCGTAGATTATTTGCAGAAAATTCGTTGTAGATATATAGTAATCTTTTGATATCTTCTGTAACTAGACAGAAACTGAAGCCCACGCAGAATTGTACACACTCACCAAGCTACACTCTCAAATGGTTGCTCATGCTGGCACCTCTGTAGTTTATGACATACGGTGGTTGGAAGAGAAGATGCAGGCACACTGTGTGGAGTATATATTTTTCGCAGAAGTGACTGGTCGGAAAATTGTTGTCTGTTCCCGCAATTTGGCCAGATTTATCATAAATGGACGTGGTATTCAGAACGAGAGGAAGATAAAGACAACGATGCACGGAGAATTGTGCTTACGGCGGAAAATAATTATCAAACACACATCACTGAGTATGATCACTACCACCCATTCACTAAAGACATAGCCAGTATATCAAAGGATTAGGCAATGGAATCCCAGTTACCCATAGCCTTTGTTCAAGGTCCTTGTTCCGCCTGACGTTGAACAAAATAGCATAGGACACCCAAATGTGCAAAGTGCACGACCACAGTCTGTTAAAACACTCCACTTTTGAACATGTTGATAATGGCTAACATACGGACATTTGATAATGGCTAACACACTTATATTTGACGAGATATAGAGCAGCAGCTCGCTCATTTGACTTTGTTTATCAGTTTAATGATGTATTTACCAATAACCATGCTGCTGAATTGAACTCTCACTTCGCCATTGAAGAACATAGTTGTGAATACTACACCTCAGAACCCTTTAGTAATGAGATCTCAAAAACGCCCAAATTACTCACACTCTTCAAACCCAACTGTCGGGAGTCCCTTCACACCCTGATATGTGGCCTTTGACGTGAATCAAATTTTTAGACTTCAAAGATTTAACAGAAACTTTCAGTGTGAATGAAGACATTACCTACTCACTGGAAGGCTACCAACTCTTGATGACTCGACAGCGATCTGGTAACGATAACGATAGAGGTGGTGTATGACTTATATTAAAGATACCATCCCTTTTAAAATTCGTCAAAACCTTTCTGTGTTTATCCCACTTGTATTTGAATCCCTATTTGTGGAAATCTCGCAGAAAGAAAAAATATTGTTAGAATTATTTATAGACTAAACACAGCCTCTAAAGCGTACCCTGATCTATTCCTGGAAAAACTGACAAATTTAGTAAACATTTTAGGTGACTCAAAGAAGAATGTTTATGGGTGATTTTAATATTGATTTACTTGGCTTTTGTAGGCACAGAAAACCCTACTTATTTATCGAAACTATTTTTAGGGCAGGTTTTATGCCATTTATTACAAGAACCGCTAGAATTACAGACCTTTCCGCCGCCATAATTGATAATATTTTCAGTAATACATTAATCCAAACACATTTGTCATATAATAATTTTTACAGATGTAAGTGATCACTGTGCAACACTTTATGTTGGTGGATCATCAAAAAGACATGTCCATCCCACGCAAACCTCTAAAAGATATTTTAAGCAGGCGAATGTTAATCAGTGCAAGTTTCTCTTCTCTAAAAGTGATTTCACCAATTTAATTAATGTACTCTGTCCCAGCGAAGACTATAACATTCGTCTCGAGACCATTCTTGCAGCTTTCGATCAAGCTTTTCCAGAAGAACTCAAAAGGGTTCACTAAACGTTTGTGAAGCTTGAACCGTGGATGAAATTGGGCCTTTTGCATTCATTGGGAAGAACAAAACTGTATGTCAAAAAATTTAAATCTTCAACGACACAAAATAAATTAAAATACAAAAAGTGTTGTACCATTTTAATTCCCTTATATTGCAGTAGGCTAAAATTTGGGCTCCCGTAGGGAGCCAGAATATCAACCCAGGCAATCGGTTTAAACAAACATAAATCTGCCCCCCTCCCCCCCCCCCCCCTTCCTCCTCTAGAGATAATGTATACCAAATATAAAAAAATTCTGCCGGGTGAATCTGAAGAAGATTCTTAAATAAATTCCCTCATATTGTAGTAAGTTAAAATTTAGGCTCCTATATGGAGCCCAAATAATAACCCAGGCACTCGATTTGAATAAACATGAATCTGACTCACCTGAAGATGTTGTATACCAAGTATGAAAGCATTCTGACTGGTGGATCTGAAGAAGATGCTTAAAGAAATTCCCTCATATTGCGCTAAGTTAGAATGTGGGCTACCATAGGGAGCCCAAATATCAACCCTGGGACCCGATTTGACAAAGTTGATTGAATCCGACCCCTATAGATGTTGTATACCAAATATGAAAGGATTCTAACTGGTGAATCGGAAGAGGATTTTTAAAGAAATTTTCCTCATATTGCATTGAGTTAAATTTGGGCTGCAACAGAGAGTCCAAATATTAACCCAGAGACCCAATTTGAAGAAATTTGAATCTGAGACCCCCACCCCAGTCCCCCCCCCCCCCCCCTCCGAGATGTTATATGAAAAGTAATCTAACAGGTGATTTTGAAGAAGAAAGATTTTTTAAATATCAAAAGAATCTGACTGGTGGATTTGAAGAAGTTGAATTTTAAAGATTATTCCACATATTGCACTAAGTTAAAATTCGGGCTTCATAGGAAGCCCAAATATCAACCGATGGACATGCTCTGAACAATCTTAAATCTGGCCCTCATAGCAAAGATATATACCAAATATTAAAAGATTCTGACTGGTAGTTTTGAAGAAGAGGATTTGTAAAGATTATTCCCACATTGCTCTAAGTTAAAATGTTTTCTAATTTTTGCAAATATGCCGACTCAGCATTTTTTTTATGCGAGTCTCCACCTCTCCCCCCCCCCCCCCCCTCCCCCGACAGAACACCCTGACACAACCGATGGCAATTTTTTTACCATCCAATTGTACTGGTCCTAAGGATTCTTCCAATTAAACAGCTCTTTGTTCCGTGTGGTTTGGGGAATATGGGCATTTGAAAATATTTCTGTTTTTAGTTTTGAGTGCGACCAAAAATCTTGCCCCTCCCATTACAAAGGCGAAAATTGCTTAATCACCTCGTTTGAACAAACTCATGAGAATTTTTTTTTTCAAATTGGATTTTCCACCACCCGCTCCCTATGGGGCTGGGCAAGTTGATTTGAAAAACATGCGATGTCAGAAGAAGCAATCACTTTAAATTTAACTAAAACTGGTTCAGCTGTTCAGGTGGGGTAGGAGCAAACAGCATGTTCACGGACGACAAACGACGGTCGGTGAGTGATCACTACAGCTCATCCTGACTTTCAGTCAGGTGAGCTAAGAACTGGAACTCTATGGAATTCGGCGCCGTGCAAACTCTTGGTTTGAGGATTATCTGACAGTCAGATCTAGTCAGTGTCCTTCCCAAAGGTGAGTTCCTATTTCCAGGTCATACCAATTGGTGTCCCCGGGGATCTTTTATTGGTCCTCTTCTTTTTTACAGTTTATATCAACGATATTATGAACTCGACAGAAAGTTGTCGACTATACTTACAAATGATGATGGAACTACCAAATACAAATCTTTGGTTGCAGGAATGCTTCACAAAATATGGCGCCCATGTTGCTCGCAGAAGTAACCGATTTGGTGCAGACCTGTCAACTGACTTCATAATCGAGCAACTTCTCATGATGTAAATCAAACGTCGAGGAGGCTTAGCACGAGGTTGAGGCATAACCGAAACAGTTCGCTTGCAGTGGACACACACCTTGCACAGATGTTTTGCAGTTCATGATTACGATGATTGATCTGACCATGGTTCGACACCAAATATCCGAGAAACACATTGAGATGAGTGTACGTTTGAATAGACGCGACTACGATGATTTGGATAAGTAAGATACAGACGTGGCTGGAAGCCCATGAGCCATTTGACCTGAATGAGAGAACATTCCGCTCGCTATCAACTGGTTTGACTGCCATTGATGGGTACGGTGTGAACCCAGCTGACAAGAGAAAGTAGAGCAGGTCAATCAACAGAAGCTTTATGGCGTAAACATTCCCCAGATATCCATAAGAAAGAAAAATTGAAGAAAGTTTCTGAACTATTTACATCCCGAAGTACAAATTGACAACGAGCGGATAACATTTGACCCTACGTTGTTGTTTTCAACTGGACATTGTTCAACGCGAAGAGAACATGTAGACCTTCTTTGCTTAAGAGCTAATAGGTGAGCCAACCTCACTCTTCAAAGACCGTTTGCTGATAAAACCTGTAAAAGCTCAATTGGCAAACGTCTAACAGTAACAATTGAAATGGGTAGAAAACATCAAGAAGTAACTGATATAGGTAACGTGTAAAGATCGACATATACGGTTGTAGCCAATCAGTACTCCACGCTTATAATTGCAAATTATGGAAAGTCTCACATTGTATTTGATGGCTATGACTGTGGCCTAACAATAAAAGATCACAAACATCGCCGGGGAGTTGGAAAATCTTGTGCCAATATGAAGGTTGAAGGAGCGGTAATTGCTCTCTGTAATCAGCAATTGTTCCTATCGAACGAGAGCAACAAAAGCAAATTCATCCAATTGCTTGGCTTTTGTTTGATACAGAAACACTGTCCAACTCAGCAGCGTCGATGCGGACCCATTGATAGTGTCGACTGCTTGAAGCTAATTACATCTCATGGTCATATAGTGAAGATTGTCGCGATGACACACAACTGTTAATTGTGTTTGTTCATCATCGGAAGGCAGGCACGGTAAATATTTATTTCCAGTCAGAAGCCTGGAAATCAGTCAAACATCAGTTCACTTTGTGGCGAATTTGTGATACCACGGATAAGGTTGGACCCATAGCCACTTGACACATACTTTTTATTTGGAATGGCTGTGACCCCATATCTACCATCTTCGGTTAAGGGGAAATAAACATCTTTGTCGTTTGACCGGGCCATTCTTCCCTCATTTGGGGGGATTTCATCGGGGATCTAATGTAACGTCATGGTCCGTTACAGCATGTGGAGTTGTCATGGTAGCCCACGTGAACGGTCATGTTGTGACGTCATTAACACAGTGATAAGTGTGCGTGTACAGCGCGTGTTGTTGGGGTGATACTTGTTTTCGTCGTCCATTTTGTATACTGGATGCCGTCATCTTGGGTTATATGGTGGTGCGTTGTTGCTATTTGACACAGGGGCTGACAAGGGGACGGGATATGCTCGGCGGGCGTGTTCCTTTGTACAAGACTAAATCTAATTACTCAAATAAACCTGACAACTTCCCCCAAATCACCAACAAATACCCAATACTACCGAAACGGACTCAGACCCCCCTCCCCCCGAATCCTCCCTTTTTCCAATAACAGGCGCGTTCTTTTGGATAAGGGTACTTTTCTGATTCTTGGTTATAATTACCCAAATAGACCCCACAAGTTTACTATTCCGATCTGCTTCTAACTTTGTATCCATGTTATTGTTTTTATGTCTAGCCAACCTTATAGTTTGTTCGGAAGTATATTTCAGTAGAGTAGAAGAATCTATCTGTTCGAGCAGTTTTGCTTATTCGTCCCTTGAGTTCCAATGTGTTCTATGTGTCAGTAGGCACATAGAACATATTGGAACTCAGTAGACTAATTGTCACCACATTTAGCTTCCTAGCCAGCTCTGGCTCATTCGAACCCTACTTCGAGTACCCCTGTTCTAGTTTCCAACAGCAAAAGCCATGTTTCATTTATCCAGATCATCCAGTTCACTTTACTCCAACTGAACAATCAGATCACTCCATTCATCTAAACCCACCTATCCAATAGACGGGTTCCTAGAAATAAGTCGAAGAGTCAATCGAGCAATAACTGGATCAGGCATCGCTCGTACGATACGAATGTCATCGAGCCAATGAGCTACCGAGCAATTGCCCCCGATATGCTATCGTGCAGTTAACGAAGTCATTGCTCGAACGATTCGAATACCACCGAGCAAGTAGTTCAGTTATTGTCTTCTACCCCGACTTCAGATATCTATCTTATGATAAGCCCCTATTGGATTCACCATTACTGCAGTGTTCTACTATCCTGACCTGCGCTAGAGTGTCTCAACTACCACGAACTTGTGGCACGACTACGGTCCTTTGTTCACTACTGCCACTAAGAAATGTTGAAACGTCATCTAGCGAGCGTACAGCTTGATTGTGCCAGCTTTGCTTCTGGGAAGATGTACATTAAAATCTCCCATTATTATCACAGGGGCTTTTTGGGAGTATAATGTATTTAGGTTCTCTAATATTTCTAAACATTCGAGGAGGAAGTCTTCGATGCCATGGTTCACGTTTTGTCGGTATACTTGGAAAATGTACACAAAATATTTGTAGCCAATGTGCCACTGAATTCCAGTAATTCTATAATTGTCTGCTTGTAGTGTGCTATAATTGTCACGGTGTTGTTATCAAAAAACCAACACCGTCTCTCGTAAACCGTCCACCGGATCCAGTGAGAACAACCTTGCCTGCTTTGGCATATGAAAAATAACGGCTTTCAATTGTATTCATAAAGGTTAGGTTGTTCTCACCGAGCCAATGTTCTGATAAACCAACTGCACCATACTCGTTGTTTTTAACAAGGGAGTTAATACAGGCACAGCTTGACATAATGCCTGTTCAGTTCCAGGTAACTTTTTTTAGGATACTAGATTTTTGATTATCACTCATTTTTATCAGATGCGATAGTACACCATGGTCTACAGTAAACGCCTTCGGACCACAAACCTTTGCCACGTAACAAATGGTAAGGTTGGGAGGAAGCGTTGATGCTAGCAGCGAGAGTATTATTGTGCTTGCTAGTCATAATGACTAAAATGTTATGCTTTCTCTGGAAGTGAACGTGGCAATTCCTCCTACATACAGAAGACTAATTTTGCCCCGAACAACGCCAGTGACGTCGCACAAGGGGGGGGGGGGGTGGGGGGGGGGGTTCTTGCTGCGCACTGGTCCGTAAAATCCACAGTTGGAATGAATTGAGTACTTGTGGCACCACTCGGCTGAACATTTGTTTCCAGTGAAGAGTCCATTGGAGCGCTTGATTTTTCAGGATTGTCTTCAACTTCACAAATAATAGTCCTTTCTGGAGAACATTGGAGTGGGGACAAGACATCTTGTGGTTCGCTACCACGACCTGTGGGTGTTTTTTGAGAGAGTCTACATGCCCTTTATTTATCAGTGGTGGCGACGAATCCGGAGATTTACTGCACACGGGAGTCAGCAGGGAATTGCCTTATTTGTTCTGCTCAGATGAAGTATCAGTGTCTGTCATGCATGAGTGGGATATTGAGACAGCCGTTTTAGGCGATGCATTGCTTTTGAGTTCATTTGACAGTCTTATATTTGCACCTGATGCTTCCAATACAACTGACGCGTTCTTGGACACACGACCGGGGTTGACTTGAGGTGACAAAAGTTCTTTGGCGCGAAGCCATCCGCACATGTTGTTGAACTTTAAAGTCAAATGCTGCGCACACTGCTCAAACGTTTCTGTGAAAAAAGTCTCGAGATCATCGATCTACATGTATGCACCTGTTGTTTTAATGACTGCGTCGCATTTTCGGTCCTCGTGATTTATTCCTTCCTCCACAGTGCCTACTTTTGCCATGTATTTTGAAGCATAATTAAGCTTGGATTGCAAGTTTTTACTAAGGTTTGACGCATTTTCAGTAATTTCACTGATATCAGCTTTCATTTGTTTAACTTGTGATTTCAGATTATCAATACCAAGCGATTTTTCACATTGAAGTCTTTCTACTCGGAGGTCCACTTCCGTAATTTTATTTGCTGTGCTCCCAGTTCACATAACTATAATTCTTGTGGGTTTTTTCACCACTGCTTTGTCGAACGACTTATGGAGCAAATGAGTTATCGAGTACTAGTATTTACTCTAACGAGTGACTCCCCACACGACTCAGTTCGGTAAAAAGTGATTCATGAAGGCATTGCTCGAATCTTATTGACCAAATGAGCTATGGAGTAATTGCTCGAACAAGTGACTCTTTGGCTCATTTTCTAAAAATGGGGTGTCGAAAGTAGGGCTGTGCCACAATAGGATTCGTTCATACCTATGCTTCTCCATTAGACGACTTCCACCCCAGGCGTAGGTGACAGGGCCTTATTTTACCTGTACAGGTAAAGCTCTAAATATGGTACACAGCAATTTATAAAATACCCGGACCCCTCTAGTTTTCTTTGTTTATTTTCATTCAATATCACGTTCTCTACAAAGAATAAATGTTGAAGGTCCAATAATACCATATTTATTAGTTATTTTAACCCTTAAGGTGCTGTGCATACCGAGAAACAAAAATCTCATCTTTATGTGGCCTAAAATGGGAGACATCCGTAATGGTTTAGGATCGGTATAGTAAGAGCAAGGGTTAGCAGTGGCCTGCTAACCCTTACCCTTACTATACTGATCCCAATAATTTCTCATGAGTTTTAAATTTTCTCTTCTAGCAGCAGGTGGGCTTTGTATTAAAAGTAGAACACAGGTAGGATGAAAGGGTGTACCATTGCCCTTTTTGCCCAAAACACTGGCTTATAAAATGACCCAACAGTATACGTTACAGGACGTTTACTTGTCAGGTATGGCATCAAGTGATGCGAAGTGAGGATTTATATTAGGCGTTCTGTAACGTATTTATTATGCCACTAAATGAATTAAGAAAACCAAATCGCTTAATTTTTTTAACAATTATCAGGAAACTGTATTTTATTTGCACGAAAATAGATATAAACTTGAGGTGGGAAAATTAATTCGGAAACAAAATGGCGCTCATCAGAGGAGGTTGCATGGGCTCATACACGGTCATTGGCAATGTATGGACTCAATCCGATAGTCGGTTCCCCATTTAATAACCTAATATCGCATAGTCCACCGATGCTATTAGAGCACGTTGACTGATCAAATTAAACAGCTGGCTGAATTTATGAAACTATGATGGAGAGTATTGAAAAATGAAAAACACTTTCAAGATAACTCTTATTTTTAAAATAAATCGCAGAGTCCCTTACACTACAGCCTACTCCCTGTAAAGCTTAAATTATTTTCCACCGTAAACAATGTTCCACTACCGGTAGTTCCCATGGGGAACGACGATTGCCGTTGAGGGCAGGGTGTTCGCGAGAAGAATAAGTTTTAATTTCTACTTACCAAGACCGATACATGTAATCGCAATAAGACTAAATGTGTAACGTTTGCCAACCATTTTGTGTTTACATATACACTATCGATAGAAATGTGACGACACTTTTATTACTTCCTTGTTCAGCCCAAACATTATATTAAACTCACAAACATTATTAACATTGCGTTTAAGAGATCGCTCGTGCATAAGGTAGATAAGAAAACAAACAGTGATGGGGGTGTGCCTATATGTCTTGTACTCTGTGCTCTTCATTCGTGCAACAGTTGTGCACGAATGTTCGCGATTTAAAACATATCTTTCAATCGCCGCTCAGAAGAAATAATAACAAGACGCCTTAATCGCTCCCATGTGCACGGTTCGGTATCCACCAGGGTGAACTGCACTTCGTCCTTTGACAAGACACTTAATTTCGATTGTCCACGTAGAGGCACTATGTACTGAGTCGTCCTGCCCGTCGTTCGCGCACTTGCCTTCGATCATTTCTTGTCCAGAATTAGTTCGTTAGGGAGTCTGACAGTTGTTCGCGCTGATCGGTGATTTTCTCCGAGTACTCCGGCTTCCTCTACCCGTAAAACTGTCCGATCCGAGATGACCTTGGCTGTCGAAAGTGTCGTTAAACCCAAAAGAAAAACCGCTTACTTGGGAAAGTTGCTTAAACGGTTTTTAGGATCATATTCAGCATTTGCCACGACGAGGGAATGAACTTAATAATTTTTTTATAGCACTGTTGTCCATGCCAGATGATTTAAATGATTAGATTCCAGTAACGCTAGAGAACGGATCATTTTCCCGAGACTTGGATTTCTAAACATTATTTTTCCCAAATAGGTGTCCATACACCAGTTGTGTCCGCGTCATAATTTAACACACCGGGGTGGGGGAGGGGTGGGGGTGGGTGGTGTTTGGATGCGGTGCAGATTGATTTTTTTGGCAAGTCTGAAATGAGTTTTGCAGGATTTGAAGTGTTTTTTGAGCAGAAAAATGTTTACCTAAATGATCCAATGATCCGAATAAGGTGAGTGATGGAGGAGTAGAGTGGAGGTTAAAATTTGGGGCACTATAGGGAGCCCAGCTATTGTAATAAACATTGCCAATTTCGCTTCGTTATTTCACTATTCCTGGAAATACCCGTGTTCCGTTTTATATTGTTTCGTGTTTTTGTAATTGAAAGGAAGTTGTCAAAATATAACGATTTCGTCAAATCTCTTACAGTTCTTTTCTCAATTATTCCACAAATTCCCGAAATTTGGTCCCTCGAGCCGGATTTGAAATGGCAGGGAAACAAATACGTATTCGCAGAGCACACCGAGGACAGAGCTCGAAACATCAAACAAATGGAAGAAGCCTCAGCGGCGAAAAACACTGTTCAATGTTCACTCGTTTTGGCAAATCTACGAAAAAAAGCTACAAATTCTAGAACAAATTGATTCAAAACTGATAGAAATGTTAGATCCTGAAGCCGAGTCCTTCGAAAACACAATAATAGAATGTGACGATTTTATAAATGACTTGAACAAACTTATTCGCGTCACCGCTTGGGTTTTGCGATTCACAAAAAATGCACAGCAAGACAACAAGTGTAGAAAAGGACCACTACAAACATCTGAACTTGACAACTCAAAAAGTGTTTTTGTGAAGAGGAACCAGAGTTCAGCGTATCCTGATGTTATTAAAGCCGTGTTGAGGACAGACACTCCGCCAAAGTTATCAATAATCACCCAATTACAGCTGTTCTTAGATTCAAATGACACCATACGTTGTTGTGGACGTATTCAAAACGCTCCACTTGAGGATAATACGAAACATCCAAATTTATTACCACAACTTTTCCAAACTTCTAGTTCTTGATGTTCACAAGAGACTTAAAACATACTGGCGTTAATTCAACTGTGACATCAATTCGGTCAGCGTTCTGGATTCCACAGGCTCGTCAGTTAGTCCGGTCACTTCTCAAACAATGTGTTATATGTCGCAGACCTACTTGAAAACCATATCGCCTACCTAATCCACCACCTCTCCCGTCAAGTAAAGTTTCGGAGGTACCGTCATTCTACTACACTGGTGTCGATTTTTGTGTACCTCTAATGGAAAAATGCTATATTTGCTTGTTCACGTGTGCTATGACCCGTGCCATCCATTTGGAATTGACACACAATTTAACAACCGTTTCGTTCATTTCCGCACCAGACGTTCGATGCCTAGAAAACTTATTTCAGATAACGCCAGTACGTTTTTAGCTGCAAACTCATATATTCGTGATTTGTTTCATTCTCATGACATGTGTGATAAATTGTGTTTACAAGGTATACAATGGGACTTCATCACAAAGCGGGCACCCTGGCAAGGTGGCTTTTACGAAAGACTGACTGGGGTCACCAAATCAGCCTTGAAAAAAAGTCCCCTCTATCGTGTTATGGTAAGCTTCGAAGAGTTGAGAACAATTATAACCGAAATTGAAGCTTGTGCAAACAACAGACCGTTAGTTTATATCTTGGAGGACATTTCTGACGGGGAAGCATTAACCCCATCTAATTTCCCCAATGGACGTGTCACAACTCTTCCTCACCCACCAGTATTTGACGATGAGTTGAGCGATCCACAATTTGATATTCGAAGCACTGATCATGAGAAACGAGCACGACATCGAGCAGCATTGTTACAAACTTTCACAAATCGATGGACTCATGAATATCTTACCAGCGTACGAGAATTTCAGAAGTTTAATGGTCACAAACCGCGAATGTGTTAAACTCGGCTCTGTCGTGCAGATTAAGAAGGACAATGTTAAGAGACTGAATTGGAAGTATGGCGTAGTCACTGAAAGTCATCGTGGTGTCGATGGTTTAATAAGAACTGTATCATTGAAAACTCAACACGGAACGACAAATCGACCAATTTCAAAACTGTACCCACTTGAAGTGTATAGCACAACTATCGAATCAAAATCACCACAGGATACTTCATATATATCATCTTCTTTGGGCAGTAGTGACGTTGATAATGAGTTACCTCATCAGAACAGTACGTCCAAACCTCACAGAGCAGCCGCCCTACGTGCACAGCAAAAAATGCAGTCGTGGCTTACCGATGAATAGACTGTTGTACCATTTACTGGACTATATTTTGGTACTTGGTCCCCTGTTACATGTACGTTGGGCGGGGGAGGATGTCATAAATATTACCAATTTTCCCCATATTGCCCTAAGTTAAAAATCCGGGCTTCTTTATTGAACCCAAATATGAACCAAGGGGCTTCATTTTAACAAACTTGGATCTGACTCCCCTATGGATGCTGTGTACCAAATATCAAAAGATTCTGACCATTGGTTCTAGAGACATTTTTTAAAATTATTTTTGCAAATATACTAGCTCCCAGGTTCCTACGGGAACAGAGGAATTTTTATTGTTGCACGAGTCAAGTACTTATGACCCAATAATACCGCATACCAAATTCGGTTCAAATCAGACCATTGGTTCAGAAAATAGAAAGTTTGGGCGGGACCAAAAATCTTGCCCCTCCCATTACAAAGGCAAATATTGCTCGACGAACCCCGTTTGAACAAAATTGATTCTACCTCTCAAAAGGAAGTTCCACACCAAATATCAAGTCATTGTACCCACTGGTTCATGAGAATATTTAAAAAATATTTTGGAGCAATTTCCCCCACCCCTCCCTAAGGGGCTGGGTATGATTGTGTTCAACATTCGGGACCATCATTCACAAAAACTTTTACTTGAATTGGTCCAGTGGTTTTGGAGAAGTTTAAAACAGTGTTGACGGATGACAGACGGAGAGCGGTTAGATAAGCTCAGTTTGACTTCGTCAAGGTGAGCTAAAAAGTTCGAAAAAATCGATCCATCCAGACATCACACTAAAGCTACATATGAAATCTGCAAAAGATCGGGTGAGAGGTGCGTCCTGTAGGGTGTGCTAATGGAATTGTTGACAATTTATATGCCAAATACAAAATGGCAGCTGGCGGCATGTTTTTCTAGAAAATTAAGAAAATTTCGATAGTTCCCATCTGGACATTACACAAATGCTACATATGAAATTTGAAAAAGATCAGGTGAGAGATGCAGCGAGTAGGGAGAGCTAATGGAATTGTTGAGAGTTTATATGCCAAATCCATGATGGCCGCTGCCAGCCATGTTTTTAAAGTAAATTCGAAAAAGTTTGATAGCTCCCATCTACACCAAATCTGCATAAAAAAAATTAGAAAAATTATCGGCTAGAGGTGCGGCCTGTAGGGCGTGCTAATGAAATTGTTGACAATTTATATGTCAAATCCAAGATAGCCCGTCAGCCATGCTTTTCAACAAAGTTCAGGAAATGAGATAGCTCCCATCTGGACATTACACCAAAGCATATAAATTTTTAAGAGATCAGGTGAAAGATGCGGCCCATCTGTAGAGTGTTCTAATGGAATTGTTGACAATTTATTTGCCAAATTCAAGATGGCCACCATGTTTTTCAACGAAATTTGGAAAAATTAGCTCCTATCCGGACGATACCCCAAACCCACGATAAAATCTGAGCTGATCGGGTGAGAGATGCGCCTGTACGGTGTGCTAAGGGAATTGTGGATGGGGAGAGGTACGGACGTCCGGATGGACGTATGTATGGACGGACGAACGAGGGATCAGAACCCATCTCAACTATCCCTACTTGACGTTGTATGGGCTATTGGAGTGGGTTTGATTTGACTAAACCTGTAATATTCCAATGTCAAATATTAAAAGCTTTTGGGGCAGTGGTTTGGGAAATGGAGACAGTTTTTATATTACCCAGAGTGTTAGGACATAAAATACATTTAACTGGAAGATCATTTGGATTTTTCAGAAATATATTTGATACTGTCGTCTGGCAGCAGGTGTTGGGTTAATACACGTGCAAAACGTATAATTTCTGAAAATTCTTAATTTTCTGTCTTAAAAAAGATAGCTTATGACCCCTCATTGGGATCAAATTTGAGGGTCATTGGCTACATTCTTAGGCAAAAATATGAAAAAAATAATAAGGCTCAGTGGCGGCCAAAGAGTGTCTGGGGCCCCGGGCATACTCAAGCAAGGTGCCCCATTTTTGCAGAAGGCCGCAGGCTTGAGGTGATGCTGGTTATAGGGGGGGGGGGGGGTCCCTCCCATTGGTGTGGGTGTGGGGAAGAGCTATGCGGTGTCTATGAAGTCCAGCACCACCCAACCCCCAAAAGAAAAAACAAAAGTGTCAATGACACTGTAGCTTAACTTGACTGTGGGTAGTGTTTGATGAAAAGGATAATGTTCATTTTTTATGAATGGATTTTGAAATAAGATAAGAATAATTTGTTTTGAGAGTAGACAATACTAAAGAATTAAGAGCTAGGTTGATGTGGCCCTAACAGTTAACGTATGTCAAACAAAGTTACAGTAAAATCATTCATAAATATAACTCGTAGAGTTTGCTAATGGAAACTAGGTCAAGTGAAGGTTTTACGGTCACGGTTAACCGATCATCACAAAATAGGAGAGTCTCATCTAGATATCATACCAAGTTATCCTACCAAGTTACAATGAAATCCCTTCATAAAAAACAACCTGTAAGCAGTGCTACAGGAATGTAGGTCAAGTGACCAAGCGGCGGTAACGTCTAACCGACCGTGACCACAAATACGACAGTCTCATCTAAACATCATACAAAGTTATCCTTCCAAGTTACAATGAAATTGCTTCAAAAATATGAATTGTAGACTGTGCTAAACAAATCTAGGCCACTTGCTTGTGCGGCTGTCACGGTTGTCCGATCAATGCCAAAATAGGACGTTATATCTCGGACACTCGCAGCTGTCACGGTTGACCGGTCGTGACCAACGGGGAAGTTCTCATCTATACATTGTATGGAGTCATCCTACGAAGTTACAATTAAATCCATTCATAAATACCACCTGTAGACTGTGCTAAAAGTTTTTGGGTTTCGCGCTCTCACAGCCGTCGTGGTTGACCGATCGCAACAAAGGAGGACGTTCTCATCTAGACAATATTTGAAGTCATCCTACCGAGTTACAACGAAATCCCTACATAAATACGACCTGCAGACTGTGCTAAAGGTTTTGGGATTTCAGGCCCTGGTAGCCATCGCGGTTGATCGATTGCGACCAAAAGTGGACGTTCCCATCGAGACATTATATGGAGTCATCCTACCAAATTACTATCAATTCCCTTCATAAACACGACCTGTAGACTGTGCTTAGGGTTTCGAGTTCTTGCAGTCGTCACGGTTGACCGGTCGTGACCAAAAGGGAACGTTCCCGTTTTGACATTATACGGAGTCATCCTACCAAGTTACAATGAAATCCCTTCATAAATACGACCTGTAAACTGTGCTAAAGGTTTTCGGGTTTTGGCAGCCGTCATGGTTGACCGGCTGCGGTCAAAAAGGGATGTTCTCATCTAGACATAACCTCGAACCCGCATATGTAATTTCGTAATGATCGAACAAGAAATACGGGGTGTAGCCTGTGTCAAAGAAAATGTGAACAGACTCACAGACTTAACAGACTCAGAGTTTCGCACGGATGAGGGCAATAGCTTATCTTGACTTTGTCAAGTTAATCTAAAAAGAAAAGAAAACAAATCCCCCACTATAAAACCCCATATCAGCTATATTCATCCATCAATCACGTTACACCTACGTTGAGGCAAAAACACTGATGCACTATTTTGGTGTTTGGAACGTGCATTTTAGATTGTTCGGAAGTAAAGCACAAACGCGAATCCGAAGTCAAGATGGGCTATTGTCGTGGTTTGAAAACCGATCACCACGTGTAAATGGTTCGTCTCTCTTCAGCTGTCCTACAGCGTTCATCCAAACTTATTTGGGTTTCCATACGATAACTTGAGTAATTTGTAATGCAAGGCATTTATAAGGAAGATTGAGTGAAAATACTGGCATGCAAATATTTGATGACAGTCACTGACACTATATCTGACATTTAGAGTCTGGGCAACTTGTGGCTGCAAGATTTGAGTATTTATGAAACTTCAAACAATCACAACTCATTTTGCCTATGTAAGATCTGTTTGAGAATCTGTTCCTCCTGAAAACGACAAAAGCACTGGCATGTCTGTCCATGTCACAATTTCCGTCTTCCTGGCACAGGTATACTTACATCCAGGTGGAAGCAAATTTTACCCCAGAGGCACAAGATTTAAAAAAGATTCCTTCTAAGGAGGCGGACACCTCACCGAGATCCACACCCGCTCAGCCCTCGAGACATGACCATGGCATGTCACGCTGTGCCCCCTGAATATGGTCAAGGCCCCCTTTTTGAGAGTCAAGCTCTGCCAATGATCCCGGGGTGCCCCCCCCCCCACCACCAGGAGAAAATTCTAAAAATGCAGTGCTCTGAGAGCGGATCGGAGGGCCATTTGGCTTTGACACCACACATGCAATGCGGCTTTTAAGGGAAGCTAGGCGCACGTTTGCGGTTGCTGCAACGAATCTAGGGTCCATTGCTTTATTTCTACCGGATGCGTTTATCGGAAAGAACATTAATATAGGAACACATTGGTGCCTGCTGTCAAGTTGACTGCATATATTTTACGTGTTCTATACACTACAACCCTCATTTTGATGTATAATTTGTGTCTAGTTATTTTGAATTTATGGAATATCAGTGGTGGGAATTTCAAAGGAAACAAATTACTCTTACTCATATAGCACCTTAAATATTTCTGTCATTAAACCCATGGCAAATGACAGCCGTTCAGTATATCAAGCAGTTCACTGGCAAGACAGGTGTTGTTGTTGAATATGGGAAATAAGTAGGAGTTGCTCTCTGGAAAGTAGGTACATGTAATGCCCCCCCCCCCCCCCCCCCCCCATCCCCATAGTGATACGTGGTCTTAGTGCCCATGTTCAACGCGTGTTGTTGGGGTGATATGTGATTCCGTCGGCATTTTGTACACTGGAGGCCGCCATCTTGGATTCTATGGTAGCACGTGGTTGCTATGTTACCCAAAGGCCTACAATAGGACTGGGGTATGTTCCTTTTTACAAGAGTACTTTCCCGATTCGTAGAATTACCACAAACAACCCGACAATCTCCTCAAAAACAACTTTTATTTGATATGAAACCCCAGATTGAGCATATAATAGTAGCAAGTAGTTCTATAATATCGATAGGGCCCCCGGAGTCGGTAAGTTCGATTGAACTAGAGTAGTTTACAGGTTCGGATTTTCCCCAAACCCTCGGATACTTCGTAGAATTACCACAAACAACCCGATAATTGTTTTCTTGGCTCTTGATTTCCACCTAAATTCTCGGTTTCTACCTATGTATCTACAAGCTCTCTTATGACTTCGCCCATAACCTTATAAAGTATTCCGAAGCCCCTACGTGTTCATGTTCTGCTGTACACATTACATGTAGCACATAGAGACATGCTGGGTGTACAGATATGTGCTTATGTGAATATGCACAATATGACACATTGTGTACCACATAGGCACATACGGGTATTTGAGGATACCAAGGACCGGATTCCTATACAGCTCCTAGCTCCTTCCTATATGGCTCCTAGCTCCTATACAGGTAGTCTTACCAACGGCTACCATCTTATCTCCAACTATCTGTCCTATGATTTGGCAATATTGCAGTCATCCAATACTAGTCTTCTAACATTCTTGCAGTCATGTACCGTTATTTATTTATTGGGGTTTTAAGGTCACATATTTCTGCACAATGGCTAATCATGACCTCGACAGTTTTACGGGTGGAGGAAGCCGGAGTACCCGGAGAGAACTACCGACCAACTGTCAGCTGTCCAACATACTAACTCCACACAAACAGGGTTAGTATTGGTTAAAGACAAGTGCACCATCAACGTGCAGTACGCTTTAGTACACGACGTCACCGTGCCCCCACACGGGCAATGGGGATGAAGTGTCTTGCCCAAGGACACAACGCGGTTGCCGCAGGTGGGATTCGAACCGAGGACCTCTCGGCTTGCAGCCTGCACCTCTACCTACTGAGCCACCGCGCCCTCAGTCATGTACCGTTACTACCTTAATCGATCCTCGACATGTTTATGTTCTTTTGTACACATTATAGGTAGCATATAAGCACATGCTGGATATGCCGATATGTGCTTATGTGAAAATGCACAATGTGACACATTGTCTACTAGCACATAAGCACATGCGATAAAAAGGAGTGCCGAAGGTCTGACGTTTTTAAAAACAAGAGGCACCACGGGGCCTGAAGAGCTCACTTTGAACATAACACAATATAAACAGAGTCCAAGAATGAATCACCATTAAGCAATCCATCTCCATGGGAGATATAATGTCAATCCTTGAGCTCCCTCATGAGTGACAAACCTAGTCAGAACATCATGCTTTTTCTTCAGTTGATCCTGATGTAAAATGTAAGAGTTCCCCTATGAAGCTCCTTGGTTCAACCTGTGTGGATTAATCTTAGTTACACACCTCCAGAGGGTACCGAATACAAAATTTCTAATTTTTCAATTACATGGCAAAGTCGGCTCCCATAGGGGGCCCAATTATTAACCCAGGCTCTTGATTTGAACAAAGTTAAGTCACCTCCCTAGAGATGTTGTTTAACAAATACGAAAGCATTCTGACTGTTGGATCTGAAGAAAAACTTTTAAGAAATTAATTCATATTGCACAGTTAAAATTGGGCTACCATAGCGAGAACATGCTAAACAAGAGCACCGCGTATCGGGGCAATATACGCCCGTTTTGTATTTTTGAAGGGTTGGGGTAAGGATGGGGGTGAGGGTGAAAATTGTTTGGACCAACCCCATATTCGAACTTGACCTATATTTTGTTGTGATTAAACAACATACCAAGTTTGGAACCAATCGGAAAACAAATAATAAAAGTTATCATCCAGAAACCAAATATTTGATGCATTCTATGTCTGACAGTTAACCCATACTAAAGTTATAATCCGGAAAACACAAAATGCACAAATTCAAGAGGAATAACTCTGGAAAGGTACATGCGATTTTGGCCGAAAGTGAACCTGAGCTGTGCTTTGAACTAAAGTTATCATCCGGAAACCACATAATTCACAAATTTGCAATCATTCAAGGGGAATAACTATGGAACGGTATATGCGCTTATGGCCAAAGGTGAACTTGAGCTGTGCTTTGTGGTCAAAAACAAAATATGAGAATTTGAAAAACATCGGTCAAGGCAAACTAAAGTTATCATCCATCCGGAAACCACAAAATCCACAAATTTGCAATCATTCAAGGGGAATAACTCTGGAAAGGTATATACGATTGTGGTCAAAAGTGAACTTGAGCTGTATTTTGTGGTTAAAAACAAAAAACTGAAAATTTGAAATAAATCGGGCAAGGCAAACTAAAGTTATCGTCCGGAAACGAAAAGTTGGTCTAAATTCCCATAAAGGGCCATAACTCTATTGTAAATGGGCTGCTAGAAACGGAAATCGAACCCATTCTGTATTTTGTCATACTAAATCCACATGCTAAATTTAACTCAGCCCAATCCATTACAACTAAAGTTATCGTCCGGAAACGAAATGTGTCCATGGACGGACAGACAGACAGACAGACGGGTGGATAGACCATTCACATAATACGTCCCGTTTTTCAAACGGGTGTATAAAATCAACATCTGAAAGATTTGGTGTCAATCCGTCAAGGCGTTTGGCTTTAAATTAACGGAAACCAATTTTTTTTTTTAAATTGTGGCTTCAAAGGGCCATAATTCTGCAGCGGATGGACTGAGAAACACCAATATTGAACTTGACCTGTATTTTATTGCTACAAACAACATCTGAAAGTTTGATGTCGATCCGTCAAGGCGTTCGACTTTAAATGAAGGGAAACCAATTTTTTTCGAAAGATTGTGTTTTCAAAGAGCCATAACTCTGCAGTGGATGGACTGAGAAACACCAATATCGAACTTGACCTGTATTTCATTGCTAAAAACAACATCTGAAAAATTTGGTGTCAATCCGTCAAAGCGTTCAGCTTTAAATGAACGGAAACCAATTTTTTTTTAGAAAAATTGTGTTTTCAAAGGGCCATATCTCTGCAGCAGATGGACTGAGAAACACCAATATCGAACCTGAACTGTATTTTAATACTAAAAACAACTTCTGAGAGTTTGATGTCGATCCGTCAAGGCGTTCGACTTTAAATGAATGGAAACCAAATTGTTTACGGACAGACAGATGGACAGACGGACAGACTGAAAACATAATACGACCGTTTTTTAAACGGGCGTATAAAAAAAGGATTCCATGGAACTTGGGTGTTTGGTGGAATGTGCTTGTGGGTTATTACACATTGTGTCACAATGTGTACACATTACCTGTAGCACATTGGCACATGCTGAATATGCCGATATGTGCTTTGTGAAAATGCACAATGTGACACATTGTGCACTTGCACATACGGATATTTGAGGATACATATGGCCTGGTATTGTATTATTGGGGGATACATCTCGAGGATACCTTTTATAGGAAACTTGTCATGTGTACAAATTACAGGTAGCACATAGGCACATGCTGGATGTGCAGATATGTGCTTAGCACATACAGGTATTTGAGGATACCTATTGTATTGTACTACTGGAATATTGGAGGATACATTTTATAGGATACTAATTTGAAAATACTATTACCTGTTTAATAAACGCCAAGCCTTCCATGCCATCCGAGACATACCTATCCCAAATTTTCTTTATAAGCTAATAATCAATTACTGAAAAGTTATTACTCGAACTCGAATCCCAGCAAGCAAATGAACTATCGAGCAACTGCTCGCTCGAGTGACTCGCACATACGACTCTTAGCCTCATTTCAGGAAAAGGGGATTCCATAGCTTCAGGCGTTTTCCATTTTTACATAGCACATATCGGCGCATCCATAATGTGCCTATGTGCTATCTGTAATGTGTACACATGACAAGTACCCTATAAAAGGTATCCTCCAATAATATAATACCAGGTCATAGGTATTCTCAAATACCCGAACATGTATATGCCAATGTGCAAGTGCACAATGTGTCACATTGTGCATTTTCACATAAGCACATAACGGAATTTCAGCAAGTGCCACAGGTAATGTGTACAGATTGTGACACAATGTGTAATACCACACAAGCACATTCCAACAAACACCCAAGTTCCATGAAATCCTTTTTTAAAAAAAAACGCCTGGCCTTCGGCATTCCTTTTTATCTCAGGTGCCTATGTGCAAGTGGACAATGCGTCACATTGTGCATTTTCACATAAGCACATATCGGCACACCCAGCATGTGTCCATGTGCTACCTGTAATGTGTACAACAGAACATAAACATGTCTAGGGTCGTCGGAATACTTATGGAATAAGGTAGTAACGGCAGAAGACTAGTATTGGATGACTGCAATATTGCCAAATCATAGGACAGATTGTTGTAGACAAGATGGAAGCCGTTGGTAAGACTACATCTACAGGAGCTAGAAGCCACACAGGAGCTGTGTAGGAACCCCCTCCCTAGGTATCCTTAAATTCCCTTATGTGCCTATGTGGCAATACACAATGTGTCACATAGTGCATTGAATTTTCACATAAGCACATATCTGTACACCCAGCATGTCCCTATGTGCTACATGTAATGTGTACAGCAAAACATAACCACGTCTTGGGGATTCGGTATTCTTTATAAGGCGATGGGCGAAGTCATAAGAGAGCTTATAGATACATAGGTAGAAACCGAGAATTTAATTGGAAATCAGGGCCAAGAAAACAATTACCGGGTTGTTTGTGGTAATTCTACGAAGAATCCGAGGGCTTGGGGAAAATCAGAACCTGAAAGCTACTCTAGTTCAATCGAACTTACCCCCTTCACCCCTATCGATACTATAGAACTACGTGCTACTATTATATGCCCAATCTGGGGTTTCATATCAAATAAAAGTTGTTTTTGGTGATTTGGTGAAATTGGCGGGTTGTTTGTTGGAATACTACGAATCGGGAAATTACTCTTGTACAAAGGAACATACTCTCTAAAGAGAGACACGGCCGGAGACACGTATCACCCTAACACGTGTTGCGCATGCACACCAAGACCACGTTCACCGGAGATGACGTCACAAGATGGCCGCTCACGTGGGCTACCATTACAACCAAACAGGACGTAACTGGGTAACGTGGCATTACGTCAATTCCGCCCCCCCCCCCCCCCACCCCAATAAGGCACGCTTTGTCGCTCTTCGACTACTATTGCTCTAATTCGACTACGACATATCATTGTGCATAATGGGCACCTTGGCGATAAATATATTTGGGAATAAATATCGGCAAACGGTTCATATACATGGAAATATACAATTAATGATGAAGGCAGTCGACATACGAATGTGAGCACTTGGATAACAGACAATGATACACAGATATTATTAAAAGCAGCTTACTAACAATTTGCCTCAATATTGCTGAGGCCCAAGAAACATAACTAACAATTTGCCTCAATATTGCTGAGGCCCAAGAAACATATTGTTTGTATCCAGCTATAGCACAATCAGTTCATGGTGGTCGTTATCCGTTCAACATGCCTAATATTCGTGACCTTCAACAGACTGATAAGATGTTTTCAACAAGCCATCGTCTGGTCAAAAAAAAAACACACACTTGAAAGACTCAATCGCCAAGTGTTACAAATCCCGCACAAAGAATCAGAATGACTTTCTCGTACTCCGCTCGCCCCAGGACATTTTTCACGTGGAAGAATCAGTACATATCCTCAAGAAAAATACAATCCTAACCAGAAGTAACCGAACCAAACAACGTGAACTATAGACCCGAACAAAATATTATTTTAACCCCTTACACATGGCAGTCCGTCAAATTTATATATTGAGGTTTAACGACACATTCGACAGCCAGGATCACCTCGTGTCTGGGAGGTTTACGGGTGGAGGAAACCGGAGAGAACCACGGAACGGCGGCGAGCAACTATCAGATTCCCTTGCGTACTAACTCCAAATAAGCAAGGTCAGCATTTGTTGATGACAAGTGCACCATATACGCACAGTACACTTTAGTTCACAGAGCCATCGTACCTGCCACCGCGTGGGCAATCTGGATTAAGCGCCTTGCCCAAGGGCACAACGTTACCCCTGGTTGGGGTGGAAGCGTGGACCTCTCAGTTTGAAGCCTAATGTCCTAATCACCGAGATACCGCGCTCCCTACTCAGAGTCTTAATCACACATACAAATGTACATCCCTTTTGTAACAACTATACTACTCAGTTTGCTAAGCACCAACTACCTGTTTTACGTTTTAGTTGAAATACTGTAATGAAAAGTGTATATATTTTTTTTTTATTTAATTATATCTTTAATGATTTAAGTACAGAAATTAAGATTTTATTTGTGTTTGACATTATTTTTTAGCTTTTCAATACGATAACCATGGAAAATGGATATTATTGGTAAAAGAGGAAATTAAAAGCCAAAACGTTGACGAAACGAACTGGTATGGATTCAATATCGAGTATGAGACCCATTACTTTTAATTACTGCTTGGCAACGCCCTCTCGTGCTCCCAATCAGGTTCCTGGTGGTCATTTGTGGGATGTTGTTCCATTCTTGGACCAGCATGGCACCACGCTCCTGGAGACTTCTTGGCTGGACTGGACTGAAATTGCAAGCTGCAACTCATTCCAGAGATGTTCGATTGGATTGAGGTCAGGAGATTTTGCTGGCCAGTCCATACGCTCAATGCCCTCCTTGATTCGGTACTCCCCGACAGCATGGGCAACATCAGGACTGGCATAATCGTCCATCAGAATGAATCTATCACCCACTGCACCTGCATACAATCTGACGTGGACATCTAGGATCTCATCAATATACCGCTGTGTAGTCAATGTACCACGTTCAAGGGCACACAGCTCAGTACGTCCATCCCTGCTGATGCCACCCCAGACCATGATTGACCCTCCACCATAGCGGTCATGCTCAGCAATGTTAGCTGCATGGAATCGCTCTCCTGGTCTCCTCCCTGTCCTATAACGCCTATCTGTGTCGTCTAGGCAGTACCTTGACTCATCTGTAAAAAGGACAGGTCGCCAATCTTCTCTGGTCCATCCAACGTGTCCATGGCCCATTCATATCGTGCCTGGCGATGATTCTGGTCTGCTCGATCGGAGACCACATTCGTGCAACCTTGCCCGGACATTCTGCATCGAAACATTTACCCTGGATGCACTCTGAAGGTCACTGCGAAGCTGGGTTGCTGCAGAGCGGTTCCTACGGGCCTGAATGATCAAAAATGGTCTTTAACTGCAGATGTTGCCGTCTCTGCCACCACCATGCCGTCTTACTGATGTTCCATACTGCTGAAATCTTGCCGAGGCTCCGGTGATCAGCGTATGGTGCACACCAAGGGCTTCACCAACCTGACGATGGGTAACCATCCCTACAGCCCGCCACATTTCTACTTCAGACAAATGTCTTCTTACATTTGCCATATTCAATCAATAAATCACAAGGGTTTGTGTTGAAATGAAGATTGAATACCCTACACATGTCATGTACATGTAGACAGTACACGAAAACATCATGAAAATCAAGGGTACATGCTTTCCATGACTGACACGAAAAGTCTGCATGTCAAGAGAGCTAATGTAAACACAGGGGACTATCTCAATACATTCCTCAATCAAATCCATCAAAAACATCACAAATATGTCACAAGCAAATTTCACAATGATGGGTCAAATATTTTGTGCTTGGCAAACTTTGAGTAGTATATAATGAATTTAAACTCAACAAAGACCGAAATGATTAAAATGTTGTATTAGTTTAAAATTAAAGATCACAGTGTATCAAAAATAAGTGTTTACATCAGCTGAAGTAATACAAAAATATACTCATGATTATTGGTAATGTAATAAAGCAAATCTCTCTACCACTCACTCCTTCATTTCACATATGGCAAAGGGACAGTGGTTTACTACAAAAAACGATACGATGGATCTTCAACCTCACATTGAGCACAAGAATAGAGGCGCTAGAACGGGGGTGGGGCACAGAGGACACATGCCCCTCGACTTTTTCCCACTGGCATGTTTCATGGTTACACGAGAAGTCCAAATGGGTACAAGCAGACGTGTCAATATAACGACATTCCTGTAATTTTTTATTAGCACATCCAAACATTTAACTGAAGAATCCCACCTTCGGTCACTTCAGTCCGTTTCTTCTATTTTCAACCATCTTCCAACCCGAAGGTTAGCCTTCAGGTTGGAAGATGACTGAAGTAGAAGAAATGGACCTGAGAGTGACCACACGATGCTTGTTGATCTAAACGGTACATTTACCGACACACGACTTTTCTCCCACTGGAAAGAACCATGGTAGCCTTGAAAACAAGCGCCCTTCATTTTTATCGAGCTTTCGACGCCGCTGTAAAAGGAAACGAGATGAACTTTTAACCTCATTGATTACAAAGTGAAACATGGTAGCTCATGGTATAAAAATGTGAAGGCCCTTGTGCTTTTGTTTTTATAAAAGTCTATATATCGATTGAGTGAAAAGTCGCACGCCACCAAGTTTCAGAGGATTACCAGTAGGTTACCTTTGGTGGGATTGAATAATGATAGTTGATATCAACAGAAATAATTGCTGTGGATATTGTTATTGTTACTGGCGTTCGAGGTCACACATGTCCACACAATGGCTCATCCTGACCGCAACATGGATATAAAGTCAAGTCAGGCCAACCGTGTATACGCATGTTGCCCATTTTAGAGGACTTCAACCCGGGCATTGATTAACGGGTCCTACTTTACCAATAAATGAGATACTGTTTACCACAGTAAAGCACTGTTTTACATCCCTGGGGTCATACGGGGAAATTGCTGTGCTAAAATACAAATAAATCCAAGATAAAAATTGGGTACTGGTTTTGAAAAAAAACTGTCAAGAAACAAAATTTAATGCATGAAACGTAATTGAGAATCAAATTTAGAAATCCATGTTTGCACTATTCTTGGGGTCTTGGTCTTCTCGACGACTCTCCGTTTGAAAATAAAGTTAATTTTAGTGATACACGTATGGTTGCCTGTCTCGTATCCTCATCGGAATGAACATGAAGGTGAAAAACTGTCTTTATAAAGTAAGGTTGTAGAAGACTCCACAGGTCATAAAAAGTGGTTGCTCAGTTATTTCTCATTTTCAATTACTTTCCATAGTATTTTTCAGTTTAAAATACACGTCTTCTTTGATATCTCCAGCGAAGACGGGTTTTCAACAGAACACAATATGACAGGCACACTTACGTTTCTCTCTTTAACAAAAACTAATTATATTCAATTCTAAAAATCCTCATTTTACCTTGAACAAAATTATAACTGCTATAAAGGACAGAGATAAGAAAAAAGAACTTTTATCACTAAACGAGATTATGAATCCCCAACAATTACAACATAGTTTACAACTATTGGTTGAAAGACAAGACTTCAAATCAGAAGGAAGACAAGACAACATGAAGCATTTAAGATACATGTGTATGTAAGATATTTCTACTTCAGGTTAAAGAAAAATGAAAAGAAAACCAGTCACTTCTTTCATGAAAATGAACCCTTCAACTGCTATAAAGCTGTAAGTAGCAAATGTGAAAAAATATGATAATTCAGACAGTTTTGGAATTTAATGATGGATTCGGTTCCGTTTTTCAGTATCCCCATTTTATCGATATCAGTTTTGTTTTTCAGTATATTGCCCACCTCTTACATACTTCTCTCCGTTTTACTGGTTATAATGTTGGTATAAATGTTTTCAAGTTAAATAATAAAACCACTGTGATACCATTGTATGACAATCGGATGTGGCAAGATATACATTGAAAAAGAAACAGAAAGGGACACCAATTTCACATAAAAATGTTGAAGACAACAAATTAATTTCTGCGCAACAAACTATTGAAAAAATTAATAGAGGAATGTTTATGATTATAAAAATATTTACATCAGACACGTGGTCCATATAAAACGTATCAGCATCACTATACAATTCTGTGATAAGTAAGAATCCAAACTTGTGGCGGAAGACTATACGTTTGATTCACTGAAATGAATACTTGATCTCCAGTCAGACATATTAACCTCCGAAAACAATTTTTACGGACTTGAGGATGATTTTGAGAGAAACTGGAGGAATTACAGGAAAAGTAGGTCTGCAAACAATACACAAGAACTAGAAATTTTCAGCTCTGGGACCACCACTGGTGTCGTGGTTCAGAGGCTAAAAAAATTGCTGATGTCCTTTATGTCATGTTAAAGAATAACTAGTTTGAATGTCCTCACCTCCCTCTTTGTTTTGAGGCACTTGCCCCCTCACCACCACATTACCACAATCTGTGGTTGCCATTTGACCAAAGTTCACCCAGCATATAATTCCTTTTCGGAATCAAGTCGAGGTGCACAGAATCATTCAACCTGTTGGTAACATTTAGCTAACAATGACAAATTTTATGATTAATTATTCCTTCACACAAGTCACAAGTAACAAAAATAGTGATTTAACTCAAATGATGGAAAACCTTTTGATTTCTTCCCTTCAGACAATATCATATGACCCTGATTTGGAAGGAATTGAAAATAAAATTTGAATGATTTTTTGTTGCTTAAAGTACATTACTAAAGACATTTACACACAAAGAATGTGGTGTGAGAGTTACAAACAACATGACAGTCACAAATTTCCATTGCTAATTATAGCTCAGTGGGATACCTGTCATCTGAGCTTTGCGGTGCATAAAAGGACAGTTTGTTAAATCGAGTCAAATATAAAAGAGAATGGAACATGTAATCAATAATTATAATTTCCACAACGAATAGTTGCCAGTGTTCACACTGGCCTGATTTGTTTGGTGCAATGAGGAATGTATCTTCGATTCTAAATAAACTTTGGGTGTGAAATGAAAGTTTTAGTGCGAAACGAAGTTTGATTGTAAATGAGAACAATTTAACTAGTTGAGTGCTAGAAGCCACTATCAGGGCTTTGAAACAAATGAGGGTACCAGAGCAATAGCCAACGTTTTCCTTGCTCATGTTTCATATTCAGTCAAACCCAAATAATATTTTGTTTATATATATTTGCATTATCACCTGAGGGCACTCTTCAATAATTTGTGATAAAATAAATTATGATGAACAAATTCAGACCACCAAAAATAATGTAGCCCTCAACCAGTTAACCATGCGTTGTTCTTTTGAGTGCAACAACGCATCATCTGCAAAGCAAAAAGCCACACAGATGGAGCATTGTTGTATTGAAGTAAGATATATTAAATTTTAGTATTATCTGACTCTTTCAAGTATTTTAGTTGAAAAAAAACGCAAATGATAAAAATATAGATATTAAATACAATAAATAAATAAATATAAAAAACAAAAAGGGCCATTATTACACACCTGTTCTGTGTAATCACCATCAACAGCAATATTAAACCATTCGGGAAATGAAAATCTGTTCTGCACATATGTGCAGAACGGAAATCATTGACAGACTGTTTTTATATTGAAGCAAAATTTCACTGGAATTTTCTACTAATCGTGCAACACAGTTGAAATTTGAAGCGACAGATGAAAATCGTCCCCTGAGTTATGTGTTCTATGTGTCAGTAGGTATATGGAACACATTGGAACTCGGGAAACGAAATAGTAACACGGGTTCCCCTCGCAGATTTGGTTGACGATAAAATGTGTTCTTTTTGTTGATAGTTGTCAAATGAATTGCTGAGGGTTCTTCTAATATTTGTGTTATAGACCTGAAGGCATGTAATAAACACAGAATGACACACGCATGTGAATGGTTAATCGATATGGCATTTGTGCCCTCGCTGAAGGATAAAACTCGAGTCCTGTGGCCTCTAGTTTTGTCAATCTACGCTGGCACTTTGCATATCAATTAACCCATTCACACACGTGTGTCATTCTGTGTATTTATTAACATTTAAAAAATAATTTCATGAGTATTATTTACTCACTGTTTATTCACTCCAAATAAAGTATAAAAGCAATTAATTTATTATCTCCCAAAAGGCTATTAAAAGGATTGAGCAAGATAAAAAAAAAGATTAAGTAACAAGAGGCCCCAGGGGGCCTGCGGGTGCTCACCTGACATGGTAGTCTAAATATCAAACCAGGGACTTGAATAAGCTGCATACGCCCCTCCTAAGAAAAGCATATACCAACTAGATGAAGCAATTGTGCCCACACAATACACAGGATTTTCCTTCTATTTTCAGTTCCTGCACTTTTACGTCACAAAATTGAGATAAACGCATAAAAAACAGAATTTTTTCCCCAAACAAAATATTTTCAGCCTAAATTTTTTTTTCTTCTTAAAACGCATAAAAAACTAATTTCCGGATTTTGGTCCAAAATTTTCTAACTCCCACCCAGACCCAAAATTTTCAGTAAAAAGAAAAAAAAAAATTTTTCTCTTAAAATTAACCGAAATGCATAAAAAACAAAAAAAAATTTCCGGATTTTGGTCTTAAATTTTCCAAGTCCCACCCGGACCCAAATTTTCAGTGTAAAAAAAAAAAAATTTTTTTCTCTTAAATTGACCAAAACGCATAAAAAACAAAAAAAAAATTTCAGGATTTTGGTCCAAAATTTTCTCAGTCCCACCCGGACCCCAAATTTTCAGTGTAAAAAAAATTTTTTTTTTTTGTCTTAAAATTGACCGTAACGCATAAAAAACAAAAAACATTTTAGGGATTTTGGTCCAAAATTTCTAAGTCTGCAACGGGACCCCAAATTTTCAGCCTAAGTATGAACCCAGGGACTTGGCTTGAACAAACTTGAATCTCACCCCTCTAAGGATGCTGCAAACCAAATATCAAAAGATTCTTATTGGTAGATCTGAAGAAGAAGATTTTTAAAAAATACTCCTCATACTGTACTAATTTAAACATCTGGGCTCCCATGGAGAGCCCAAATATGGACCCAGGGAATTGATTTCAATAAACATGTGAAACAATCTTCCAAAGATGTTATATGTGAAATTTGAAAGCTTTTGGAGCAGTGGTTTGGGAAAAAAGTAGTCTAAAATGTAGTCTTATATGTTTTTCCCATTACCCACAGTGTTAAAAAATGCTGACTCAGCACTTTATCAAAGTCCCCCAAAAAGTACCCCATGATTGGAAAATAGAAATTTTGGGAGGGGCAAATATTCTTTCCCCTCCCATTACGATGCCAAGTATAGCCCCACAAACTTCTCTTGAACAAATCTGAGTCTATACCTCAAAAGGAAGCTGCACACCAAATATCAAGTCTCTGCTACTGCTGGTTCATGAGAAGAAGATTTTTTAAGATTTCAGCACACTTTTTGGGTGTGGCCCTACCCACGGGCGAGGCAACTTGATTTGAACAAAATCAAATTGTGATGTCATAATAAACTATTATCTCAAATATCAATTAAATTGGTTCAGAGGTTTGAGAGGAGAAGACGCAAACACCATGTTCATGGACGACGGATGCCGGACGACAACGGACGGTGAGTGATCATTATAGCTCTCCTGACTGAAAGTCAGGTGAGCTAATAAAGAAATGTTTTTATAGGAATAAGATTAAATGGATACTTGGTTAATTCAGTTGACCCATAACAAAGCTGGTCATTTTTAAACCTGTTACCTGGGGATTGCCTGAATTCTGTCTTTGACCGGATTATGACCAAATTTTTCAACACTCAGGGTCATATCACTTTCAAGAATATTTCCATTTGCTCCTCAAATCGTTTGTACAATAAACTGCAATTCATCAAGTCAGAACTTCGATTTTGACAGTTCATGTATCATTTGGCAAAAGTAGTTGCAAAAGTCAATGAGGATCTTCGGTCTTTGTGTTGGTTGCAGGACAACACACTTTCTGTGCCCTGTTGAATTTAAAAAAAAATATTTATCCTACCTACTTTCATTGATACCAGGAGCAGTTTGTATCATTACCAGACACAAGTTCTGCATTATTCAGGCAGATAAATTATGAAAGCAGTAAATCTCACCCTGTGTGTTTGTTTGTTGGGGTTTGATGACACTTTACACATTCATAGGCACATTATGTCAGACAATTCATTTTATGGGTGTGGAAGCCAGAATACCCAGAGAACCAATGTGCAGCAGCGGGTATCTTTCGGATGTTCCAGCATACATGTAATATAAACAAGCAAGGCTGGCATTGGTTGCAACCACTGCAGTTGTGTATCATCAATATACTTCACCCCTTAGTGTAAACTGCACTACTGTGTTCTCACTTGGACAGCTGGGATCAAGGTTCTTGCCCATGCACACAACATCGATAACGCAGGTCAAGATAACACAGGCCATCCTCTGGTGGAGAGAGACGGGCTAAAGATCCCTTTGTAGTATTCCAGAAGAGCAAGACCACGCCATTGAGCCAAGGAAAGGCATTAATGTAAGTTGAATAACTTGCTTGCCAATCCTTGTAAAATGAATAATATTGCATTTCAGCTCACTGTGAGAATCCAAGCTTCTGTGGATAGTTTTTCATATCTAGAAAAACAAGTAAATTCAGAGTAATTATCGCAAACTGCAGTCCAACACTTCATGCCTCGAGAGTCATTACTTAAAATTTTAGAGGAATAATTGTCTTCCATGTGGAAGCCAAGTACACTATTTTTTATTTATTTATTTGTGTTTAAGGTCAATTATTTCTGCACAATTTATACCCATGTTTCCCATCTTAGAGGACTTCCAACCCAAGCATTGGTGACTGGGTTTTAGTTTACCAGTAAATCAGAGTTTGTTTACCACAGTACTGTAGGGTTCCTATGGGGGGAGGCAAGTACAAACCAGGGCCATAAAGAAAACCATTTTATTTTGAAATGTTGCTGAAACGTTTCTGAACAGGAATACAATATTCTGAAAATTTCTTACTTTTATCCAAAGAATCTGTAACAATGTCAGAATAGTTCAAAATCAAACTCGTCAAAGTTAGAAAATAGTTGTTAAGAGCTGAAATAATTGATCTCTGAAATTGTCCAGTTACAAAAAACAAACCAAAATGGACTAATTTTATCAAGATCCATTTTCACTAATTATCCAGAAATAGATAAAGTGGAAATTTATATATTTTTGTTGATGTTTAGGGTCACTTTCTGTATCTATGTCGAAACATGATCATAATATGGGTATTAGTCATGATTAGTCAATTGTTCGTACTCACATGTAAAATGTGCATAAATCAAAACCGAAATAATCTTCTCTGGAAATACATTGATCCTGATATTAGTTGGCTGAGGGCTAGGTTATTTTTGATGGTCTAAATTTGTTAGTCAAAATTTGTTTTATTACAAATTATTGGCAAGTGCCAATAGACACTCTCCAATAATCTGTAATACAAGAAACTTCTATACACAAAATAGTATTTGCATTTGACTGAATAGGAAACATGAGCAAAGAAAATGTTAGCTTTTGCTCTGGTACCCTTGTTTCTTTTATATTTATTTATATATTGGTGTTTAAGGTCACATACTTGTGCACAATGACTAATCGTGACTGTGACAGTTTTACAGGTGGAGGAAGCCGGAGTACTTGGAGAGAACCACCGCGCCTCGACGAGCAACTGTCAGCTCCTCAACATTCTAACTCTGTTCAAGCTCCACCCAAGCAGGTCTACATCGGTTGAAGACATGTGCACCATCAACGTGCAGTACACCTTAGTGCATGGCGTCATCGTGCCCCCATGCCGGCAACCGGAATAACGTGCCTTGCCCAAGGACACAACAGCATAGAAGTCCAACAGTTTTCACTGGGACACCGCGCTCCCTCGTTTCTTTTAAAGCCCTGATAGTGGCTTCTAGCACTCAACCAGTTAGTTATATTATAGGCCAAGCCATTCCATTCAGTTTTGTAAATCCAATGTTGGTGCAGAGAAATAAAGATTTTCCTAAACTTGTTTACAACAGTAAACATCTGATCTCCTAGATGGGCTTCCATCCAGAACAATTTGAAAAACATAAGCATGAGATTGCAGTTTCTACTAGTAAAATATCATATTCTATCAGAACACATGTCTATAAATATTCATGTGTATATATATATGGTTTATTCATTAACTCGTGCACCATGGGCATTATGCTCATTGATGGAAATAACACCATTTGTAAAATTGACAAAGGTGTCAGTCTTTGCCATATATATATTGTATATTATGCATCTGCCTGAATAATATACAAATTCAGCCATTGAAAAAAAAAAAACTTCATTTAGTTTGTTCCAATAAGAAGTCATATGATATTGTTTCACTGAAGTTTTTTGAAAAATTTGAGAAAAATAATATTTATAATAATGAAATTTTGAGATTGTCTGCATTGGGTAAAGGTTGACCCTTTGAACACTGATGCTGAAATATCTAAATGTTAGGCTGCAAATTTACCCCATAATGCAACAAGGAATGTAACTATTTATTTACTGGTGTATAAGGTACATTCTGGCTATTTCATGACTGCAGTGTAGGGATGAAGTTTGGCCAATCATTTATACTTATACTGCACATTTTAGAGGATTTCCACCCCAGGCATTTGTTCCTAATTTACTACAAGTAAAGCAGAACTTGTTAACTGAATTAAACAAGCCCTGCTCAACTTCTTAGTAGAGATGGGCAACACACTGAAAAACCAAAAGATACCAATATCATGGGGAAACTGAAAAACCAAAAGAAATCAATTGCTGAATACCGATACCGTCTGAATTTTCAAATTTTCCTACATTCTCTATCTATAAGTCCTGTAGAGGCTTGATAACAGATGCAAAGTTCATTTTCATGAAAGAAATGACAGATTTTCCTTTCAGTATTCTAACCATCAATGGATTGGGAAACTGTCCTGAATACACACTAGACTATAACCAGTACATGTCTAATTGCTTAGCAGTGGTTTCTAGTCAAGTCTTGTGCCAGTGTGTTTTATCTACTGTCAGCAGGCCCTCCTAAAGATGGCATGGCACTGTCAAATACAACCAAGGTGGTTATTAAATTCCTAGTTGCAATATGAGTGTAATTTGATGCTTCAAATTTCAATATATCATCATCAGTGTTTAAAACGTTATGATTGTGGATGGATATGTTCATAAACCAGTATCAATTTACTGAACATTACAGGGAAGGATGGTTTTAGTTAACAACAGGTTTTATAATGACAAGGAGAGTTGAATAGGTGATAAGAAAGTATTTTATATAGTAATTATGATTAAACTAATTTAAAGGGTCGGACCACAGCTGTGAAGTTTAATTAAAATAATTCAAAAAACAAGACGTGAACAAGAAAAGAATCATTTCATTCAGGAATCCATTTTGCATTAGGCTATTAAAAGAAAATTCTTGTTTCTCAAGCATCACCTTTGTCATAGAAAATGTGCCCCATCACCTTTTTTTTACCTAAAGGTCTCTTCTATGACACTATTTTGCACTTGTAGGACAAATATTTAACCAACTATACCTTGTTTGACAGAGCTCACAGAGATAAAAAGATATAGTTGGTTAAAACTATATTATGGGAAATTTTCACTGTTGAAAACATTGATTTGCCACATAATAGTGTAAGTAGTCAAATTTATGATCCTAACTATTTTCAGAACTGTTTTGTGAACAGACAAAAAAAGCCTCTCTCCCTCATCATAAAATTGAGGTAAAATTGCCTGAGAAACAAGAAATGTTTTTTATGGGTCTTTTCTGTGACTATCCTGACAAAAGATCATAATGTTAAAATTATGCTGAACAGAAAAATAATTATTGATAAATACAGTTTTTCATATTGTAATTACATGTGTTCTACTGATAAAATACTTTTCTTCTTATAAAAATACATGTTAAATATACAAATATTATATAACATCAAAAACTTAATATTTATATTGTACAAAAAAAATGATTTCAGAAACTAGAAGGCACTTTTTTATTATAAACTGGAAGTGTGAAATAAGCCACTGCTTTCTATTTAATAGAATATATTTGTTTTTTCAATCAATAAAAAAGGTGGGGTTTTTTAGTGTTGATAGTTTTAGTTCTACATATATTTTACTGGACATATAAAGTTCTGTTGAATATGACAAGTACCTGTTGTAGCAACAAAAATCCTGTTGCAAGTCTATTGTGTCTTTACATTTATACATGTACATACTGTAAATCACAATAGACCTATTTGAAGTGTCCCTAAAAGACCTGAATAATATTTTCTTCAAACCACAACAGAAGTTTTCAAATTTTTAACAATGTACTGGAGCTATATATATAAAACAGGATAAATTGCTACTTCTTCTGTACAAGTTGAGAGATTGCAATATTACACAAGTCTGAATTTAGTATCAAACTAAATTATATGCTCTGGTTCTTTTATTTGTAACCACAACTCTGAAGTGAATTAAAACTGATAATTGCATTTCAGTAAACTCAAAATAACTTCATTTAGTGGGTTAAAAACACAGAAATAGTTCTGGTTTTGCCATATTTACACCTACAATTTATTGTTAGTAATTAATTTGGCTAGGAGTGACTGCCATACATCATAATGACTGGCTTTGCCTGTTTTGTTTTGTTTTTTTAGAAGTTGCAGACATTGTGTTTAAGCTCTTTATGGAATGCTTTGTAAAATATGTTGTAAAAGATACCGATATTTCTTGTTCTGTGGTTGCTGTTACTTTGACAAAAGAGAGTGACAATGCACATGGCTTCAAGATCCTGGGGAGAGTCATTTACAGATAAAGATGTCTTTAAATTGTAAAGATGACAGGCAAAGACATCTTTATCTGTAAATGACTCTTCCCAGGATCTTGAAGCCATGTGCATTGACACTCTCTTTTGTCAAAGTAACAGCAACCACAGAACAAGAAACATCAGTATCTTTAACATATTTTACAAAGCATTCCATAAAGAGCTTAAACACAATGTCTGCAACTGAAATGCGCCTTTTTCCTAAAAAAAATGTTTGTTATACTTTGCTGGGAATCTCTAGTCAAGGACAACTATAACAAGCATATGTCACAATGTGGCAAAATCCACCACCTGCAAAAAGAGAAGTGGATCAAAATGTTTATGAAACAAGAGGCCCCAGGGGCCTGAGGGCGCTCACCAGACAAGGTAGACTAAATATCAACCCAAGGAATTGATTTCAACAAGTTGCATCTGCGTCTCCTAAGAAAAGCTTATACCAAATATCCAAAGATTCTGACCAGTGGATCTAAAAATGAAAGTGTCAATGACACTGTAGCTCAACTTGTCAAGACAAAGACATGTACATGTATAGTATGTGACACAGCAATGACAAACATCTAGGTAATGACCTGATAACAAAGGTACATATAAAGTATTGTAACGGTCTGTACATAAATACTGACCGTTGCCTGTAACAAATGTATAGGTAAAGTATTGTAAAGGTAGGTGACAGTCAGATGCTAAACTAGAAAAAAATCTTTGATTCCCAGAGTGGGTCTGACTGAACCCCAAAATATTTGTTCTCATAGCACAGTGATAATAAAGGCACCCCAAAACACACTCATTCCTGTCCCAAGGTGAACACAAAGGTACCCAAGAAGTTTTGTGAAGATCAGTTCACAAATATGAGCTGTGTAGAAATTGTGACAAAAAACTGATTGGACCTAATTTCGGTACAAAATGGCCACTGGCAGCCATCTTGAATTTTAGACCGCACCCAGAAACACTCGTTCTCGTCCCAAGGTGATAACAAAGGTACCCAAGAAGTTTTGTGAAGATCGGTTCATAAATACAGCCTCTATCCCAAGCCGTATTGACATGTGCACTTACAGTGTATAAGTAGCACTGAATAAATCAAAGTTCATCTAATTTGCATAATTTCTGCACGAGAAAAAAACCCATACTATATGTGATGTATTCCAGGTTACTAAACATTCATACAAAAATTTATTCAAATCAGAACTTTCATACAGAAGTTCTGTACAAAAGACTGATTGCACTAATTTTGGTACAAAATGGCTGCTGATGGCCATCTTTTTAATTTTGGACCACACCCAAAAACACTCGTTCTCATCCCACGGTGATAACAAAGGTACCCACGAAGGCGCGTAAAGATCGGTTCATAAATACGGCCTCTAGCCTGTGCCGTATAGAAGTTGTGTACAAAAAACTGATTAGACCTAATTTCGGTACAAAATGGCCACTGGCAGCCATCTTGAATTTTGGACCGCACCCAGAAACACTCGTTCTCGTCCCAAGGTGATAACAAAGGTACCCAAGACGTTTCGTGAAGATCGGTTCATAAATACAGACTCTAGCCCGAGGCGTATTGACATGTGTACTTACAGTGTGTAAGTAGCACTGAAAAAATCAAAGTTCATCTAATTTGCATAATTTCTGCACGAGAGAAAAAAACCCGTATTATATGTGATGTATCCCATGGTACTAAACATTCACACAAAAAATTATTCAAATCAGTGCTTTCATATGGAAGTTCTGTGCAAAAATCTGATTGCACCAAATTTTGTACAAAATGGCTGCCATCGGCCATCTTGAATTTTGGACCGGACCCCAAAACACTTGTTCTCGTCCCACGGTGATAACAAAGGTACCCAAGGAGTTTCGTAAAGATCGGTTCATAAATACAGCCTCTAGCCCGAGCCGTATTGGCATTTGGACTTACAGTGCTGAAAGTAACACCAAAAAACATCAAAGTTAGTCTAATTTGCATAATTTACACACAAGACAAAAACCTGTATTATATGTGATGTATCCCATGGTACTAAACATTCATACAAAAAATTATTAAAATCAGAGCTTTCATATGGAAGTTCTGTACAAAAAACAGATTTCTGCATCGTCGGTACAAAATGGTGGCTGGCAGCCATCTTAAATTTCGGACCGCACCCAAAAACACTCGTTCTCATCCCACGGTCATAACAAAAGTACCCAAGAAGTTTCGTAAAGATCGGTTCATAAATACGGCCTCCAGCATGAGCCGTATCCAATTGTTGACGGACAGATGGACGACGGGCCATGGCATAAGCTCAAATTTGGCTTCGCCAAAGTTGAGCTAAAAAAGATTTTTAAAGAATATTCCTCATACTGAACGAAGTTATAATTCGGGCTCCCACAAGGAGCCCAAATATGAACCCAGGGACTTGGCTTTAACAAACTTGAATCTCACTGCCCTAAGGATACTGCATACCAAATAACAAAACATTCCGACTGCTGGGTCTGAAGAATATTTTTTAAGAAAATTCCTCATTTTGAACTAAGTTACAATTCGAGCTTCCACAGTGAGCCCAAATATGAACCTAGGGACATGGCTTGAACAAACTTGAATCTCGCCCCCCTAAGAATGCTGCATACCAAATATCAAAGCATTCCGATTGCTGGATCTGAAGAAGATTTTTGAAGAAAATTCCTCATTTTGAACTAAGTTATAATTTGGACTCCACAGTGAGCCCAAATAGGAACCCAGGGAGCTGATTTGAACAAACTTGAATCTCACCCCCTAAGCATGCTGCATACCCAATATCAAAAAGTTCCGCCTGCTGGATCTTAAGAAGAAAATTTTTAAAGAAATTTGCCTGAAATGCACTAAGTTCAAATTCAAGCTCCTATACTGAGCCCACAAATATGAACTCAGGGAGCCGATTTGAACAAACTTGAATCAGATCCACCCCACAATGTTGCATACCAAATATCAAAAGATTCTGCCTGCTGGATCTGGAGAAAAAGATTTTTAAAGAAATTTGCCTGAAATGCACTAAGTTCGAATTCGGGCTTCTATACTGAACCCAAATATGAATCCAGGGAGCCGATTTGAACAAATCAGATCCACCCCATAATGCTGTATACCAAATATCAAATGATTCTGCCCACTTGTGCTGGAGAAGAAGATTTTTTAGTAATTTTTCCAAGATACATAGGGTGCTATCAGAGTTATGACCCTTATGGAACCCCAAGTGGGCATGTCCATTTCATTTGAACAAACTTGAATTGACATATGGTAATGAACATCCATACCAAGTTTCGAGCAAATCGACCTAGCGGTTTCAGAGGAGAAGTCATTTGAAAAATGTTCATGACAGTGGACAAACGACAGATGACAGACGACAAGTGGTAAGTTTAGCTCCCTTTGGTAAGCTGAAAAAAACCAAGAGGGAAATGGGAGAAGGGGTAATGCCTGGAGGGCTTTGTTAGGACAATGCCTTCATTAACCCTGGACTATAAAACTATATATTTATAATTACACGCTTCAGCAGCATTTTTATTTCTTGAATATCCATGGCTTTTCAAGGCCTCCACACTTTCCAGCATTTCAAGGCCTTGAATGAACCTTAAATTCAAGACTATTCCTTGAATCCAAGGTCCCATTGGAACTTTGTATGGGTTCCACAAGAGTTTCACGGGAAATCAAAAATAAGTACATGTATGAACTGTGTTTAAGAATCTTGAAAGACTTCCCTAAAATCGAATAATGCAATGTGTACTTCCTAGTTTTTGCAGCTTTTTCAAAACATTTGATATAAATAAAGATATCGTAACAAAAAATATTTACAAAATCCTTTAAAAGTATAAAAATAGTATTATTAGGTGGAAATACAAAAATAGAAAATCATTCTGAGAAAGACAATGGATTATGGAATTCATAATTTATAAACTTTAGAGAATTAAAAAAAAACTATCAAAAATGGTAAGGAGTCCAAAAGCTTGGTTATATTTTAATCTTGATAATAGTGGTCAGAAAAACTTAAATTTTACTAAAGTAATGTAAGTATCTTGCAGGTGTTAACCTTTTAACTAACATATCCTCTACAGCCGTCTGCATAAGTTTAAAATTATGCAGTTAAAAAAAATATTTTTTTAATAAATTTCATCAAAATAGTGTCATGTGATCATCACTGGAATAAGCCCATCAAGCTCAATCTGATGAGGGCTCATTTGACATTGTTTTGTTGAAATTTTCTGAAAAATATGAATAACATATAATTAAAACTAGAGAATGTGTCATCTCAGGACGACATAAAAAGATGGAGTTGAAACTAGAAGTCTTGTGTTTGTATTGTGTACTATTTTGAGGTAATAGCATACTGAGTAAGTGTACTTTGTCCCTGTCAAACTGCACCATTAATATAACATGTAATGACGTAAATAGATATTGAAATTTGACTGTATATACAGAATAAAGAGAGTGGAGTACTACTTAATCACAGAGCCATATATTTGCTACTCAAAAAGTGTTTACAATTGTTCATAACAGCACAAGAAACACTTGGAGCTTTCATCACATGAACCATCAGGCATAACCTCGAGGTGAATGTAAGGAAGGTTTGTAAGTGCTTCTTGTGTTTTGTCCTGAGAGGTTGTAAATAATTTCTAAGTGAAAAATCTATCCAAGACACTTTAGTAGTAATCCTCCCTCCACAAACTGTAGTCTCACTATTTTCTTTCTGTTTGATTGGTTCAGTTCGTGAGTTCACTGCTGACCTCAGTAATAGCACATTATATTTTGAACTGAACAGAGTTCTTGTGTATTTCAGACTACTTCATTCTTTTGCAGTAAGAAGCGCATCAACTAAGGAGAATGTTTAGCGATAATTGTGACTGAACTTGTAGTTTCAACTATACTCTGTCACCTCATCATACAAAATACCAAAAATATCTGGTTGAATGTGTGAGGCTAGTTGCAGATACTTATTACTAATCACTAAACAGGACAACTCTCCTCATGCTATGGTCCTCATAGTACTTAGCCGAGAGAGTTTGGTGGCGAAATGCTGACTTGTAAAAACACTTTTATAAATGAACATATCATGATCAAATGAACATGAGAGAGATCATTTTTTTTAACTTGGGGTTTAATAACACTTTTGACAGCAAGAGCCACCTCATGTCAAACAGTTTTTCCAGTGGAGGAAGCTGGAGTATCCAGAGAGAACCATGGAGCAGCATTAGCAACAGTCCGAAACCCCAATAAATCAACTCCTTACAAGCAGGGTTAGCATTGGTTGAAGTGCACCATAGATGTGCAGTATGACTCAGTACAGCGACACAGTGTACACACATGAGTAATTAGCATTAACTCCTTGCATTCGGCAGAGATTCCCCTTACGGAAGAATATTTTTTGACACAGAAATATGTATAATTTGGGTACATTTAATCATATTCCCCCCCACATCCCTGTAAACTAAATGAATCTTTGCACCAATGATTTATTGAGTTAATTGAGATGAATGTTTCATAAAATCTAGTCATAGCTGCTTAAAAGCAGCCATGACTAGATTTTATGAAAAATATCTTGAAAATACTCGGCGGGCTAAGAGTTAAGTGCTTTGCCGAACGACATAATACAGTTACCCCTGGCTGGATTTGAATCATGGACATTTGGGTTTAATGTCCAATGTCATAACCACTGAGGCACCAAACTCCTGATAGACCATCATTATCACTTTAATTGGCTGGGTGCAAGAAGCTCAAAATAATGAAAACTAATGGCACGACAATAAAAAGGCTTCAGTTGGACGAACAGAAGTGTTTGATCTCCATGGATTTGTCATATTACAATTTTTGGTGGAGGTTTGTTAGTAGTCTCCAGTAAGTTGTAGTAAAACAAATCCACATGAACAAATTCTGACTGTGAAAGTTATTCTAGCACTCTGTCATCAAACAACATCTGAACCTCAATTATCAACAAAGACAGTTTTCATATGCACATTTGAAAAAAAGGGTAGATGTTTATTATCCATCACATTTTTCTCAAGATATGTCTCTAAACAATGAAATTTAGAAGCCTCCAACTACATATTAGGGTGGAGCTAACTTATTACAGGTTGCTGTTCTACACCTTCAAGCTATTCTGGTGGGTTGGAGGCTCATTATATGATGAACATTGGTATGAAGAGAATTTCAGAGAAAAAGGGACCCAACCATTAGATATTTGCAATAATGTGATGTTGAGCCCCAAAGTAGACACCTTGGCAAATTTATTTATTTATTTATTGGTGGCTAAATGACACTTTTGACAGCCAGGCTCAGCTCACGTCAGAACCTTTATTGGCAAGTTTACAAGGTCAGTGGCTATAACGAGCTAAAAATGTTTTTTCATATGAGGGTGCACCCCTTCTGTTACTGAAAGACTAAACCTTAGAATACACTACAGTTTGTTTGGACGAATGAGCAAGTGTAATTAGTAACTGATTCCACTCAACAACTTGGTTGAAAGCATATTGCCTGTTCAGAGAGAAAGTCAGTGTTTCTCAACATTACCTGTAAATCATATCATGAAAAGAAAATTTCATGAGTATTTGGGTATATTAGCATAATTCATCAATACTGTACCATGATTTAACAAATTTCCACTTCAAGGAATGGCAGGGGTGGATTTGTTCTGCAAATATCAGTTTAGCATAAGAATCAAGAATGAAAGTGTCAATGACACTGTAGCTCAACTTGTCAAGACAAAGACATGTACATGTATAGTATGTGACACAGCAATGACAAACATCTAGGTAATGACCTGATAACAAAGGTACATATAATGTATTGTAACGGTCTGTACATGAATACTGACCGTTGCCTGTAACAAATGTATAGGTAAAGTATTGTAAAGGTGGGTGACAGTTAGATGCTGAACTAGAAAAAATCTTTGAGTCCCAGAGTGGGTCTGACTGAACCCCAAAATATTTGTTCTCATAGCACAGTGATAACAAAAGCACCCCAAAACACACTCGTTCCTGTCCCAAGGTGAAAACAAAAGTACTCAAGAAGTTTTGTGAAGATCAGTTCATAAATACAAGCTGTATAGAACTTGTGACAAAAAACTGATTGGACCTAATTTCGGTACAAAATGGCCACTGGCAGCCATCTTGAATTTTGGACCGTACCCAGAAACACTCATTCTCATCCCAAGGAGATAACAAAGGTACCCAAGAAGTTTTGTGAAGATTGGTTCATAAATACAGCCTCTACCCTGAGCCGTATTGACATGTGTGCTTACATTGTGTAAGTAGCACTGAATAAATCAAAGTTAATCTAATTTGCATAATTTCGGCACGAAAAAAAACCCCTTACAATATGTGATGTATGCCATGTTACTAAACATTCATACAAAAATTTATTCAAATCAGAACTTTCATAGAGAAGTTCTATACAAAAGACTGATTGCACTAATTTTGGTATAAAATGGCTGCTGGTGGCCATCTTGAATTTCGGACCACACCCAAAAACACTCGCTCTCATCCCACGGTGATAACAAAGGTACCCAAGAAGTTTCGTAAAGATTGGTTCATAAATATGGCCTCTAGTCTGAGCTGTATAGAAGATGTGTACAAAAAACTGATTAGACCTAATTTCGGCACAAAATGGCCACTGGCAGCCATCTTGAATTTTAGACTGCACCCAGAAACACTCGTTCTCGTCCCAAGGTGATAACAAAGGTACCCAAGACATTTCGTGAAGATCAGTTCATAAATACAGACTCTAGTCTGAGCCGTATTGACATGTGTACTTACTGTGTGTAAGTCGATCTGAAAAAATCAAAGTTCATCTAATTTGCATAATTTCTGCACGAGAAAAAAACCCGTATTATATGTGATGCATCCCATGGTACTAAACATTCACACAAAATAATTATTCAAATCAGGGCTTTCATATGGAAGTTCTGTGCAAAAATCTGATTGCACCTAATTTTGTACAAAATGGCTGCCATCGGCCATCTTGAATTTCGGACTGGACCCCAAAACACTCGTTCTCGTCCCACGGTGATACCAAAGGTACCCAAGAAGTTTCGTAAAGATCGGTTCATAAATACGGCCTCTAGCCCGAGCCGTATTGGCATTTGCACTTACAGTGCTGAAAGTAACCCCAAAAAACATCAAAATTAGTCTAATTTGCACAATTTACGTACGAGAAAAAAACCCGTATTATATGTGATGTATCCCATGGTACTAAACATTCATACAAAAAATTATTCAAATCAGAGCTTTCATATGGAAGTTCTGTGCAAAAAACAGATTTCTGCATCGTCGGTACAAAATGGCGGCTGGCAGCCATCTTGAATTTCGGACCGCACCCAAAAACACTCGTTCTCGTCCCACGGTCATAACAAAGGTACCCAAGAAGTTTCGTAAAGATCGGTTCATAAATACGGCCTCTAGCCCGAGCCATAGCAGCTTGGCACTTACAGCTCTGAAAGTAACACTAAATAAATCAAAGTCAGTCTAATTTGCATAATTTACGCACGAGAAAAAAACCCGTATTATATGTGATGTATCCCATGGTACTAAACATTTATACAAAACTTTATTCAAATCAGAACTTTCATACAGAAGTTCTGTACAAAAAACTGATTTTTGCATCATCGGTACAAAATGGCCACTGGCAGCCATCTTGAATTTCGGACCACACCTAAAAACACTCGTTCCCGTCCCAGGGTCATAACAAAGGTACACAAGAAGTTTTGTAAAGATCGGTTCATAAATACGACCTCTAGCCCGAGCCATAGCCAATTGTTGACGTACGGACAGACGGACAGATGGACGGACGGATGGACGGACAGACGGACGACGGGCCATGACAATAGCTCAAATTTGACTTCGTCAAAGTTGAGCTAAAAATCAGACAAGCAGACAAAGAAGAGAGCGATAATGAGACGGACAGCCAAAATGGGTTGCACTAGCCTTGACTTGGGTGGTATTTTAGTTTCTGCTGTTTTATTACACATCAATTAAACTTTAAACCCTTGCATTTAATGTAATCGGCGGTATGACATAAATGTTTCTGTATTCAACTAGTGATGTACAAGCAGGAACTTTTTTGACAGCACTGTTTATACTAGTTCTTTTCCCGTTGAGCCATAAGTTATGTTTCGAACAGTTTCCAAATTTCGTTATAAAATTATTGATCATCTGCCACGTAGTGTGAAAATGAAAATGTCCAAAGCAAAATAAAGTCGGTTCACATAAAAATTAGTTAAACCAAAAATGGGATAATATTAAAAAACAACCATTTCCAATCACAATATTAACTCAGTCCCATCGCCGTCTCGTCTGCAGATCCCCATACATCTACATTGGTTAACTTTATTCTGGTAAATCTTCGGACATCCTGACATGCTTCGAACTTGTTTTAATAAAGTTTTTCTCAGCTGTTTTGCAAATCTGCCCAAATTTGTTCTATTTTCAGTCTGTAATAGCCACCAAATGGTTAGGCGTGATGGACACCATGTGAAGAAAAACAGCGATACAAATTTCAACAAATGTTTCCAAAAGAAAAGATAATGAATGTAATTTAGACTGTTCCCAAAACAAGGTTTTTTGATTTTTTATCGACCCATTTCATTACTACAGCGTCAAGCAAAACAAAAGGACTCTTCACCTTTGGGTTTAAACATCGGAATTAAAATTAATTCATTTTAAATGAATTTTAATGTATGGGATGTGTAATAAACACAGAAAGAAGGTGATTTGTGTTTGAATCGGTGGGTGTTTTTCATAACTTGTTCGAATAGCATAGTCATTCAAATACATTATGTAAAAAAAAACCACCGAT
>JAUFNR010000557.1:0-15000 GCA_031216915.1 Pictodentalium vernedei | reverse complement strand
GAGCGAGGAAGGGAAAGAGGAAGAAACAGCTACCATTTCTACTCCGACTCCCACGGACTCACCCATCTCGCCTCCAGCCCCCCCCCCCCCCCCCCCAGCTGGATACGCCAGATGCGGACGGTCTGATGGAGACTGAGATGTAAATGGAGGCTATCTTCTCGCCTCTTCCCGTTCCTCTCTTGCCTCTCCCCTCTGCCCCGGAAGGCCAGGACACAGAGCGGGAAACCATCTGGAGAGAAACCTAAGAGAGCGAGATCGCACGGCAGAAAGAAAATGAAGCAAGGGAACAGCACCGCATCGAAATGGACCAAAAGCATGAGGAAATGATAAGAATGCTCACGAAACTACAATCTATTCAAGAAAAAGAAAACAACAACCCGCAATCACCACCAACACCAACAACAACAGAAACAAACATCCTATCACCGACACAGCCACCTCCGAACAACAAGAAATCAAAAAAGCACAAACGCCGATAGCCTCCAACCTTCCACCTTTCCTTTTCCTCCTCTAGCACGATCAGACACGGCCCAAGGCAACTAATAGGAAAAACTACGAAACAGTAAAAGATGGGTCGAAAGGGTTTGCTCCAAATCGGCCCAGCGCGCCTTCGGCGTGCTAAAACCATTCTTTTAGCTTTAGATGGCTATCACTTAAAATCATCTCCGAAGTGGCACACTATACTTGCCCGAAAATCTAGATACACTGCACCCTTGGGGAGAGGTAGTACCTTTGTGAGAGGACCCAACCTCCCACACTGGTCCTCACCCGAGGGTTCAACCGACATCAGTCAACGAGACAGCCTAACCACAACTGGAGACCCCTGGCGAGTACCGGAACCTTTTCCTCCTTCAACACGCCTAGACATGAGACAGTCAATCATATACAGTTACCGAGGGTCAAAAGGGGCTTGTCCCCCATACCGTCCCTGCACGCCTTCGACGCGCGAAATCATTCCTTTGTTGTTTCTATGGCTGAAACGCACATGCTCGATAGGCACGTTTTGATGTACCGGTGAACCACCTTGTGCAGTGGGTGAATGCTGGCGATGTATAAATACTATTTCAATATTAAATCACTCTTAATAAAGTGAAAATAAACAATATTATTCCCTTTATATTTTTATTAGTGTTTTGATGACTATCTGTCTAATTTTTAAGATGTGGCATACAAGTCAGATCAAAACGCTCACCTACTTTTCAAAACATTAACACTTGCGAACTGGTGTTGACAAAAATGAATATCCATTACCGCAGCGCTTGGAATTGTGGGTTCATTAGTACGTATGCGATTTGTTCATATTGAAAAGCACATTCCAAGTGTGCCGGTCATAAAGTAAACATTGAAAATATCACTGCAGTGCTTGGAATTAGGAGAACAAGTGCAATGAAGTGGGAGGAACTATTAGTATTAAACCAGAAATTTCCCGGTCCAACAAAAGCCATTATTAATGGAAATACAGTAATCATTCTTCACGGTTTACGTTCGAAGCCATAGCGTACTTTGGGGAAATCTGTACTTACCTGTGTCATCGGAGAAACAAAAATAAAACAGCTTATGGGAGATTTTACTAGTACCAGGACATGAAGTGTATTGATAAAAAACAAACAAACTGCTTTCACAGTTTCTGTTTATATGCACTTTTTTTCAATCAGCCGTGAGATTAAATAGAATTTTTATGGAAAATGTCTGTCACTAAAAACCGCGGCTCGAAATGAATATCGTCACAGACGATATACAAGTATTAAAAAAAAATGGATGATATTTAACCGGTTAAGATTTCAATACCGGTATTACCGGTATATCGAAATACCGTGCAGCCCTATCCAGTATGGTACATTTAACTTCAACGGGGGGTATGCAGTTCAACGGGGCATATGAGAATATCACGTGACATCAAAATATGGTGTACAGACATTCTATTGTACACTTTGCGGATTTCACTTTTATCCATCGTATAAAACACTTTTTGTTGGTAATAATAAACATTTAGACTCACAAACAAAATGAGAACAATATTGTTTCATGAGAATATACCTAAAACTTGAAATAAAACATTTGTACACACCCTCAACGTCCAATTTTACTGTCGAGAAGAGAGATTCTGTTCTGGTGTTTCTACACTGTTGATCATTGGGAATTCGAAAATACATGCAACCTTGTTATATGAATGGTCTCTTCCATGGAACTTATTAAAGCACTTGTACAAGTTTGAATATAGTGTCTCCAATTCTCCAAGACCCACTATGCACCACCATATGGAATGAAACACTAATAATCAACTCCTGTAGCACAATAATAATGATGCGTCATTTCCCAATGTCCTTGAATTGAAGTTTTCCAAATGCTTGAGTTATTTATATATTTATTGGCATTTAAGGTCACATATTTTTGAACAATGGCTAATCATGACCACAACATGAGTATCAACTCAAGACCAGTGGTGAGCGTTAATAAGCTATGCTGCCCATTTTAGAGAGGGTTTGCACCTCCCAAGCATTGGTGACTGGTTACTATTTTACCAGTAAAACAGAGCCTGTTTACCGCAGTGAACAGGCACTGCTTCACTTCCCGGGATTCCCGCAGGAAAAATGCTTGAGTTCAGTCAAAGGGAAATAACTCCAAATCAAATAAAATTCTTTCGTCTGCTTGTCAAAATGTCTCTTTGAATGCTTTGCTTGTCATTCTGACTAAGAGATATTAATAAAACTTGCTAAATCCATTCCAGATAATACACAAAAAGTGAATAGAAAAGCAGCCAATACACTTAGAAGATATCTGGAAGAAAAAAAGAAATTGACAGACTTCGAATCGTTTGATGGATGAAGACTGGCGGAGGTTCTTGGTCATTTTTATCTTGACGCCAGAAAGAAAGATGGAGAGATGTACAAAACATCGTCTAATTTAGAGAACTTTAGGCATAGTTTGAACCGTTACCTTCAAACACCTCCCCTTAATAGAACTATTGACGTGATAAAAGACAGTGAGTTTGCCGATGCAAATCAGTGCTTTGAAACAGCTGTGAGTGAAATAAAAGTGAGTGGCAAAGGGGATGGTGAACATTTTCCCAATATTTCAGAAAATGACCCTAGCACATTGTATAATAGTCTTCATATGGGTTCCGACACACCAATTGCTTTGTACAATAAAGAAAATTTTGAATTACATGTCGGCTCTGTTTCTGTCACAGAGGTTCAGAATATATTGCAGAAATTGATAAAAACACATTCTCTGTGTCTCGCGATTCTAAAACTGGACTTAATTATGATAAAAAAATTTTTAAAAGTCATCAAGACAATGAAAAAGAAAGCTATACAGCCATAATGCCGGAAGACCCAAATTTGGAAAAATATTGTCCTGTTAGATCTTTTGAGAAATATATTTCATAACTGCATCCAGAGTTGAATCATTTGTAGAATTGTGGCAGAGACCACTTGAGTGTTTTCTTGATTCTGACAGTGTGCGATACTCAAAGCGAACAGTTGGAAAAGACACTCATTCAAAATTCATGACAAAACTGAGCAAGTTGTGTGGATTGTCACCAATTTACACAAACCACTCAATTCGCACTACAGGGGTTACAATTCTGACAAAAAGTAATTTTTCACCTGCCCAGATCATGTCACTTACTGAATACATGTATAAATCTGTCAGCTTGCTGTCAATCTACCACAGAATATCAGACAAAAAAAAGGTAGAAATGGGTTGTGCCATCACTCACGCGGTTCACAGAAATGATCTGCCACTGGCGATAGAGTCGAAACTAAGGACAGCTTCGGGATCATTTCAGTGTGCCACCTCCTATTTTTCAGGTTAGTTGAGTATTTTTACAGGGACACAATAGGGATTAGGTTGTAGTCTGTTTTAATTAAAGGTAATAATAATAACACTTCGGCCGGCCGCTGATTTGTCGCGGTTCTCGTATGAGAAGGCCTTGGTTACCCATGTTCTACCAACTGCCTCCCTATTCCCGCGCTTCTTCTCTCCTCCCAACACTCGGAGACGAACTGCTTGATGACACCCCTTGCCCCATTCTTCCCAATCTCTTCGATTAGTATATTAACCCTCTCCTTTGAGTCGCCACATGCCTTTCATTCTCCCATCCCACTTCCCCATTATAATCCCCGTGAATCTTGTTCTTTTAGACTGATATTTTGGGCATTCTATAAGAAAGTGTTCCAGGGTCTCCACCACGCCCAAGTTACACATCTGGCACTCCTTTACACTGTTTTTCCCAATTTTTCCCCTCAGCTCCAGGGACCGCGACCTCAGCTTGAACAACAGTGACTCCCCAAAGGTGCCATCGAGGTACTCTTCAAAACCAGGCTTCTCTATATCACGCAGGCCACCCAAAGATCTCTTTGATTTGACCCCCTCTCGCCAATTACGGTTACAATCCTCCATGACCCTTTCTCTGACGATCTTTTTGACCTGGTTTGCCCCAACGTCAAGGTCCGAGATCTCCAATGAGTAGTTTTCTACTAGCTCCCTCACTTGGACCATCCACCCCGTTTTGATATTTGAGTTGAAAGTTCTCCGGAACATTACTTTACACCACCGGCTATCGGGGAGATTTACCAAATAATTAAGATAACCGAGTTTCAATAGGTCTATCCTGTCCTTGATCCTCATCCACCCAAGCTCACCCCTGATCGCTTCTAGCGCTGCGGCATTACTCGAGCCTGTTATCCATCAGCCTGCATCGTTCTGCAGGATTTCCAAGCTCTTAACAGCTGTGTGGTTTAGGGGTACGACTTCCGTACCGTATGTTATACTTGGCAGACCCACCATTTCCCAAATAGTTTTTCCCACGAAAACCTTATTGAAACTGTTTCTCCCTATAAGTTTCATTTGGTTAAGGACTCGCTTCCCCTTCAGACTCAATTAATTTGTGTGGTTTCGGTAGATGCCTCTTCCTGTGATGTTTATATTTACTCCCAGGTACTCATAGTCACTAGTCTCTCCTACACTAAGAAGTCTACTGCTACCTTCCGGAATGCAGAACTCCCCCACTCTCCACCTTTGCGGCCCACGGATATAACTTTGCTCTTGCTTTCATTAAGTTCAAGTCTCCATTTGCTTCCATATTTACCAACAATTCCCAGCATCTTCGCTAGCCCCTCTTCGCTTTCTGACACCAGCACCATATCGTCTGCAAAAAATAGCCCTGGGATCTTCAAGTCACCAACTGCAACCCCCTCGTCCCTATGCAGGAGTTCATCTCCTAAACCTTTGATGTACAATGCAAAAAGAATTGGCGAAAGGATACACCCCTGTTTTAGGCCTATCTCCATAGGCACACGTTTTGTTGTAATGTTTCCCAGACTAAGTTCACTCCGTACATCTTTATTTAATGCTTTCATAATCCCAACAAACTCGCCCCCCAACCCCAGAGCCTCCAGCTTGTGCCACATACCCTCCCTCCATACTCTATCATATGCCTTTTTAACATCCAAAAAGGCCATGAACATCTTTTTCTTTTTTGCTTTCGCGGATTCTATCATTTGGGATAGCATGAAAAGATGGTCAGTGACTCTCCTTCCCTTCCTGAAGCCATTCTGGATTTCTCCCAAAAAACCCTTCTCTTCAATCACCTCCCCTAATCTCCCAAACAGGACTTTACAAAAGAATTTTCCAATGTTGCTGCTGACAGAGATCCCTCGATAGTTATCCAAGACGTCTTTTTCCCCCTTTTTGTGAATGTCACTTTACTTTCCCTCCACTCCTTTGGGACCTCTTGTTTTTCTATGACTAAATTGAATAGGGCAGTTAGGCTTTCCAAGAGTTCCTCTCCCCCTTTTTTGATAAACTCGTTAGGAATTTCATTCACCCCTCCCGCTTTTCCATTCCTTAATTTCGAGATCACCCTTCGCACCTCCTCGGTTTTGATTTCGCTGCACACGAAGTTCGATAGATTTTCCTCGACCTGGTTCGGACTCTCTGGTGGGTTCCCCATACACCACTGCTTATCGTTTACCTTTTCCCAGTGTTTGACTAGTTCTAATGCGATTTGATCTCGCTCTTCTGTAACTCTGCCATCTACTGTGGGTTATTCCCTTTGTTACGTTTGTTCACCCATTTCCAAAATATGCTCAAACTCGACCCACCCCTGTCGTTCTTATTGTCCTAATAAGAATGTTATTTCGCACTCTCCGGTTGTCGTCTTTAATCTTGTTTACTTTATTTCGTGCTTGTTGGTATTCTTCCTTTGCTACCATGGTCTCATTGCTTTCCACCCCCTTAAGTTTTCTACTTCTCCTGTATGCAGCACATTTAGCTTTTCTAACCTTTATGGCCCTTTTCAGTTCTTCGTTCACTCTGTACCCAAGTTCCCGTGTTGGCATCCTAATCTTTCCTACACTTTCCTTCCCTGCCTCCACTAGGCTTGCAACTATGGCGTCGGCCATCTTCTGGACACTGCCCCCCTTGTGTACGGCTGCAAGCTTTGGTTTCAGTTTTTCTTCGAACTTTGCCCAGTCGGCATCCTTTTTGAGTTCCCAAACCTCCTTGAAGCTTCCTTTGCTTTTCTCTAGGTTTTTGGGCCTCATCGTCACTGTAATCAAGTTGTGATCACTATCCAACTCCATTTTTCCCTCATCGTCCACTTCTACCCCTATCACTTCCCTCCATAAATTCATATCTGTGAGAATGTAGTCAATTATTGATTTTCTGTCGTTTCTCTCCCAGGTCCATTTCCCCTTACATCTAGCGTCCCTGTTCAGAATCTTCAGACCGAGCTCATTTGTGAAGTTCAACAGCTTCCTTCCATTCCTGTTGACTTTCTTGTCCCCACCCTCTATGCCTTCTTCCTTATCACCTATGTGTCCATTAAAGTCGCCCATCAGAATTATACCGAGCCCCCTGTTTTCTAGTTCAGTGATATTGGACCTTAGTGTTGAGTATATCGAGTCATTCCACTCGGGTTTACTTCCCTCCACCACACAGTACACAATCCCAAGGGCAATACTTTTGTTTCTCAGACTGATCTTTACCCATCCAATTTCTTTTGACACCTCAGCCGAGGTGATGATATCTTCCAGATCTGTGATCAGCGACAGTTTTAAATCCTCTTTAATGTACATGCCTACCCCTCCCCCCTTTTTCTGGCCTTCCATTTGCCCTACACCTATCCACACACACCCACTTACTTGGTCTACCCTTTCCTCGTGTCTTACCCACGTCTCGCTTAAGCCCATGACATCAAACTCCTCTGCCTCGATCAATGTAGCAATTTCACTTACTTTCCGGTGGAGACGCTGGATGTTGCTATAACCCACTTTCAGGGTACCTATTTTCATTGGCTTCCGTTTACTGGGCCCACTGTTTTCTGGCGCTAGTCCTGGTAAACTTATTCTGTCCCCCTCACTCTTGATTACCCCACCTATGTCCACTCTAGTTATACTTGCCTCTGACCTCCCACCCCACTCCTCTCCAAAAAAAGGCTCTGCTACCCGGAGAGTTTTATCCCCCAATACCCATTTCCCCACCCTGCTAAGATGCAGTCTGTCACGCCCGTACATGCTCCCATTGCCCTAAAACGTGTCCCAATGGTCGATAAAGGGTATTCCCAGATCAACACAGTAGTCCTCCAACTCCTCATTTAGGGCCAAAATCCTTGAGTTCCGTTCGTCCCCACCTCCAAGGACAGGAAGGACCCCAGATACGACTACCCTTGCATTCCTACTTAGCAGTTTGCCGACTAAGCCTCTATACAACTCCACCAAACTTACTGACCTTCTCTCCCTGATATTGTTGGTCCCCACATGGACCACCACTACCGGTTCCAGTCCTGACCCTGCCACAATGCCATCTACCCAGTCCCTGAGATCCTCCACCTTCGCCCCCGGAAAGCACAAGACTGTTCGATTGGTACTATCAGAACCACAAACTATGTTGTCAATCCCACGTACAATGCTGCTCCCCGCTACAACTAATTTTCTTCTTCTGGCCCCAGTTCCTATATCATCTGCACCTCCTCTCGTTTTGCAAGCTCCTGGCCCCCTCTTTCTCTTGACCGCCCTCCTTACCCCGTCTGCCCTATCATCATCAACAACCATCTCACCCCTCACACTTTCCCCCTCACTCTCGTCCCCAGGAGTATCTGGGTCTAAAACACTAAACCTGTTTTCTAATCACCACCTAGCAACCTTGGCAGCCTTACACCGACTCTGGCTTCCGGACTTGACGCAGCCCTGACCTGACGCCACCTTCCGAATTTTCCTACTAGAACCCCCCTCCTCAGTTACACCCCCCACATCAAGCATTATTCCCCCACGTTTCCTGCTTCCCAGTTTCCTCCTTGAGTCCACAACGACCTTCTACCCACCTTCAACCTCACCATCATAGGTAACCTTCAACGGGGTAACTCCAGATACACCGGCCCTCCCCAACCACCCTCTCAGCTCTGCAATCTCCAACTCGAATCCAACACACTTCTCTAACAACTGTAAAATATCCCTGCAATTCGCACATACCCCACTACTCTCCATTGACCGAGCACCACCATACCTCATATTACACTGTCTGCACGCCTCCGTAGCCTCACTCTCCCCCATCTGCACCCCTCGACTCACCTCCCCCAAACCTCCCTTAACACCCATACTTACCTCCGTCTGAACACACGTCATGCACTTACCATTCATGGTTACAAATATTAAACAGAATCCAATGACCGAAAACAACAAAAACACCAGGGCAACAAACACACACGAAAAAAGGCAACTAAGGCAAACAAACAACAAAACCCGGAAAAACCTATGAACTAAACCTCCTTATTACACCCTACGGTCCTCCCAAACACACTTGCAAAACTAAATAAATAAAAAACTTCCCTGAAATACAACTAATATTAAAAAAAATACTTATAAACAGTTCCGAGTTCAAAATTTTCTTCTTCTCTTCGTGAGTATTATTATTATTATTATTATTATTATATTTTCTATATGGAACAAGAACACATAAATATCCGCATACAGCAGTTCAGTATAATAATTTACAACGATAATACACTAATAATCACATAGAGCATCACATATAGCAGTTCAGTACAATAATTTACAACAAGAATACATAAATAATCACATACAGCAGTTCAGACGCCAACTAAATGGGAAATAATATCAGCATATTCAATTGGTGTTTTCAAACCAGATAAAGCTTTCTGAATACGATTGTCCAACTGTCTGTATTGTTTTCCTCTTTGGTGGTAGTCTACCACCACCCAACACTTGAAGATTTGTTGCCTCTGTGAAATATTGTTCCATTCGAATCAGTTCTATAAATTTGAAAATATTTGGATGGCTTGGTCCAAACTTTTTAGTTTCGCATGCCATCCCTCCACATGATTTGTGGTGCATGTACCTTCAGTTTCAAAATGGTTCCATACAATCCTTCCTTCACTCTCTACCCCTTGGTACATGGTTGTGAACTATAGTCAAGATGAGGTTTACAAAAAAAATAAAATCAAACAAAATCAGTAAATTAAATTCAGTGATTGTATGTATAAAATTAAAACAACAAATGCATATCACCAAACTGGTGACCTGTTGTCATTATTTAAAACAGGCCATAACATCCAATTAAGCCTTATGTTAATACAAGGTAATTTCAGTGGGATGACACACTTGAGATTAAACCACAGCTTCAGCAAGCACTGAGTTAGAAAGCCCTTCTACTGGTATTGAATGTGAAGTCCCAAATGAAAATCAAATCAATCCATCACTTCAAGGGGTTTAATAAAGATGAACTGTTCTCAGAATTTGATGAAAAAAACAATTCTAGTTTTATTAGTTATCAGACTGCTGTTCAAAATAGAGCTAAAACGGTTAAAGGGTTTTCTTGATCGATTAATCACATGGAATAACCTAGGTTAACCGATTAATCAGTTGTCCCGATAGATCACTGAATAGCAGCCGCACTGCTGATGACTTACAGTGTTAATAATATCCCATTTTCTGGCTATTGATACAGTGCAACGTTCACGTGAGTGAACAAGTACATCAGCACGCAATTTGCATGCTGTATTCTATTCCGTATCATCTGTATCACACAGGAATCTTAACTAGAGGCTCTAAAGAGCCTGTAATCACTCACCTGGAACTACATATAAAAATGTGATTTCCCACAGGCTTTCCATGGTAACTATGAGCTGCAATTGTGGCCATGTTTGCAACATTACATCAACATTACATGAGGATCATTGGCAAAAGGTGTCCCAGTCCTCAATCATGTGAAGTTTCACAACATATGAATCCATCAAACAGAATCATAGAATGTCTCTGGTGGCCATATTTTCCACCCAACAGGAACGAAAAGAGGATTGTTTGTAGAGGGCCTCCTATAGACCATTCCTGCCAACTTTTGGTTCACGTCGGCTCAGTCGTTCCAGAGAGAAGATGAAAATGTGATTTCCCATAGGGTTTCTCTAGTATCTATAAGCCACAATTGCAGCCATAATTGCAACCCGATGAAGATTAGATGAGGATCATTGGTAGAGGGGGTTACAGTCATCAGTTACATTAAGTTTCAAAACATTTAGCCTTGTAGTTTCAAAGAAGATTTCTTGAAAATGCACACATTTATGAATTCTGTTTCAACAAAAAAATCAGTAAAAGAAGGTTAAATATTTTGAAAATTACAATTTTTTTCAGACAGTATTCTCTTTCAAATAGCTTTTGATTGGTAAAGGGTTACAGGAAACACATTTTACTCCAATTTTGTCATATCTTAAATGATATAATATACTGGTCAGCTATGTTGACATATGGGAAAAGAAAATAAACAAAACTTCCATGCTTTAAAAACACCTGTCATCAATCAGTATTTTTGAAAAGGAACTTGAGAGTAATACATGTATTAACATAATTACAGCTGCACTTGTTTACAGTACAAGTCAAAATAATTTGTAGGATAATCCAATAAACTATGTATCTTTCTCTTCCCACACTGATAAGACCAGAAGCTGACATCATTTTCTGGAAAGCTCTCACTGATAGCTTTCCAGAAAATGTCAGATTCTAATCTTGTCAGTGCAGGAGCAGCAGTTTACTTAGTTTATTGCAGTTATGCTACGACTTATTTTGACTTGTACTGTATACACAATATTTGGGGTTTTTTTCCCAGTTCTGAGAGGAGAAAACTGGGACCAACCCTTACCAGATTCTCAAAAAACAAGTATTTTGCTGACAGTATCGATCTTCGTGCAGACAGGAGAGGCATTGGTTTAAGCATTAGAATATAGCATATGGTGGCCACATATTTCCATCCTCTCATAGACCATTCCTGCGAAGTTTGGTTCATGTCGGCTCAGTAGTTCCAGAGAAGAAGATGAAAACGTGATTCCCCATAGGGTTTGTATAGTAACTATAAGCCGCAATTGCAGCCATGTTTGCAACCCGGTAAACATTATATGCGGATCGTTGGTAGAGGGTGTCGCAGTCATCAACCATGCAAAGTTTCAAAACATTTGGCCCTGTGGTTTCAGAGGAGAAGATTTTTGAAAATCCACCAACCAGTATCAAAGAATGCATCTTGCGGCCACATTTTTCATCCCACGGGAACAAAATGAGGATCGTTTGTAGAGGATCTCCCATAGACCATTCCTGCCAGGTTTGGTTCATGTCAGCTCAGTTGTTCCAGAGAAGAAGATGAAAATGTGATTTCCCATAGGATTTCTATAGTAACTATAAGCCGCAATTACGGCCATGTTTGTGACCCAATCAGCATTAAATGAGGATCGTTGGTAGAGGGGGTCCCAGTCATCATTTATATGAAGTTTCAAAACATTTGGTCTGGCAGTTTCAGAGGAGAAGACTTTTGAAAATCCACCAATTAGAATCAAAGAATGCCTCTGGAGACCACGTTTTTCATCCGACAGGAACAAAACGTTTGTAGAGGACCTCCCATAGACCATTTCTGCCAAGTTTGGTTCACACCAGCTCAGTGGTTACAGAGAAGAAGATGAAAATGTGAAAAGTTTATGGACGCCAAGTGATGAGAAAAGCTCACATGGACTTTTAGGCCAGGTGAGCTAATAATATGAAAGAGAAACATTGTTCATGGCCTAAGCTTTACCCATGTGAGCATAATCCCAGGTAATTATATTGCAGCAGACCTTCAATTTTTAGGAGCGCATGATCATCCTTGCAGCCTTGCACTGGGCCCTAGGAAACATGCGCAGTGTGATGCACTCTGGAAACTGGAAAGGCTATGGTTAAAATTTTTTTTAGGTGTCTACACCATCTTCCAGTTCCAGACTGCCAGCAGCTTTGAAGTTTTGTTGATGTGGGGGCATGTACGAATAACGATGACTCACTTGCAGTGCGCATGCCATATCGCGCTCAGTGAGTCTAAACGCAGAACTAGTTTTGGTGGCATCGTTTGATCCTTTCCAGCGAAGTTGCAGACTTGCAGGTACTTTGAGAAAGTCATAAACCAAACAACTCAAAAATTTATAATTTAAATAGAGGCATAGCTCTTAACATTTAACATTCCCTATAGTACCCATGTTATAACTGTTGTTTTGTCCCCCCCCCCCCACCCCCCCCCCCCTTCACTCACTTGTTTTCTTGTTCGACTTCATTAGTCTGTGTGAAACACACAGACTATTGTTTTGGCACGGTTTCTTTTTCTTTTTTTCTTCTTCTTCTTGTCTTCTCATCACTTTTTTGTCCTCAAGATAACTCGAAAACGAATTGGCCTATCTCACTGATTTTTGGCATGCTGATAGACAGTCACAAGTTCTCGGCCACCTATGTTTTTCAGATTCTTGTGGCATTAGTGGTGTCTGTGGGGGTGTTTTGAAAGTGGGCCCACCCATATCTGAGGCGTGGTATGACATATGGACCTGGGACCAACACCAAATGAGTCGACACTCGATGAAGATTCAAAATATAGGTCAAGGTCACGGAGGTCATCTAGGGGTCATTAAGTGCATTTTTCATAATTGCTGGAAATCACGTTTTTTGACCCATTAAAGCATTCCTGATGTCCATACATGCATTTTGCCGTAAAAAAGTGGGCGTGGCCAATATTTTTGAAAGTGGGTCATGCTCATAACTCAAGACGATATGATGCATGGACTTGGGACTAACACCAAATGAGTCGACTCTCGATGAAGGTTCAAAATATGGGTCAAGGTCACAGAGGTCACCTAGGGGTCAATGAGTACATTTTTCAGAATTGCTGGAAATCACATTTTTTGACCTCCTAAAGCATTCCCAAAGTCCATACATGAATTTTTTTACATAAAAAAGTGGGTGTGACCAAAATTTTTGAAAGTGGGTCATGCTCATAACTCAAGAACGATATGATGCAAGGACTTGGGACTAACACCAAATGAGTCGACAGTCAATGGAGGTTCAAAATATGGGTCAAGGTCATGGAGGTCACCTAGGTGTCACAGAGTGCATTTTTCAGAATCACTGGAGATCACATTTTTTTACTTCCTAAAGCATTCCCAAAGTCCTCACATGAATTTTTTTATGTAAAAATGTGGGTGTGGCCAAAATTTTTAAAAGTGGGTCACGCTCATATCTCAAGCATGGTGTGATGAATGGATCTGGAACTAACACCAAATGAGTTGAAACTCGATAGAGGTTCAAAATATGGGTCAAGGTCATAGGGGTCACCTAGGGGTCATTGACTGCATTTTTCAGAATTGCTGGAAATCACATTTTTTGACCCCCTAAAGCAATCCCAAAATCCATACATGAATTTTTATGTAAAAAGGTGGGCATGGCCAAAATTTTTTAAAGTGGGTCATGCTCATATCTCAAGCATGACGAATGGACCTGGAACTAACACCAAATGAGTTGAAACTCGATAGAGGTTCAAAATATGGGTCAAGGTCATGGAGGTCACCTAGGGGTCATTGAGTGCATTTTTTGGAATGGCTGAAAATCACATTTTTTGACCCACTAAAGCATTCCCGAAGTCCATACATGAATTTTTATGTAAAAAAAGGCATGGACAAAATTTTTTGAAAGTGGGTTATGCTCATATTTCAAGCATGGTATGACAAATGGACCTGAAACTAACACCAAATGAGTCACCACTCAATAGAGGTTCAAAATATGGATCAAGGTCATTGATGTCACCTAGGGGTCATTGAGTGCATTTTTCCGAATTAATGGAAATCACATTGTCTGACCCTCCTGATGCATTCCTGAAGTTCATACATGCATTTTTACACAAAAAAAGTGGGTGTGGGCAAAATTCTTGAGAGTGGGTCACACTCATATCTCAAGCATGGAATGACACATAAATATGGGACCGACACCAAATGAGTCAATGCTCCATAGAGGTTCACAATATGGTCAAGGTCACCGAGGTCGCCCAGGGATAACTGAGAGCATTTTTTTAATATTGCTGGAAATTACATTTTTTGGACCCCTAATGCATTCTCTTGACCAAACCTTTTGAATGCTGTGCACATATATGCCTTTTCTGGTTTCTTAGAAAAATTGTTTGGATTCCTTTATGAATATCTGTAAATATTGTTTACGAAAATCCCTTCCTGATTTGTTTAAAAATATGTTACTCCCGAAAATAACCCTCCATAAATTCTCTTTCTATATAGTTTTTTCCCAATAGAATTTTTAACCCTTTTCTTACAAGCTTGAATTTACTGGATGCAGAAATTCTACTTCTCTATTTCAATGATTTTTGTGATTGATTCCATACTATTCTACTAAAATTTGGCACAAATATAGAGCTTCATTGGAAGTTTCTCACCTGGATCATGGCATTTCTGAAGTTTTTCAATTTCTGCCAAAACCGTGCAAAATGTTGTCACAATGTTATGTTTTGCCACAATCCTCAAACAAGACCCTGGACGATTTGGCTGGAGTTTTCGTAATATTTGTAGCATGACGTACAACGTCTAACTACATAAGCTGTATTACACACATTGCCCCCTTTTGACCTCAAAATTCCAAGCAAAGTGCAATTTTGGCAAAACTGGCCAATTTTCACATGCGATTTCTCAGCACTGCGGCCACA
>JAUFNR010000556.1:0-15000 GCA_031216915.1 Pictodentalium vernedei | reverse complement strand
TCATGGTTTAGAGGAGTTTTGAATGATGGTTTCTGATCCCCCGCCGGGATTCGAACCCTCGGCAATACCGCCTGGCAATCAGGAGTCCAGCGTCTAAACCACTAGACCATTGCACACCGCCAAAAAACGATGGCTGGAATCTATCTTTTTAGATAAAGTCCTCGTGATTACTTGGTTCATCTTCCTTTCGGCAGCAGCATGAAAGTGTGGAACGCGCTGGCTACAGTACGACGAAAGTGCTGTGGATGGCCGCAGACGAAGACTGGCACGGGCTTGTGTGTGTTTTTTCAAATGACACAATCATGTTTTAGAGGAATTTTGAATGTTGGTTTCTGATCCCCCGCCGGGATTCGAACCCTCGGCAACACCGCCTGGAAATCAGGAGTCCAGCATCAAAACCACTAGACCATTGCACACCGTCAAAAAACTATGGCTGGAATCTAGCTTTTTAGATGAAGTCCTCATGATTACTTGGTTCATCTTCCTTTCGGCAGCAGCATGAAAGTGTGGAACGCACTGGCTACAGTACGACGAAAGTGCTGTGGATGGCCTCAGACGAAGACTGGCACGGGGTTGTGTGTGTTTTTTCAAATGACACAGTCATGTTTTAGAGGAATTTTGAATGTTGGTTTCTGATCCCCCGCCGGGATTCGAACCCTCGGCAGACCGCCTGGCAATCAGGAGTCCAGCGTCCAAACCACTAGACCATTGCACACCGCCAAAAAACGATGGCTAGAATCTAGCTTTTTAGATGAAGTCCTCATGATTACTTGGTTCATCTTCCTTTCGGCAGCAGCATGAAAGTGTGGAAAGCGCTGGCTACAGTACGACGAAAGTGCTGTGGATGGCCTCAGACGAAGACTGGCACGGGCTTATGTGTGTTTTTTTTCAAATCACACAATCAAGTTTTAGAGGAATTTTGGATGTTGGTTTCTGATCCCCGCCGGCATTCGAAACCTCGGCAACACCGCCTGGCAATCAGGAGTCCAGCGTCTAAACCACTAGACCATTGCACACCGCAAAAAAACGATGGCTGGACTCTAGGTTTTTAGATGAAGTCCTCATGATTACTTGGTTCATCTTCCTTTCGGCAGCAGCATGAAAGTGTGGAACGCGCTGGCTACAATACGACGAAAGTGCTGTGGATGGCCTCAGACGAAGACTGGCACGGGCTTGTGTGTGTTTTTTCAAATGACACAATCATGTTTTAGATGAATTTTGAATGTTGGTTTCTGATCCCCCGCCGGGATTCGAACCCTCGGCAACACCGCCTGGCAATCAGGAGTCCAGCGTCTAAACCACTAGACCATTGCACACCGCCAAAAAACGATGGCTGGCATCTAGCTTTTTAGATGAAGTCCTCATGATTACTTGGTTCATCTTCCTTTCGGCAGCAGCATGAAAGTGTGGAACGCGCTGGCTACAGTACGACGAAAGTGCTGTGGATGGCCTCAGACGAAGACTGGCACGGGCTTGTGTGTGTTTTTTCAAATGACACAATCATGTTTTAGAGGAATTTTGAATGTTGGTTTCTGATCCCCCGCCGGAATTCGAACCCTCGGCAACACCGCCTGGCAATCAGGAGTCCAGCGTCTAAACCACTAGACCATTGCACACCGCCAAAAAACGATGGCTGGAATCTAGCTTTTTAGATGAAGTCCTCATGATTACTTGGTTCATCTTCCTTTCGGCAGCAGCATGAAAGTGTGGAACGCGCTGGCTACAGTACGACGAAAGTGCTGTGGATGGCCTCAGACGAAGACTGGCACGGGCTTGTGTGTATTTTTTCAAATAACACAATCATGTTTTAGAGGAATTTTGAATGTTGGTTTCTGATCCCCCGCCGGGATTCGAACCCTCGGCAACACCGCCCGGCAATCAGGAGTCCAGCGTCTAAACCACTAGAACATTGCACACCGCCAAAAAACGGTGGCTGGAATCTAGCTTTTTAGATGAAGTCCTCATGATTACTTGGTAAATCTTTCTTTCGGCAGCAGCATGAAAGTGTGGAACGCGCTGGCTACAGTACGACGAAAGTGCTGTGGATGGCCACAGGCGAAGACTGGCTCGGGCTTGTGTGTGTTTTTTCAAATGAAAAAATCATGTTTTAGAGGAATTTTGAATGTTAGTTTCTGATCCCCCGCCGGGATTCGAACCCTCGGCAACACCGCCTGGCAATCAGGAGGCCAGCGTCTAAACCACTAGACCATTGCACACCGTCAAAAAACTATGGCTGGAATCTAGCTTTTTAGATGAAGGCCTCATGATTACTTGGTTCATCTTCCTAACGGCAGCAGCATGAAAGTGTGGAACGCACTGGCTACAGTACGACGAAAGTGCTGTGCATGGCCTCAGACGAAGACTAGCACGGGCTTGTGTGTGTTTTTTTCAAATGACACAATCATGTTTTAGATGAATTTTGAATGTTGGTTTCTGATCCCCCACCGGGATTCGAACCCTCGGCAACACCGCCTGGCAATCAGGAGTCCAGCGTCTAAACCACTAGACCATTGCACACCGCCAAAAAACGGTGGCTGGAATCTAGCTTTTTAGATGAAGTCCTCATGATTACTTGGTTCATCTTCCTTTCGGCAGCAGCATGAAAGTGTGGAAAGCGCTGGCTACAGTACGACGAAAGTGCTGTGGATGGCCTCAGACGAAGACTGGCACGGGCTTATGTGTGTTTTTTTTCAAATCACACAATCAAGTTTTAGAGGAATTTTGGATGTTGGTTTCTGATCCCCGCCGGCATTCGAAACCTCGGCAACACCGCCTGGCAATCAGGAGTCCAGCGTCTAAACCACTAGACCATTGCACACCGCAAAAAAACGATGGCTGGACTCTAGGTTTTTAGATGAAGTCCTCATGATTACTTGGTTCATCTTCCTTTCGGCAGCAGCATGAAAGTGTGGAACGCGCTGGCTACAATACGACGAAAGTGCTGTGGATGGCCTCAGACGAAGACTGGCACGGGCTTGTGTGTGTTTTTTCAAATGACACAATCATGTTTTAGATGAATTTTGAATGTTGGTTTCTGATCCCCCGCCGGGATTCGAACCCTCGGCAACACCGCCTGGCAATCAGGAGTCCAGCGTCTAAACCACTAGACCATTGCACACCGCCAAAAAACGATGGCTGGCATCTAGCTTTTTAGATGAAGTCCTCATGATTACTTGGTTCATCTTCCTTTCGGCAGCAGCATGAAAGTGTGGAACGCGCTGGCTACAGTACGACGAAAGTGCTGTGGATGGCCTCAGACGAAGACTGGCACGGGCTTGTGTGTGTTTTTTCAAATGACACAATCATGTTTTAGAGGAATTTTGAATGTTGGTTTCTGATCCCCCGGCGGAATTCGAACCCTCGGCAACACCGCCTGGCAATCAGGAGTCCAGCGTCTAAACCACTAGACCATTGCACACCGCCAAAAAACGATGGCTGGAATCTAGCTTTTTAGATGAAGTCCTCATGATTACTTGGTTCATCTTCCTTTCGGCAGCAGCATGAAAGTGTGGAACGCGCTGGCTACAGTACGACGAAAGTGCTGTGGATGGCCTCAGACGAAGACTGGCACGGGCTTGTGTGTATTTTTTCAAATAACACAATCATGTTTTAGAGGAATTTTGAATGTTGGTTTCTGATCCCCCGCCGGGATTCGAACCCTCGGCAACACCGCCCGGCAATCAGGAGTCCAGCGTCTAAACCACTAGAACATTGCACACCGCCAAAAAACGGTGGCTGGAATCTAGCTTTTTAGATGAAGTCCTCATGATTACTTGGTAAATCTTTCTTTCGGCAGCAGCATGAAAGTGTGGAACGCGCTGGCTACAGTACGACGAAAGTGCTGTGGATGGCCACAGGCGAAGACTGGCTCGGGCTTGTGTGTGTTTTTTCAAATGAAAAAATCATGTTTTAGAGGAATTTTGAATGTTAGTTTCTGATCCCCCGCCGGGATTCGAACCCTCGGCAACACCGCCTGGCAATCAGGAGGCCAGCGTCTAAACCACTAGACCATTGCACACCGTCAAAAAACTATGGCTGGAATCTAGCTTTTTAGATGAAGGCCTCATGATTACTTGGTTCATCTTCCTAACGGCAGCAGCATGAAAGTGTGGAACGCACTGGCTACAGTACGACGAAAGTGCTGTGCATGGCCTCAGACGAAGACTAGCACGGGCTTGTGTGTGTTTTTTTCAAATGACACAATCATGTTTTAGATGAATTTTGAATGTTGGTTTCTGATCCCCCACCGGGATTCGAACCCTCGGCAACACCGCCTGGCAATCAGGAGTCCAGCGTCTAAACCACTAGACCATTGCACACCGCCAAAAAACGGTGGCTGGAATCTAGTTTTTTAGATGAAGTCCTCATGATTACTTGGTAAATCTTCCTTTCGGCAGCAGCATGAAAGTGTGCAACGCGCTGGCTACAGTACGACGAAAGTGCTGTGGATGGCCACAGGCGAAGACTGGCACGGGCTTGTGTGTGTTTTTTCAAACGAAAAAATCATGTTTTAGAGGAATTTTGAATGTTAGTTTCGGATCCCCCGCCGGGATTCGAACCCTCGGCAACACCGCCTGGCATTCAGGAGGCCAGCGTCTAAACCACTAGACCATTGCACACCGTCAAAAAACTATGGCTGGAATCTAGCTTTTTAGATGAAGGCCTCATGATTACTTGGTTCATCTTCCTTACGGCAGCAGCATGAAAGTGTGGAACGCACTGGCTACAGTACGACGAAAGTGCTGTGCATGGCCTTAGACGAAGACTGGCACGGGCTTGTGTGCGTTTTTTTCCAATGACACAATCATGTTTTAGATGAATTTTGAATGTTGGTTTCTGATCCCCCACCGGGATTCGAACCCTCGGCAACACCGCCTGGCAATCAGGAGTCCAGCGTCTAAACCACTAGACAATTGCACACAGCCAAAAAACGATGGCCGGAATCTAGCTTTTTAGATGAAGTCCTCATGATTACTTGGTTCATCTTCCTTTCGGCAGCAGCATGAAAGTGTGGAACGCGCTGGCTACAGTACGACGAAAGTGCTGAGGATGACCTCAGACGAAGACTGGCACGGGCTTGTGTGTGTTTTTTCAAATGACACAATCATGTTTTAGACGAATTTTGAATGTTGGTTTCTGATCCCCCGCCGGGATTCGAACCCTCGGAAACACCGCCTGGCAATCACGAGTCTAGCGTCTAAACCACTAGACCATTGCACACCGCCAAAAAACGATGGCTAGAATCTAGCTTTTTAGATGAAGTCCTCATGATTACTTGGTTCATCTTCCTTTCGGCAGCAGCATGAAAGTGTGGAACGCGCTGGCTACAGTACGACGAACGTGCTGTGGATGGCCTCAGACGAAGACTGGCACGGGCTTGTGTGTGTTTTTTCAAATGACACAATCATGTTTTAGAGGAATTTTGAATGTTGGTTTCTGATCCCCCGCCGGGATTCGAACCCTCGGCAACACCGCCTGGCAATCAGGAGTCCAGCGTCTAAACCACTAGACCATTGCACACCGCCAAAAAACGATGGCTGGAATCTAGCTTTTTAGATGAAGTCCTCATGATTACTTGGTTCATCTTCCTTTCGGCAGCAGCATGAAAGTGTGGAACGCGCTGGCTACAGTACGACGAAAGTGCTGTGGATGGCCTCAGACGAAGACTGGCACGGGCTTGTGTGTATTTTTTCAAATAACACAATCATGTTTTAGAGGAATTTTGAATGTTGGTTTCTGATCCCCCGCCGGGATTCGAACCCTCGGCAACACCGCCCGGCAATCAGGAATCCAGCGTCTAAACCACTAGACCATTGCACACCGCCAAAAAACGGTGGCTGGAATCTAGCTTTTTAGATGAAGTCCTCATGATTACTTGGTAAATCTTTCTTTCGGCAGCAGCATGAAAGTGTGGAACGCGCTGGCTACAGTACGACGAAAGTGCTGTGGATGGCCACAGGCGAAGACTGGCACGGGCTTGTGTGTGTTTTTTCAAATGAAAAAATCATGTTTTAGAGGAATTTTGAATGTTAGTTTCTGATCCCCCGCCGGGATTCGAACCCTCGGCAACACCGCCTGGCAATCAGGAGGCCAGCGTCTAAACCACTAGACCATTGCACACCGTCAAAAAACTATGGCTGGAATCGAGCTTTTTAGATGAAGGCCTCATGATTACTTGGTTCATCTTCCTAACGGCAGCAGCATGAAAGTGTGGAACGCACTGGCTACAGTACGACGAAAGTGCTGTGCATGGCCTCAGACGAAGACTAGCACGGGCTTGTGTGTGTTTTTTTCAAATGACACAATCATGTTTTAGATGAATTTTGAATGTAGATTTCTGATCCCCCACCGGGATTCGAACCCTCGGCAACACCGCCTGGCAATCAGGAGTCCAGCGTCTAAACCACTAGACCATTGCACACCGCCAAAAAACGGTGGCTGGAATCTAGCTTTTTAGATGAAGTCCTCATGATTACATGGTAAATCTTCCTTTCGGCAGCAGCATGAAAGTGTGGAACGCGCTGGCTACAGTACGACGAAAGTGCTGTGGATGGCCACAGGCGAAGACTGGCACGGGCTTGTGTGTGTTTTTTCAAATGAAAAAATCATGTTTTAGAGGAATTTTGAATGTTAGTTTCGGATCCCCCGCCGGGATTCGAACCCTCGGCAACACCGCCTGGCAATCAGGAGGCCAGCGTCTAAACCACTAGACCATTGCACACCGTCAAAAAACTATGGCTGGAATCTAGCTTTTTAGATGAAGTCCTCATGATTACTTGGTTCATCTTCCTTTCGGCAGCAGAATGAAAGTGTGGAACGCGCTGGCTACAGTACGACGAAAGTGCTGTGGATGGCCTCAGACGAGGACTGGCACGGGATTGTGTGTGTTTTTTCAAATGACACAATCATGTTTTAGAGGAATTTTGAATGTTGGTTTCTTATCCCCCGCCGGGATTCGAACCCTCGGCAACACCGCCTGGCAATCAGGAGTCCAGCGTCTAAACCACTAGACCATTGCACACCGCCAAAAAACGATGGCTGGAATCTAGCATTTTAGATGAAGTCCTCATGATTACTTGGTTCATCTTCCTTTCGGTAGCAGCATGAAAGTGTGGAACGCGCTGGCTACAGTACGACGAAAGTGCTGTGGATGGCCTCAGACGAAGACTGGCACGGGCTTGTATGTGTTTTTTCAAATGACACAATCATGTTTTAGAGGAATTTTGAATGTTGGTTTCTGATCCCCCGCCGGGATTCGAACCCTCGGCAACACCGCCTGGCAATCAGGAATCCAGCGTCTAAACCACTAGACCATTGCACACCGCCAAAAAACGATGGCTGGAATCTAGCTTTTTAGATGAAGTCCTCATGATTACTTGGTTCATCTTCCTTTCGGCAGCAGCATGAAAGTGTGGAATGCGCTGGCTACAGTACGACGAAAGTGCTGTGGATGGCCTCAGACGAGGACTGGCACGGGCTTGTGTGTGTTTTTTCAAATGACACAATCATGTTTTAGAGGAATTTTGAATGTTGGTTTCTGATCCCCCGCCGGGATTAGAACCCTCGGCAACACCGCCTGGCAATCAGGAGTCCTGCTCTAAACCACTAGACCATTGCACACCGCCAAAAAACGATGGCTGGAATCTAGCTTTTTAGATGAAGTCCTCATGATTACTTGGTTCATCTTCCTTTCGGCAGCAGCATGAAAGTGTGGAACGCGCTGGCTACAGTACGACGAATGTGCCGAGGATGGCCTCAGACGAAGATTGGCACGGGCTTGTGTGTGTTTTTTCAAATGACACAATCATGTTTTAGAGGAATTTTGAATGTTGGTTTCTGATACCCCGCCGGGATTCGAACCCTCGGCAATACCGCCTGGCAATCAGGAGTCCAGCGTCTAAACCACTAGACCATTGCACACCGCCAAAAAACGATGGCTGGAATCTATCTTTTTAGATGAAGTCCTCGTGATTACTTGGTTCATCTTCCTTTCGGCAGCAGCATGAAAGTGTGGAACACGCTGGCTACAGTACGACGAAAGTGCTGTGGATGGCCGCAGACGAAGACTGGCACGGGCTTGTGTGTGTTTTTTTTCAAATGACACAATAATGTTTTAGAGGAATTTTGAATGTTGGTTTCTGATCCCCCGCCGGGATTCGAACCCTCGGAAACACCGCCTGGCAATCAGGAGTCCAGCGTCTGAACCACTAGACCATTGCACACCGTCAAAAAACTATGCCTGTAATCTGGCTTTTGAGATGAAGTCCTCATGATTACTTGGTTCATCTTCCTTTCGGCAGCAGCACGAAAGTGTGGAACGCCCTGGCTACAGTACGACGAAAGTGCTGTGGATGGCCTCAGACGAAGACTGGCACGGGATTGTGTGGGTTTTTTCAAATGACACAATCATGTTTTAGAGGAATTTTGAATGTTGGTTTCTTATCCCCCGCCGGGATTCGAACCCTCGGCATCACCGCCTGGCAATCAGGAGTCCAGCGTCTAAACCACTAGACCATTTCACACCGCCAAAAAACGATGGCTGGAATCTAACATTTTAGATGAAGTCCTCTTGATTACTTGGTTCATCTTCCTTTCGGCAGCAGTATGAAAGTGTGGAACGCGCAGGCTACAGTACGACGAAAGTGCTGTGGATGGCCTCAGACGAAGACTGGCACGGGGTTGTGTGTGTTTTTTCAAATGACACAATCATGTTTTAGAGGAATTTTGAATGTTGGTTTCTGATCCCCCGCCGGGATTCGAACCCTCGGCAGACCGCCTGGCAATCAGGAGTCCAGGGTCCAAACCACTAGACCATTGCACACCGCCAAAAAACGATGGCTGGAATCTAGCTTTTTAGATGAAGTCCTCATGATTACTTGGTTCATCTTCCTTTTGGCAGCAGCATGAAAGTGTGGAACGCGCTGGCTACAGAACGACGAAAGTGCTGTGGATGGCCTCAGACGGAGACTGGCACGGGCTTGTGTGTGTTTTTTCAAATGACACAATCATGTTTTAGAGGAATTTTAAATGTTGGTTTCTGATCCCCCGCCGGGATTCGAACCGTCGGCAACACCGCCTGGCAATCAGGAGTCCAGCGTCTAAACCACTAGACCATTGCACACCGCCAAAAAACGATGGCTGGAATCTAGCATTTTAGATTAAGTCCTCATGATTATTTGGTTCATCTTCCTTTCGGTAGCAGCATGAAAGTGTGGAACGCGCTGGCTACAGTACGACGAAAGTGCTGTGGATTGCCTCAGACGAAGACTGGCACGGGCTTGTGTGTGTTTTTTCAAATGACACAATCATGTTTTAGAGGAATTTTGAATGTTGGTTTCTGATCCCCCGCCGGGATTCGAACCCTCGGCAACACCACCTGGCAATCAGGAATCCAGCGTCTAAACCACTAGACCATTGCACACCGCCAAAAAACGATGGATGGAATCTAGCTTTTTAGATGAAGTCCTCATGATTACTTGGTTCATCTTCCTTTCGGCAGCAGCATGAAAGTGTGGAACGCGCTGGCTACAGTACGACGAAAGTGCTGTGGATGGCCTCAGACGAAGACTGGCACGGGCTTGTGTGTGTTTTTTCAAATGACACAATCATGTTTTAGAGGAATTTTGAATGTTGGTTTCTGATCCCCCGCCGGGATTCGAACCCTCGGCAGACCGCCTGGCAATCAGTAGTCCAGCGTCCAAACAACTAGACCATTGCACACCGACAAAAAACGACGGCTGGAATCTAGCTTTTTAGATGAAGTCCTCATGATTACTTGGTTCATCCTCCTTTTGGCAGCAGCATGAAAGTGTGGAACGCTCTGGCTACAGAACGACGAAAGTGCTGTGGATGGCCTCAGACGAAGACTGGCACGGGCTTGTGTGTGTTTTTTCAAATGACACAATCATGTTTTAGAGGAATTTTGAATGTTGGTTTCTGATCCCCCGCCGGGATTCGAACCCTCGGCAGACCGCCTGGCAATCAGGAGTCCAGCGTCCAAACCACTAGACCATTGCACACCGCCAAAAAACGATGGCTGGAATCTAGCTTTTTAGATGAAGTCCTCATGATTACTTGGTTCATCTTCCTTTTGGCAGCAGCATGAAAGTGTGGAACGCGCTGGCTACAGAACGACGAAAGTGCTGTGGATGGCCTCAGACGAAGACTGGCACGGGCTTGTGTGTGTTTTTTCAAATGACACAATCATGTTTTAGAGGAATTTTAAATGTCGGTTTCTGATCCCCCGCCGGGATTCGAACCGTCGGCAACACCGCCTGGCAATCAGGAGTCCAGCGTCTAAACCACTAGACCATTGCACACCGCCAAAAAACGATGGCTGGAATCTAGCATTTTGGATGAAGTCCTCATGATTACTTGGTTCATCTTCCTTTCGGTAGCAGCATGAAAGTGTGGAACGCGCTGGCTACAGTACGACGAAAGTGCTGTGGATGGCCTCAGACGAAGACTGGCACGGGGTTGTGTGTGTTTTTTCAAATGACACAATCATGTTTTAGAGGAATTTTGAATGTTGGTTTCTGATCCCCCGCCGGGATTCGAACCCTCGGCAGACCGCCTGGCAATCAGGAGTCCAGGGTCCAAACCACTAGACCATTGCACACCGCCAAAAAACGATGGCTGGAATCTAGCTTTTTAGATGAAGTCCTCATGATTACTTGGTTCATCTTCCTTTTGGCAGCAGCATGAAAGTGTGGAACGCGCTGGCTACAGAACGACGAAAGTGCTGTGGATGGCCTCAGACGGAGACTGGCACGGGCTTGTGTGTGTTTTTTCAAATGACACAATCATGTTTTAGAGGAATTTTAAATGTTGGTTTCTGATCCCCCGCCGGGATTGGAACCGTCGGCAACACCGCCTGGCAATCAGGAGTCCAGCGTCTAAACCACTAGACCATTGCACACCGCCAAAAAACGATGGCTGGAATCTAGCATTTTAGATGAAGTCCTCATGATTATTTGGTTCATCTTCCTTTCGGTAGCAGCATGAAAGTGTGGAACGCGCTGGCTACAGTACGACGAAAGTGCTGTGGATTGCCTCAGACGAAGACTGGCACGGGCTTGTGTGTGTTTTTTCAAATGACACAATCATGTTTTAGAGGAATTTTGAATGTTGGTTTCTGATCCCCCGCCGGGATTCGAACCCTCGGCAACACCACCTGGCAATCAGGAATCCAGCGTCCAAACCACTAGACCATTGCACACCGCCAAAAAACGATGGCTGGAATCTAGCTTTTTAGATGAAGTCCTCATGATTACTTGGTTCATCTTCCTTTCGGCAGCAGCATGAAAGTATGGAACGCGCTGGCTACAGTACGACGAAAGTGCTGTGGATGGCCTCAGACGAAGACTGGCACGGGCTTGTGTGTGTTTTTTCAAATGACACAATCATGTTTTAGAGGAATTTTGAATGTTGGTTTCTGATCCCCCGCCGGGATTCGAACCCTCGGCAGACCGCCTGGCAATCAGGAGTCCAGCGTCCAAACAACTAGACCATTGCACACCGACAAAAAACGATGGCTGGAATCTAGCTTTTTAGATGAAGTCCTCATGATTACTTGGTTCATCCTCCTTTTGGCAGCAGCATGAAAGTGTGGAACGCTCTGGCTACAGAACGACGAAAGTGCTGTGGATGGCCTCAGACGAAGACTGGCACGGGCTTGTGTGTGTTTTTTCAAGTGACACAATCATGTTTTAGAGGAATTTTGAATGTTGGTTTCTGATCCCCCGCCGGGATTCGAACCCTCGGTAACACCGCCTGGCAATCAGGAATCCAGCGTCTAAACCACTAGACCATTGCACACCGCCAAAAAACGATGGCTGGAATCTAGCTTTTTAGATAAAGTCCTCATGATTACTTGGTTCATCTTCCTTTCGGCAGCAGCATGAAAGTGTGGAATGCGCTGGCTACAGTACGACGAAAGTGCTGTGGATGGCCTCAGACGAAGACTGGCACGGGCTTGTGTGTGTTTTTTCAAATGACACAATCATGTTTTAGAGGAATTTTGAATGTTGGTTTCTGATCCCCCGCCGGGATTAGAACCCTCGGCAACACCGCCTGGCAATCAGGAGTCCAGCTCTAAACCACTAGACCATTGCACACCGCCAAAAAACGATGGCTGGTATCTAGCTTTTTAGATGAAGTCCTCATGATTACTTGGTTCATCTTCCTTTCGGCAGCAGCATGAAAGTGTGGAACGCGCTGGCTACAGTACGACGAATGTGCTGAGGATGGCCTCAGACGAAGATTGGCACGGGCTTGTGTGTTTTTTTTCAAATGACACAATCATGTTTTAGAGGAATTTTGAATGTTGGTTTCTGATACCCCGCCGGGATTCGAACCCTCGGCAATACCGCCTGGCAATCAGGAGTCCAGCGTCTAAAGCACTAGACCATTGCACACCGCCAAAAAACGATGGATGGAATCTAGCTTTTTAGATGAAGTCCTCATGATTACTTGGTTCATCTTCCTTTCGGCTGCAGCATGAAAGTGTGGAACGCGCTGGCTACAGTACGACGAAAGTGCTGTGGATGGCCTCAGACGAAGACTGGCACGGGCTTGTGTGTGTTTTTTCAAATGACACAATCATGTTTTAGAGGAATTTTGAATGTTGGTTTCTGATCCCCCGCCGGGATTCGAACCCTCGGCAGACCGCCTGGCAATCAGGAGTCCAGCGTCCAAACAACTAGACCATTGCACACCGACAAAAAACGATGGCTGGAATCTAGCTTTTTAGATGAAGTCCTCATGATTACTTGGTTCATCCTCCTTTTGGCAGCAGCATGAAAGTGTGGAACGCGCTGGCTACAGAACGACGAAAGTGCTGTGGATGGCCTCAGACGAAGACTGGCACGGGCTTGTGTGTGTTTTTTCAAATGACACAATCATGTTTTAGAGGAATTTTGAATGTTGGTTTCTGATCCCCCGCCGGGATTCGAACCCTCGGCAGACCGCCTGGCAATCAGGAGTCCAGCGTCCAAACCACTAGACCATTGCACACCGCCAAAAAACGATGGCTGGAATCTAGCTTTTTAGATGAAGTCCTCATGATTACTTGGTTCATCTTCCTTTTGGCAGCAGCATGAAAGTGTGGAACGCGCTGGCTACAGAACGACGAAAGTGCTGTGGATGGCCTCAGACGAAGACTGGCACGGGCTTGTGTGTGTTTTTTCAAATGACACAATCATGTTTTAGAGGAATTTTAAATGTTGGTTTCTGATCCCCCGCCGGGATTCGAACCGTCGGCAACACCGCCTGGCAATCAGGAGTCCAGCGTCTAAACCACTAGACCATTGCACACCGCCAAAAAACGATGGCTGGAATCTAGCATTTTTGATGAAGTCCTCATGATTACTTGGTTCATCTTCCTTTCGGTAGCAGCATGAAAGTGTGGAACGCGCTGGCTACAGTACGACGAAAGTGCTGTGGATGGCCTCAGACGAAGACTGGCACGGGCTTGTGTGTGTTTTTTCAAGTGACACAATCATGTTTTAGAGGAATTTTGAATGTTGGTTTCTGATCCCCCGCCGGGATTCGAACCCTCGGTAACACCGCCTGGCAATCAGGAATCCAGCGTCTAAACCACTAGACCATTGCACACCGCCAAAAAACGATGGCTGGAATCTAGCTTTTTAGATAAAGTCCTCATGATTACTTGGTTCATCTTCCTTTCGGCAGCAGCATGAAAGTGTGGAATGCGCTGGCTACAGTACGACGAAAGTGCTGTGGATGGCCTCAGACGAAGACTGGCACGGGCTTGTGTGTGTTTTTTCAAATGACACAATCATGTTTTAGAGGAATTTTGAATGTTGGTTTCTGATCCCCCGCCGGGATTAGAACCCTCGGCAACACCGCCTGGCAATCAGGAGTCCAGCTCTAAACCACTAGACCATTGCACACCGCCAAAAAACGATGGCTGGTATCTAGCTTTTTAGATGAAGTCCTCATGATTACTTGGTTCATCTTCCTTTCGGCAGCAGCATGAAAGTGTGGAACGCGCTGGCTACAGTACGACGAATGTGCTGAGGATGGCCTCAGACGAAGATTGGCACGGGCTTGTGTGTTTTTTTTCAAATGACACAATCATGTTTTAGAGGAATTTTGAATGTTGGTTTCTGATACCCCGCCGGGATTCGAACCCTCGGCAATACCGCCTGCCAATCAGGAGTCCAGCGTCTAAAGCACTAGACCATTGCACACCGCCAAAAAACGATGGCTGGAATCTATCTTTTTAGATGAAGTCCTCGTGATTACTTGGTTCATCTTGCTTTCGGCAGCAGCATGAAAGTGTGGAACGCGCTGGCTACAGTACGACGAAAGTGCTGTGGATGGCCGCAGACGAAGACTGGCACGGGCTTGTGTGTGTTTTTTTTCAAATGACACAATCATGTTTTAGAGGAATTTTGAATGTTGGTTTCTGATCCCCCGCCGGGATTCGAACCCTCGGCAACACCGCCTGGCAATCAGGAGTCCAGCGTCTGAACCACTAGACCATTGCACACCGTCAAAAAACTATGCCTGGAATCTGTCTTTTTAGATGAAGTCCTCATGATTACTTGGTTCATCTTCCTTTCGGCAGCAGCACGAAAGTGTGGAACGCCCTGGCTACAGTACGACGAAAGTGCCGTGGATGGCCTCAGACGAAGACTGGCACGGGATTGTGTGGGTTTTTTCAAATGACACAATCATGTTTTAGAGGAATTTTGAATGTTGGTTTCTTATCCCCCGCCGGGATTCGAACCCTCGGCATCACCGCCTGGCAATCAGGAGTCCAGCGTCTAAACCACTAGACCATTGCACACCGCCAAAAAACGATGGCTGGAATCTAACATTTTAGATGAAGTCCTCTCGATTACTTGGTTCATCTTCCTTTTGGCAGCAGTATGAAAGTGTGGAACGCGCAGGCTACAGTACGACGAAAGTGCTGTGGATGGCCTCAGACGAAGACTGGCACGGGGTTGTGTGCGTTTTTTCAAATGACACAAT